>CAMZMU010000077.1:46071325-46576425 GCA_947311845.1 Poa pratensis | reverse complement strand
CGCGGAGTGGCACTGGCAATATAGGAGGCAAGTGCCATGGTCAAAGGTTCGGCTACCCGGTGGCTGGCACCTAAACCGCGCGTTGGTGCCTATGCCGCCGGAAAGAGTTGAGCTGCTTCAGAGCCGCCCGGCTCCTCCTCCCGCCGGAAGCTGCGTGAAGACCTGCCTACGACGACGGCGAGATGTGGGAGGGGCGCACGGGCGGCGATGACATCGTCGGCGAGGAGCCCGCGCGACACGGACGACTACGCGGCTCTCACTCGCATACGAGCAGGAGAAGGCGAGGCCGAGGAGTAGTTATAGTTATTTATTTTTATGTTCTTCAACTTCAATACTGGTAGAGATCTGTATAAGCCCATGTGTCAGGAAAAAATCAAAGGAAACGTTGTTTATACCCTCCTTTCCGATGTTCTACTTTGCTATAAATGCGCCCTTCACAACACCCTAAACTCATCGCTCACTCTCACCTCACTCTCAAAGTGTGGCGGCGCCTCCACGCAGCACCAGATCTTAGCTCCACCTTGGCGGCGCGCATCTCCCTCCCTCCGACCGTGGCGGCGCGCATCTCCCTCCCTCCCTCCGACCGTGGCAGCGCGCATCTCCCTCCCTCCGACCGTGGTGGCGCGCATCTTCCCTCTCTCCGACCGTGCGGCGCGCATCTCCTCCCTCCGACGTGGCGCGCGCATCTTCTCTCCTCCGACCGTGTCGGCGCGCATCTTCCTCTCCGACCGTGGCAGCGCGTACCCGTTCTTGCTCCACCCGGCAGATCTCGTCGCCTGATCTGTAGCTGGAGGCGCATGGCGTGTCGATCCGAGGACGACGAGGATGACTACGTACTCCCGCCGCCAGATCCAAAGGTAATACATCTATTTGTGACCGGCCGTCGTGGCCGACGAACTAGGGTTGTTGTCATTGTTCTGCTTAGGTTTTCTTCCATAGGACACTCATAACAGAACAGAACTAGGGTTGTAATACATCCGAGGACGATGAGGACGACTACGTAGTGTCGCTCGAAACGAACATACTCACAAATCGGTAGTGTATGAAACTCATGGCTGACTTATCTCCTTTGCAAAACAGATGTACATTTCGTGACACTGTATAAAAAGCCGGGTCCTTAGCCAAGTGCGCTTGTCGTCTGGCATAATTGTTGGTACACAACAACTATGCAATGGATTTGTAAGTTGTTATTCTGTCTTATGCATCCTTTTGTGTTGTATGTCCTTTATGCTAGATGTATATGAGCTAACATGAAGTCATATATCTCTCTTTGCATTTCAGTGACCACTTTACAAAAGAGGCACCTTCAGTACATCAGCACTCGCTTATTGCACTTGTGCAGAGCATGGTGCTGATCCGTTTAGCTCATTTAAATGAGCTAACTACAAGGTCGGGGACAAAGCGGCGAGTTTGATTATATTTTTGGCGACACCGTCCAAGAAGAAGATTGAATTCATGAACTCTAACAGCAAGTCATGAGATAAATTAGTTGGAAATGACAAGGATAAGTTTTATAGAGGCATGACATAGATAGATTTAGCTAGACATGTCAATGATAGATTATAGAGAGCATGACAATGAAGATAAGTAATTGTTTGTCTTGTGATGCAATGTATCGGTGACATTTGTTATACCTTATGAATGATTTGTTAGCATTTTTGTGCTTCTGCTGTGAAATTTTAAATGTCCAGTGCCAATCTATTCCTGCTCTAGGCTTATGAAGAAACCTCAATGCAAACGAGAGAAACAGAATCTCCGTTTTGATGTCCAGATACATCGGCAACGGAGACTGGATGGCAACCGTAGCCAAAATCAAGCCTCATCGGTGACAGTTTTCTTGTCCGTTGCCGATGAGAGCCTTCACATCAGTGACAGGGTCGGGGACACGGACCCTTTTTCCGTTTCCGATGGGCTTTTTGGCCGTTTCCGATGTGTCGTTCTGTACTAGTGTGAAAGTAAAACTCACCACCAAAATATTACACAGCGGCGCCTCAGCGCAATGTTTCATTGAGAAACGAATTGGTTCATTACACTTGGTATTCCAAGATAAAGTTTTCCATGTCGAGGCATGGGGACCACATTCAGTGGCTGAGACTCTTCACGGCCTGCGGCGGCACGTTATCAGGAGAGCTCAGAGGGGCTGGCCCTCGGGAGGAGAAGCTTTTGTGAAGCTTGGAGGTGAAGTTGTGTGCTTCCCTCTAGAGACAAAAAATGTCTGGCGTGACTATGATCACGGGTAGAACTTGCGTAGATGCGCGATGTTCCATGGATTCTTGACCGGGATGCCGTCCTCCGTTTCGAGGCGTACCGCGCCGGGCCTGGCGATGTGTGAGACCCTGTAGGGGCCTTCCCACATGGCGAGAGCTTGTGGAGACCTTCCCTGGAGAGGATTCTCCTGAGGACGAGGTCGCCTGTCTCGAGAGTGCGTGGACGTATGTGGCGGCTGTGGTAGCGTCGCAGGTCTTGCTGGTACTTTGCTGCCCTGAGGGCGGCACGGCGGCGCAACCCGTCAAGGAGCAGCAGGTCGTCGTTGTGGAGGTCTGCTTGATCGTCCTCGTTGAAGGCAAGGACCCGTGCGGATCCATGCTTGATCTCTGTGGGGAGGACTGCTTCAGCTCCATACACGAGGGCAAATGGCGTCTCACCAGTGGGCTTCGTGGGGTTCGTGCGGATGGACCAGAGCACGGACGGGAGTTCGTCTATCCAGCCCTTGCCGTAGCCCTTGAGGCGATTGAAGCTTCTTGTCTTGAGGCCCTTGAGGACCTCAGCATTTGCTCGCTCGGCTTGGCCGTTGCTCTGTGGGTGAGCCACCGAGGCGAAGCAGAGCTTGGTGCCGAGGCTCTCGCAGTAGGCCCTGAAGATGCCGCTGGTGAATGTGAGCCATTGTCGGTGATGATGCGATTTGGCACACCAAAACGGCAGACCAGGCCTCTGATGAATTTTACTGCTGCCTGGCCGGTATGCTGCGCACTGCTTCAACCTCTGCCATTGGTGAACTTGTCGACTGCCACGAAGAGGAAGCGGTAGCCCCCTTGCGATCTCGGGAAGGGTCCCAAGATGTCTAGCCCCCAGACCGCGAAAGGCCAGAGAGCGGGATGGTTTGGAGTCCCAGTGCAGGCTGATGGACTTGCTTGGCGTGGAACTGGCACGCATCGCAAGACTGGACGATGGTGGTAGCATCTTGAAGCACTTGGGGCCAGTAGAAACCGCTCCTGAAGACCTTGCCTGCCAGGGTGCGTGCAGAGGAATGGTGGCCACACTCTCCACTGTGAATGTCTCTGATCAGCATGCGGCCTTCCTCGGGGGGACGCACTTGAGTGCAATTCCATTTGGGCGCTTGCGGTACAGGTCTCCCTCGAGGATGTAGTATGACTTGGCTTGTCGAGCAACTCGTTCCGCCTCCGCGTCTTCCTCGGGGAGGACTCCCTTCAGCATAGTCCTTGAGTTCGTCGACCCAGCCTGTCTCTTGATGCACCATAGCAGCAGACGCTCCCCTGAGGATGGACCGCAGTTGGGTGCCCCACCTACAGGAGGTGGTGGGAGTACTTCGTCTGTGCTTGTGGCTGCTGCTTCTTGTGGCTGCTTTATGGACGCCTTGGAGAGTCTCTCTTCAAAACGCCGGCCGGCTGGGCCTGCCTTCGTGATGCTCGCTTGGCGATGTCATCTGCCTCCTGGTTCTCCTTCCGCGGGATGTGCATGAGCTCCATGCCTCTGAAGTGCTTCTCGAGCTTGCGGACCTCTTCAAGGTAGGCGGCCATGTGGTCGTCTTTAGGCGTGTAGCTCTTGTTGGAGAAGTTAACCAGGAGCTGGGAATCACCCTTTATGAGTAAGTGCTTGACGCCAAGGGCGATTGCGGCTCTGAGCCCGGCGAGGAGGCCTTCATACTCGGCGATGTTGTTGGAGATCTTGTCTATTGTGAAGCACAGCTGGATGGCGTAGTAGAGCTTGTCGCCTTTTGGTGAGGTCAGGACAACGCCAGCCCCACCATTGCGGCAGGCGAAAGCTCCATCGAAGTGCATGGTCCAGTGGCTTGGCATTGTATCTCCGATGGCGGTTTCTTCTTCACGAGGCTCTTCAGGAGTTGGGTCTGTCCACTCGGCGACGAAATCCGCCAGCGCTCTCCTTTTATGACTCTTGTGGTGTCGAAGCGCAAGTTGAATGGTTGCAGCTCGATGTTCCATCCTGCGACGCGATCAGTGGCGTTGGGGTTGCGCAGGATTTGCTCCAGGGGGAACGACGTGACCACCGTGATGGGGTGGCCCTGGAAGTAGTGGCGTAGCTTCCTGGAGGCGATGAGGAGCGCGAGGAGGAGCTTCTGCTGCACTGGGTAACGCTCGCGAGCATCTCGCAGTACAGTACTGACGAAGTAGACAGGATGCTCGACGAGGGTCGTCGATGGTGCTGCAGCGTCGGCTCCCTCGAGACTCCTCAGGACCTTTGGCGAGGTTTTCCTGTGGAGGAGTCTCGGCAGGGGTGCTTGTGGTAGACTCGACTTGAGGCTGTGGGTCTGGCACTGGGTCTGGAGAGACTATTTCCTTTCGGGAGGTTCTGGACTTGGTGTGGCAGTGCTTTTCTTGGGGAGACTGGCTCTTCTCTTTCCACCACCAGGACGGCGCTTGCGGTTTGTGGAGTGGCTGCTAGGTACAGCTTCAGATGCTCGCCTGCCCTGGGGGCTACCATGACTGGTGAGCTAGCCAAGTATTTCTTCAGTCCTCAAATGCTTTGTCTCTCTGGAGTCCACTTGAAGGTGCCGGATTTCTTCATGATCTTGAAAAATGGCAAGCTCTCTCGCCGAACTTGGAGATGAAGCGGCCTAAGCTGGCCATGCATCCTGCTAGGCGCTGCATGTCCTTGAGGCGGCGAGGTGGCTGCATGTCTTCTATAGCCTTGATCTTGTCAGGGTTTGCTTCTATGCCGCGGTGGGACACGAGGAACCCGAGGAGCTTGCCTGAAGGCACCCCGAAGACGCACTTGGCGGGGTTTAACTTGATGTTCACCTTGCGCAGGCTGGCGAAGGTTTCCTCGAGATCCTTCAAGAGAGTGTCTCCCTCGCGAGACTTGACCACGATGTCGTCGACATAAGCTTCTGCATTTCTTCCCATCTGAGCCCCCAAGGCGATCCTCATGAGCCTCTGGAAGGTGGCGCCGGCATTCTTCAGGCCAAAGGGCATGCAAGTGTAGCAATACACACCACAAGGGGTGAGAAATGCTGTTTTCTCCTCGTCTTCCTTGGCCATCTTGATCTGGTGGTAGCCTGAGAAGGCATCCAGGAAACAGAGGAGATCACAGCCGGCGGTGGAGTCCACAATCTGGTCTATCCTTGGCATGGGGTATGGATCCTTGGGGCAGGCCTTGTTTACGTCTGTGTAGTCGATGCAGAGCCGGCCTCCTCCATTGGGTTTTGGGACAACCACACCGTTGGAGAGCCAAGTGGGGTGGGCAACTTCTCGAATGATGTCTGCTGCTTTCAGCTTCTCTACTTCTTTGATGATGAACGCTTGCTTCTCGGGGGCTTGTTTCCGCGCTTTCTGCTTTACAGGGCGTGCGTTTGGACACACGGCTAAGTGGTGCTCGATCACCTCCCTTGGTACACCGGACATTTCTGACGGAGTCCATGCGAACATGTCAGAATTTGCCCGAAGGAAGGCGACGAGCGCGCTTTCCTATTTGGGAGGCAAGCCAGCGCCTATGGTGACGCTAGCCCCCGAGCCCTCAGCCCCCGAGCCACTGGTGCTCAGCGACACCTTCTTTGTAGATGCTTGCTCTTGAGAGAACAGCTGCTTCTTCTTCTTGGGCCTCTCGAGAGGCTCCATGTCCTCGTCAGCGGGGAATGCCATGGCAGCGGCCTTGTAGGCGATCTCGACAGCGCGCGTGGCGTCCTGTACGTGACCATGGATGGTGATGGTGCCACCGCTGCCAGGGATCTTGACCATGTTGTAGGCGTGGTGCGTGACGGCCATGAACTTCGCGAGGGCGGGGTAGCCGAGGATGGCGTTGTAGGGCAGGCCAATGTGCGCGACGTCGAAGTCAATTAGCTCGGTGCGGTAGTTCTCTGCGTGCCAAAGGTGACCGCGAGCCTCACTTGCCCCAGAGGCGAGATTGAGCCTGGTGACCCCGGTGAAGGGCCTGGAGGGCATAAGCCACTCGTAGGGCACTTGAAGCGTCTCGAAGGTCTCGACAGAGATGACGTTCAGGCCTGCACCCCCATCAATGAGCGTCTTGCCGACGGCGATGTTGTTGATGGTGGGGGTGCACACCAACGGGAGGGTGCCCACAGTCTTGGTCGACTTGGGGTGATCTTTGGCGTCGAAGGCGATGGTGTACTGGGACCACTTGAGGGGCGGGACGTCTCGACCCCGGGAAGCGCTGCATTGAGCTCGCGAGCGAACTGCTTGAACTGATTGTTGGACTTGGGCGCTTGGGATCCGCCGAGGATGCATGCCATGGCACCCTTAGGGGCCTGGTAACCCCAGGCTCTTCGTCGGGGAGATTGTTGTTTTTCTCGGCATTCGCCTGAGTCCCCTGCGGCCTCTGGTAGTTGCCTTTACGTCCGCCCTTGCGGTAACACGGCCTCTGCCGCGGCTACCGCTGCCTTCTTCTTGCTCGCGCTTCTTGCTCAGCTGCTTGAGGTCGAAGCAGTTCTCTGTCGCATGGCCGCGCCTGTTGTGGTAGATGCAGAACGGGCGGTTGTCCACCTTTTTCTCGCCAGCCTCGGAGAGTCCTCGCGAACGTGCTTGGCGTCGGGCTCGGCCGCTAGAACAGCGGTAGGCTTGCGCTTTGTCTCGTCACGCCTCTTCTGGGTCTTGGATCCCTCGACAGGGTCGTCCGCTGAGCCCACCTTGACGAAAGGAGCCTTCTTCTGCCTTGGCGCACTTGTCTGCGATGTCGAAAGCTTCACCACGGAGGAGAGGGTATCGTGGATGCCGAGCTTCTCGAGCATCCTGTGGTTGGTGACGCCCTCTCTGAAGGCAGCATGACGTGCGAGTCCGGGATGTTCGGGATCTTGTTGCGGACTTGGCTGAAGCGCTGGATGTACCTGCGGAGGGTCTCGCCAGGCTTCTGGCGCACAGCGCAGGTCGTTGTAGGTGAGGGCGCGCTCGTATGTGCCCTTGAAGTTTGCAACGAACTGCTGGCAGAGCTCCTCCCACGAGTCAATGGAGTCCTCGGGAGGTTCAGGAGCCACGACAAGGCAGAATCCTTGAGGCGTGGGAGAACCAGTTGGCCATGACCTTGTCGTCTCCCCCCGCGCTGGATGGAGGTGGTGTAGAGCTGCAGGAACTCGATGGGGTTGTTCGTGCCGTCGTAGCCCTTGGGTAGGTCAGGCCTGAACTTCTGTGGCCAGACGACGCGACGCAGGCTGCGGGTGAAGGCTGCGCATCCTGTGGCGTACGAGGCAACGCCGCCCTGAAGAGCTCTGCGGTTCTGTCGCCCCGCCTGGCCGATTTCCTCGACGATGCGCTTCTGGAGGTCCTTCTGGCGCTCCATTCCACCCGCGCGTCTGGAGGAGTCCGCTGCACGATTTGGCAATCGCGCGGCGAAGACGCGTGGGAGGCGGCCTTGTGGGCCAGCCGGAGGCGGTCCCGGCGGAGGCGGCGGCGGTGGTGCGCCGTGCGCGGCGGTCCCTGCGCGCCCGGAGTTGTGGTGCACCAGAGAGCGTGACGTCGCCGGAGCTGCGCGCGGTGCAGCCGCGATGTCGACGAGGTGCTGGAGGCCGAGCCAGTTGTCGTGCGCTTCGGCGGTGGGGCGGTAGCGGAAGAGCTCCGCGGCCATGAGTAGCGCGGTGTTCGGACTGGGTGCTGGACGCCCAAGAGTGGAGGCGCTTTGGCGCTGGGACGGATGCGAGGACTCAGCGTCCTCGCCGTGCCCGTGGTCGACGTCTTCGTCGTAGCGGTCGTCGTGGTGGCCGTCACGTCCTCGGGGTGCTCCACACGCGGCTCAGCGGTGTTGCGCCCCGAAGCGCGGCTGCGCGAGGACGGCCGCGGGGGTTGGTGGTGTTGGCAGCGGGCTCGGTGGTAGCCCTGCCTGACGCCCGCCGGTAGCGCGAGCTGCGCGAGTGTCCGTCATGGTGCAGAGGTCGGTGAAGGTTGAAGACGCGCCTCAGCCCCCTACCTGGCGCGCCAATTGTCGGAGAATGACTCCCACGAAACAGGGTGGTCAAACTCACGAAGAGAGTTCGTGTAAGGGGCTGAACACGTTGGTCAAACAACCCTCAACCTGCACGGCGACGGTGCTCGTCGAGCATGAGGAGGGACATCACGACAGAGATGAACACCAGCCCGTACCCAGGTTCACGGCCCTCGTGTGGAGGTAAAACCGCTACTCCTGCTTGTCTGTATTGCACTGCTATGGAGGTTACAGTACAATGAGCTTGCCGAGGGCTCTCTTTTGGCAATGGTGTGCCAAGGAAGGGGAAACGGTGGTCTTCTTCTTCCTGCGCGTAGGTAGCTAAGATGGAGTGAAAGTGCGATCCTTTGCTACGGTGGAGCACCGCCTCCTTTTATAGGCGCCCTGGGCCTCTTCCCTGTGCTTGCGAGCGGAAGGGCTACCACATGGCGACAGAAGGGGGAGCACGGTGCGCCGCAGCCTAGCTGTCCATGGACGCAGTCCATGGGCGTAAAGCTGATGCATGTGGCAGAAAAGCCACCGTCCAACCAGGACGGCCAGCTGGGGCTGCAGAGGAACGTGGGGGTGCCCATGGTGACGTCGGCCTTGAGCGTAGCGCCGGCCGGTCCCCTTATCACCAAAGAGGAAATCCTTGTAGTCCGTTCGCATGGCGCAGCTTTGTTGACTCCTTTAATCACCAGAATGGCAACTGCGGCGTCGTCGTCACCACGCGCAGAGGCGCGTGTCACTCTGCGGCCGCTGCAGAGCCCATGTGCGCTCTGCAGAGGTTGCTTTGCAGCGAAGGAATCCCCGCGAGGGCTGGGGCGCCCTGTGGAGGATTCGGCGTTGACTTCCCTTCAGGGAAGATCTCCTTGAAGAGGGAGCAGCAGGCCTCTGCTGCCTCCTGAGCCTTCGCGAGGCGATTTGCCTCGCGGGTCTCTCCAGGCCGTAAGCCTGGTCCTTAGCGAAATTCAGCCACCGAGTGTCGAGGGCTGTGGAGGACAGGCCCAGCACACCCTGGTTCTCACTGGGCCGACACCCTTAATGCATGTAATGGCCTTAGGCCTTTTTTTTCCTTTATTGTGCCCGCGCAGCCCCCTAAAATGTAACGCCATTATAGGCCTTATATATATGTACATATAGTTATGTTATCGTGGCCCTAAATGAAATGTCACCGCCGCCCGCCGCGCGCCCGCCGCCGCGGCCCGCCCCTAAATGTCCCCGCCGATATATAAATTTTAACTCTTTTTTATAATCTTTATCGTGGCCCGCCCCTAAATGTCCCCGCCGACGGCAATGGTGGCTCCAGGTCGCCGCTCGATTTGAGCAAGAGGGGAGGGCAGGGAAAGCGGAGACATAGATAAAGAACGTACCTTGCGCGCGGGGACGACGGCGTGGGCGTTGGTGCTCGGGGACGGCCGCGCGGGCCGATTCACGGCCTGACTTGCGCGCTAGGAAGAGGCCGGCCGCGGTGACTGGAGCAGGAGAAGGCGGCGGTGGCGGCGGCGGCACGGGACCAAGGGAGCGCGGCAGGGCAGCCTGGCGCGTGGTTCCTCTTCTTGGGCCTGGCGGCAAACTGCGGGGACGAGAGGGAGGGGAGGGATCTAAAAGGCACAAATGGGCCTTTAGACCCGGTTCCAGCCACGAACCGAGACTAAAGGTCCATTTTTGGGCCGCTGCCAAATTAGCGCGCCAAAGCCCACCTTTGGTCCCGGTTCGTGGCTAAAACCGAGACTAAAGGATCTTTTGTAATTTTTTTCTATTTTCTTTTTCCTGATTTATTTTATTCTATTGATTTAATTGTTCAAATTTGACAAACTTTATATCAAACATAAGCACTGGACATGTAGAATCTTTTGGTACTGGTTATTTTCAAATTTGACAAACTTTATTTTCAAATTTGAATTACTTTCGGAAAATAGGCATAACGTCGTTTAAGTAGGCGAAATTAGCTAGAAACTGAGAAAATTACTAATATTTGTGGATTATCCATAAAATATGGTCTACTTTGTGTGATAATTGGATGGGTGCCATTTTGCACCATATTTGTTATACTTGCTTCACAAAAAATGTCATTTTTGACAATCGAAAACAAAAAATGATATTTATATAAGTAATTTGAAAAACTCAGTTCTGCAACATTGTTTGTCATACCAAGATACAGCTATGTGTCAAATATGGGCACATTTTCACAAACTATGACACGGGGATGACCATAACGAGGCCATTTGACCCGAAACTTATACATGTTTATAGATGATTGACCTTTTTGTGAAGAAGTTTTTTGTAAACTATGTCAAAACTCAAGTTTATCATTTATCCTACCAACTAGTACACATGAACGTACTCCATGCCAAAGGATTTCATTTTTTGAGTATTTTTTACTTTCTTTGACTTTTTTAAAAACGGTCAAAATGGCCGCCGTTACTATTCATTGTAAGGGGTCGAATTATCCAAAACTATCGATGGTTCTGTGATATAACCACTACTTGTGCACCTTAAAAACATTTTTGAAAAAATTTCAGAGCAAACTATCACACACTTGTAGTTCAAATTTGAATTACTTTCGGAAAATAGGCATAAAGTCATTTAAGTAGTCAAATTAGCTAGAAACCGAGAAAATTACTAATATTTGGTGGATTATCCATAAAATATGGTCTACTTTGTGTGATAATTGGATGGGTGCCATTTTGCACCATATTTGTTATACTTGCTTCACAAAAAATGTCATTTTTGACAATCGAAAAACAAAAAATGATATTTATATAAGTAATTTGAAAAAACTCAGTTCTGTAACATTGTTTGTCGTACCAATATACAGCTATGTATCCTCTATATCATAGAACCAGGATAAAAAAGGTTACATAAAAAGGTTTCATACATTATTACACATGACCATCAACATCCGTCTTTAGTGTTGTGGTATAAACTTCTTCGTGTGTGTCCCTTTCTTCTGATTGCGCCGTAACCATGGACAATCTTCCTCGTTAAACACGATGGTTGGGTCAATTTTCACTGTGAAGGGTGGAATTTCCTGAAACTTATTGTAATCTTCTGGCATGTCTGTCTTGTCCTCCACTCACACGATGTTTCTTTTCCTTGAAAGAACTATGTGGCGCTTTGGCTCATTGTCTGATGTATTCGCTTGCTTATCTTTTCTTTTTTTTCGGTTTGGTAGACATGTCCTTCACATAGAAAACCTGAGCCACTTCACTGGCTAGGACGAATGGTTCGGTGTCGTACCCAAGATTCTTGAGATCCACTGTAGTCATTCCGTACTGCGGGTCTACCTGTACCCCGCCTTTCAGGTTGAACCATTTGCACCAGAACAAAGGGACCTTAAAAGAAGGTCCGTAGTCAAGTTCCCATATCTGCTCTATGTAACCATAATATGTGTCCTTTTGCCCATTGTTGTTGGTTGCATCAAAGCGGACACCACTGTTTTGGTTGGTGCTCTTTTTATCTTGGTCGGCCGTGTAAAATGTATTCCCATTTATCTCGTACCCTTGAAAAGTCAATATAGTCGAAGATGGTGCCTTGGCCAACAAGTATAGCTGTTCTCCAATAGTGGTGTCATTAATGAGACGTGTTTGCATCCAACCGCCGAAATTCTTCACGTGTTCTTCATCCATCCAATCTTTAGGTTGCTCCAGATATTTCAAGCGTAAGATATTATTGTGTTCCTCGATATACGGAGCCACCAAGCTGGAATTATGTAGAACTGTGTAGTGTGCTTGAGTGAAAGAATGCCCGTCCATACATAGTGTTGCTTTCTTTCCTAGCGTGCCTTTTCCACGCAGTCTCCCCTCATGGCGCGATTGAGGAACACCGATCGCCTTAAGGTCTGGAATAAAGTCAACACAAAACTCAATGACCTCCTCTGTTCCATAGCCCTTGGAGATGCTTCCTTCTGGCCTAGCACGGTTATGAACGTATTTCTTTAAGACTCCCATGAACCTCTCACAGGGGAACATGTTGTGTAGAAATACAGGACCGAGAATCTGAATCTCTTTGACTAGGTGAACTATGAGGTGCGTCATAATATTGAAGAAGGATGGTGGGAACACCAACTCGAAGCTGACAAGACATTGGACCACATCCTTCTGTAAACTTGGTAGAGTTTCTGGATTGATCACCTTCTGAGAAATTGCATTGAGGAATGCACATAGCTTCACAATGGGTACTCGAACATTATCCGGCAGAAGCCCCCTCAATGCAACCGGAAATAATTGTGTCATAATCAAGTGGCAGTAATGAGACTTTAGGTTTTGGAACTTTTGCTTTGTCATGTTTATTATTCCCTTTATATTCGACGAGAAGCCAGACGGGACCTTGATACTGCTCAGGACTTCAAAAAAGATCTTCTTCTCTTCTTTGGTAAGAGCGTAGCTGGCAGGACCTTGATACTTCTCTGGATTCAGGTGGTTGCCTCGTTCGTGCATACGTTGCTGGTCCTGCCGTGATTCCGTTGTATCTTTCGTCTTACCATACACGCCCAAGAAGTTTAGCAGGTTCACGCAAAGATTTTTCGTCACGTGCATCACGTCGATTGCAGAGTGAACCTCTAGGATTTTCCAATAGGGTAGCTCCCAAAATATAGAGCACTTCTTCCACATGGGTACGTGTCCGTCAGCGTCATTCGGAACAGATTGTCCGCCAAGACTCTTTCCAAAGATTACTTTTAAATCCTTGACCATATCATATATAACATCCCAGTAGGGCGGGTAGGATGCGTCCGGTGATCTGACTCACCTTTGAAATGCTTGCCTCTCTTTCTTACGGGATGCTGCCTTGTAAGAAATCGACGATGCCCCGGGTACACATTCTTGTTACCTAAATATTTACTTTCTGTCTTATCTAAACAGTGTGTGCACGCATTGTATCCCTTGTTTGACTGTCCTGAAATGTTACTAAGAGCAGGCCAATCATTGATGGTTACAAACAACAACGCTCGTAGGTCAAATTGCTTCTGTTTGTGCTCATCCCACACACGTACCCCTTCATCATGCCACAACTGTAAAAGTTCTTCAACTAATGGTCTCAGGTACACATCAATGTCGTTGCCGGGTTGCTTTGGGCCTTGGATGAGCACTGGCATCATAATGAACTTCCGCTTCATGCACAACCAAGGAGGAAGGTTATAGATACATAGAGTCACAGGCCAGGTGCTATGACTGGAGCTCTGCTCTCCGAAAGGATTAAAGCCATCTGTACTTAGAACAAATCTTAAGTTCCTTGCGTCATCTAAAATGTCGGGAACTCTCTGTCGATTTTTCTCCACTGCGACCCATCAGCGGGGTGTCTCAGCATCACGTCTTTCTTACGGTTTCTTTGTGCCATCGCAAAAACTTGGCATGCTCTTTGTTTTGGAACAAACGTTTCAACCGTGGTATTATAGGAGCATACCACATCACCTTGAAGGAACCCTCTTCCTGGGGCACGGCTCGCCCTCAACATCACCAGGGTCATCTCGCCAGATCTTATACCGCAATGCACCGCATACCGGGCATGCATTCAAATTCTCGTACTGCTCACCGCGGTAGAGGATGCAGTCATTGATGCATGCATGTATCTTCTGCACCTCTAATCCTAGAGGGCAGACAACTTTCTTTGCTTCGTATGTACTAGAGGGCAATACATTATCCCTGGAAGCATCTTCTTTATTATTTTCAGCAACTTCTCAAATCCCTTGTCAGAAGTACCATTCTCTGCCTTCCATTGCAGCAATTTCAGTGTGGTACCCAGCTTTTTCTGGCCATCTACGCAATTTGGGTACAACAATTTGTTGTGATCCTCTAACATTCTCTCCAACTTCAACCTCTCGTTTTCACTTCCGCAGTTTATCTTCGCCTCAAGAATGGCCCGACGAAGATCGTCATCGGGCTCATCTACAATGGGCTCTTCTTCAGCTTCGTCTTCCCCCATTGTAGTACCACCGTGTTCAGTGAACATAGGATAGTTGTCATTATCCTCTTCTTCATTATCTTCCATTATAACCCCTCTTTCTCCGTGCTTGGTCCAACAAATATAGCCGGGCATGAAACCGGACTGAATCAGGTGGATGTGAAGGGTTTTTGAGCAAGAGTAATCCATCATATTCTTACATGCACTACATGGACAACAAATAAAACCATTCGCCCGCTTGTTTGCCTCAGCCACATGGAGAAAATGATGCATGCCACTAATGAACTCGGGACTGCGTCGGTCACCGTACATCCATTGCCGGTTCATCTGCATTATATAAGTATATCAAAAACCATTACACTACATCATGAATAGATAAGTGACCAAAATAATTAATACAAGTTCATCACATTAAAAGCAAAAGTAGAGTAGTGACCAAATGTAATACATAGTTCTCATAAAACATACAATGAAACTAACATACAACTATCTAAAAAATTTAAATCTAACAACAAATGCGATCAAAATCGCAACTAAGTTAATTACTGAACCAACAGCATAATGATACGAAGCCTCTTGACTAATGGCATAATTTCTAATATTTTTAATCTTCAAGCGCATTGCAGATGGGGCGCCGGAAGTGCTAACCCTTGGATAGATGGGGCGCCGTCAAGCTTGACAAATGGTGGCAAATAATGGGGACGAACTCGAGCTCGGGAGAGCAAATAGATGAGAAAATGTTGATGAACTCGAGCTCAACAAATGGCCATGGCTGGCTAAGGGGTGGGAGCTGATATAGGAAATAATTTAGTCCCGGTTCATATCACGAACCGGTACCAAAGGTCCACCTTCAGTCCCGGTTCGTATCACGAACCGGTACCAAAGAGGGCTCGCGATGTCCCCACCTCTGCGGCTGCCTGCCGCGACCCTTTAGTACCGGTTCGTATCACGAACCGGCACTAAAGGTCCCTGCGAACCGGGACTGGACCTGGCCGGCGCCCTGGGCATTCGAACCGGGACTAGTGCCCTCATTGGTACCGGTTCGTAAGGGAACCGGGACGGAAGGGCCGAACCGATGGCCCTGTTTCCACTACTGACATGATCAGATATATACGAGGGAGTCAACACGAAGCGATGACATAATGCATCTGCGTATCATACACTGATTGAGAGACGTGCTAGTTTATAATTCATTGACTAATATAATGATCGATCGGATATGAGATCACATATATATACGAGAGTCAACAAGGAGCGATATATATAATGCATGCGCATCTTCCAATCAGGATACATGCACGTCCCTTCACTGTTTTATGGTGATGATAGACATGATCACGGGAGCATAAACTAGTATTGCACATGACCCCACGTTCTCGAGAACTGTAAGCAAGAACTGTCGTGCAAAGAACATCGATCGAACCCACGTTCTGGAGAGATATATATTTCAGGTTAAGCAGGAAGGAACAAACAAGTCCACTTTTTTTTGGTGTAAGAAAAGGTTCTTGTTGGGCCTGTAACTTCTGTTCATTTTCTTGCCAATCTTTGGGCCCCGCTTTGCCGCTGCGCTGTATATTGCGCATACCCCAGGATGGGCACTGGACCGTCGCCTTTCTTGCACGGCCCTAAGGCCGGCCTGCACATTGTGTGCGTTTCATTTCATTGTGAATGTTGCATCCTCTATATCGCGTGTTTTTTTACACGACATGTCTTAATATCAAGATAAAAACCTACATATGCTATACAAGCAGGGTGCTATGTTTGAAATAGTGGTATGAAAAAATAACATATATAGCTCAGAAATAGATGAATTTAACAAGAATATCCCATAAAGAATATAGTCCAAAAATGGAAGAACATATATGCATAACCACATAAAACTTGTTCACCAATTTTTTAGAAGGCTAACATCAACATACCATGGAGCAACAACATAGTATAAATTACTTATTCAGAATCTGAACATTAGCGATGTCATCTTCAGATTTAAAGGATAATCTAACAGATTGCGGTTCATCGCCACTACGAATAGGTAGCAACTTCTTCTTCTTGCTAAGGTGAAAAATTCAGTCCTTTATCCGATCGGCTGGAAAACAATAGCATGCTATTATTGGGTTGCGTGCATGGAAAACAAAAATTTCGCCAACTACGCAACAGCCAAGATCTACTATGAAGATACAAGTGCAAGACATGCATATTTGATCAAACTATAAATCGTTACCGACACCGTTGAAGCGGAAGAGATGTCGATGATGAAGTTGACGTAGTCGTCGCCGATGTCGATGATCACGTCGATGATGCTTGTGGAAGAATTCCTTCGGCTAAGCCTAGCCGAGAGAACTCGTAGACTTCTCGTGTCCCGCCTTGATCCAACAGAGTGAGGGTCAACCGTCGAGTTCGACGGCTCACCCCTTTGAGTTTCGCACACATACATCCGAACTAGTCCAGCAGGGCTTCGCCGTCCGCACTTGAAGCACCGCTGGTGTATATGAAGGTGGAGATCTCAGCACATGAGAAGGAGGGAGAGAGAGATTAGAGATCTAGATCTAATCTAATCGGAGAGGATCCCTCTAAATATTTAGAGGTTCCCTCTAAACCAACTAGAAAAGACCTAAACTTTTGTATATTCAAATAGGAGGGGGTGGGGGTTTATATATTAGGCCAAGGGGTGGAGGTGCTTGGGCATGGGGAAAGACCCCTCGCCCAATTCGGCTTGGGAGGGGGAGTTGGAGTAGGACTCCAACTCGCCTCCCCACTCCTTCCTTGATGCGCACCACATGGGGGGAGTTGGAGTTGGACTCCAACTCTCCACCCAATTTGGTTTGGGAAGGGGAAAACTTTTCCCTTGCCCAATTCGGTTTGGGGGGAGAGGAGTCCTTGTCCAACAAGCCCCCCCCCCCCCCAAACCGCCTCACCCCCATGGGCCACAGGCCCACTTAGGGTTTGGCCAAGGGGGAACTTCCCCCTTGATGCGCCTTGGCCCACCCGCCCCATGTGGGGTGCGGCTGCCTTGTGGGCCTATAAGCCCACTTGGCAGCCCCCTTCGGTGGCTCCAATAATTATTTATTAATTAAATAAATCAATATTTAATTAACATATAATTAAATAATACTTTGTCCAATTAATTTTTACTTGAATATTTCCTTTTACAGAATATTTCACTGAATTAATTACCTATCATATAAAACACCTTTTATATGATCCGGGACACCCAGTGTCCGCTGAAAAAATACTCTGGATAAATATTTCCCTTCTTATATAAACCCTCGGAATTAATCCGTCTAGTGATAGCAACTTCTATCACCCTGAGACACCTAGTGTCTGCATAATCCAATCTCTCTGATAAAGATATTATCTACCATGCAGAAACAATTCTGGTGATACTCTCTAGGTATCCAGACCAACCATATACACAACTGACTAGAACTGACTTAAGTGTGTTACCCCACAGGTTCGATAACGTGAAGCTATAATTAGATGTTTCTATCTAATCACCGGCCAGGGTCAGGTACATGGGCTACCTGAATAACTGCTACCCATTACGAAGGACACTCTGTTGAACCTGTTGATTATTAATTTGTCATTCCCATTACTCGCGATACTGAATTTACCCGAGATAAAGTATTCTTGATATTTCCATGAATCAATCATTGATTCACTATATCTTTGTCTATCACGTTACCTGTAAATTTCCTTTTCTCGTTCCCGTAATCCGATATCCCAAACGATGTAACTTCATCATGCATTGTCTGCAGAATATATTGGATATCATACATACCGAGTGGGCCCTGGAAATATCTCTCTTTTGACAGAGGAGTAATTTTCCATCTTGGAACATTAGGATATGTGCACACCTTCGAAATCACCCAGTGACTGCCGTTATGATCACCCAGTTACGGCCGTGACGGTTGACAGTACCAAAGTGACTTTTCCAGTATACACAACCCTAATAACCTCATGTTCAATGGACATGTCATATAATAACCATCTGCGATATTGCACTAAGGACAATAAGACACTTTGGAATCTTACTTAGCATATCAACGATTTGGGTCTACCCAGCCATATTGTTTCCACCAACAATATGCCACTCATTGATGCTGACATAAACAATATCCCAGACCAGGAAAACGTGGTCTCTAGCAATCAACGAATTAGTCTAAAAGGCAAGACTAGGGTATACTTTATTCTGTATAATTATGAATCAGATGTTAACCTTTATTGCCTTTTGGGCATACATCCAACAGCTATAACGTTATGACGTTTTAGCGCGATATAGCGTGCTATTTCGTATAGTGAGCAGAAGTTGTAAAATATAGCGTGGACTCTCCCGATATACTATAGCGTGGTATTAGCGCCGAAATAGTGTGCTATTTTTTCCATGCTTAATATATATCTGATACTAAGTAAAAAATAAAAATCAAATTTATAAGTTTTTAAAAAATTAAAAAAAAACCTGCATGTTATCAATGCTATATCCCATAAACGTGTAAAACAAACTGGCCATGGCCGATTAGAGAGCTTGATGGGTGGTCCTTTTTGGTCAAATTTCCACCACACCTACATGTTGAAGATGTGGCTGGATACCCATGCTTTGGGTTGACTAAAGAAGGAGTGACTGTGAATGTTGAAGTCTGGGATGGGGAAGTAGAAGCTTGTGAAGAGGCTCACATGGTCTGGGTGCAAATCAGAGGGATTAAGTCAGAGTGGTTTAACTGGAACACTATGGCGAAATTTGCCTCTGCTTTTGGTATCCTGGAGGACATGGATTGGATTGGTGCTTTCCAATCTTTCTATGAAGTGGTGAGAATCAAAGCCTTCTGTAGGGATTCTGACCTCATACCACACAGTAGGGTTTTTGAAGTACAGAAGAAGTTTCACAAACTGTACCTCAAAGTGGAACCACCATCAGCTGCTGGGGTAGATAATCCAGATGACCCCACCGACCCTGGTTTTGATGAGAGCATTGAAAAAGACAAAGAAGGAAGTGAGATGGATACAGAAAAGGATCAGCACAATGCCCAAGACCCTTCTAGCAGATCAGGTGTAAACAAGAGCATGGGAGGAGGGAGTGGCTCTAGCACCACACAGAAGCAAGCCGTGGTGGAGAAAGAGCTTTCAGTTGATGGTTGTGCAAGTCTCCTGTCGCCAAACCTCCCTGAACACCTTGAAGATACGAGAAGAAACATTTTGGCTTGGCTGACAAGTGACTCACCTGATGAAGGCAAGTGCTACGATATGCTTTGTGAAATGGAAATGGTGAATGAAGAAGGCTATTATTGTTATGACCAAAATCCAGAAGATGTAAACACTGGCGCCACTGAGACTGGTACCCACCCTAACACACCAGAAAGTTTTGAGGCCGCTGTTGATGGAAATGACCAAGCCAACAAGAGGAGCAAGACTTGGGGTCCTGTTCAAGGCGCTCGACAGTGTGATAGGCTTCAGAAATATGGAGGGAAGACTGTCATGGGGATGGCTCAGGAGGTCAAGAAGAGGAAAGACACTCAAATCCCTGCGACATCAAAGCTGAAAGGTATAAAAGACACAAACCCCTTTTGCATTTTACAGCAACAGCTCCCTGCCATTAAAATTGTAGCGCAATCAGTGGATATATCTATAGACGATTCTATTTATGTTGATACAGTAGATGAGTCTACTGTTGAAACACCTTTTATTAAGCGTCATGTAAATCTATGCTCTAGTTCACTAGGGAAACCCGTTCATGTTGATAAAGTAGATAGCTCTGATACCTTAGAAAAATCTGACAGTTTTCCTGAGGGACAACTGCCAGATTCTCCTTTTCATTCTCCTAAAACACCCATCTACTCCGAGGAGGATGAGCTGTTAGATGATAGCGAAGCTAGATGGATAAAAGTTTGCAATCATAGACGGGGCAAGCACCCTAGGAAAAAGTGTTTTTATGAATAGCTTAAGTCTGAATATCAGAGGGATTGATGCACCCGGGAGAAAAAACAGTATCACTGACCTCCTAGCTAAAACTCATGCAGTTATAGTTTCTTTTCAAGAAACTAAAAAAGAGACTTTCTCTCAATCTTATCTAGATTCCATTAGCTTGAATAAACCTTTTGTCTGGAACCATTTGCCAGCAAAAGGTACAGCTGGTGGGATTCTTGTAGGGGTAGATGCAAATTACTTTGAGACCCTTGCGTGGGCTATCAAAGACTTTTCTGTCTCCTACGTCATTAGAAGCAAAACTGATGGCAAAGTTTGGAGACATATTTCTGTTTATGGCTCTCATATGAGGAAGGGAAGGATGAATTTATCTCTGAACTGCACACCTTGTTCATGGATAATGCCTATCCCACGCTAATCAGCGGAGATTTTAATCTAGTTAGACACCAAAAATACAAAAGCAATGGAAAGGTCAACCATAAATGGTGTGACAAATTCAACGCTTGGATTAATCTCTGGGGCTTGATTGAGGCAAGACTTTCTAATCGAAAGTACACCTGGTCGAATAACCAAGAGAATAGGATCATGTCTGTCATTGATCGGGTGTTCTGTACCACGGATTTTGACACGATGTTTCCCCTCTCTGGTGCCCAAGCCTTGTCTAGAATAGGTAGCGACCACACACCAATCCTGTGGGACTCGAGAGTGGAATACATTCACCAACCTCCGCCATATAGGTTTGAAAAATGGTGGTTGTTGAGAGAGGATTTTATGGGAATGGTCTCTAGGTCTTGGAATGCTCCCACAAAGAGTACCACGGCTATAGACATTTGGCAGGAAAAAGTTAGGCGTTTTAGAAGAGATTCGAAAGGTTGGAGTCGTAATATCGAAGCTGAATTGAGACGTCTGAAAGGTGATCTCATGACAGAATACGACACCCTTGACCTCAAATCTGAGGTTGATGACCTCTCGGAGGCTGAACATAAACATATGAAAGAGATTAGTCTAGAAATGCAAAAACTTTGGCTTAAGGAAGAAGTTAAAGCGAAACAACGCTCTAGAGATAGAGATATTTTAGAGGGAGACAGAAACACAGCTTACTTCCACACGGTTGCTAACAAACATAGGAGAAAAACCTTGATTCTGTCTCTAGATGGTCCCGAGGGACCTACCTCTGACCTAGAAAAATGCTTGAAATTGCGTCAGATTTCTACAAAGATCTTTTCTGCGCTGAGAGCAAATCGGGGTTTACCTTGGGAGACCATTTTTTCTCCCCCTCG
Source organism: Poa pratensis (assembly GCA_947311845.1). Classification (NCBI taxonomy): domain Eukaryota; kingdom Viridiplantae; phylum Streptophyta; class Magnoliopsida; order Poales; family Poaceae; genus Poa; species Poa pratensis. Next base: position 46,555,222 of record CAMZMU010000077.1, on the reverse strand, counting down.
GATAAAATAACGTCGGAACAGAACGAGATTCTGGAAAAACCTTTCTCTGAGGAGGAAATTAAATCGGCAATATTTAGCTCCTATCCTGACTGGGCACCTGGACCAGATGGTCTTTCTTTCATCGTCCACCAGAAATGCTGGGAGATTGTTAAAAAAGACACCGTTGCTGTCTTCCAGGATTTCTACCTAGAGAAACTTGATCATTTTAGATTAAATTTTGCTGTACTAACTCTAGCTCCCAAAGAACAAGATGCTTCTTGGATGAAAAAGTTTAGGCCAATCAGCCTCCTCAACTGCATCTTCAAAGTCTTTACCAAAGTTATTACTACTAGGCTGGGGCTGATTATGGATGATATAATTGCCCCTAATCAAACTTCTTTCATAAAAGGTAGATACATACTTGAGAGTGTGGTTACAGCCCATGAGGTTTTGCACTCGGTTTTCCATGGAAATGAGGAAGGTGCAGTGCTAAAACTTGACTATGAAAAAGCTTTTGACAAAGTAAATCTAGATTTTCTCGATGATTTGTTGTTAAAACGTGGTTTTGGTCCAAATCTGAGGAGATGGATCAAACTAGCTAACAGAGGTGGATCGGTTGCTGTGAAGATCAACAACACCTTTGGTAACTTTTTCACCACAACTAGGGGGCTGAGACAGGGAGATCCCATGTCCCCCATTCTTTTCAATCTAGTAGTGGACGTCTTCACGAAAATGTTGATTAAAGCTACTAATAATAACCTCATCAAGGGTCTCTGCTCTCACCTTTGCCCATGAGGGGTCGTCAGCTTGCAGTATGCTGACGACACCATCCTCTTTTTAGAAAACAACATAGAAACGGCGAGTAACTTGAAAAGAGTGCTCACCTGCTTTGAGCAAGTCTCTGGGATGAGAATCAACTATAACAAAAGTGAGTTGGTCCCTATTAACATGGGTGATGAGGATAAGACAGCCCTTCAAGGCATTTTCGAGTGCGTGGTTGGGTCTTTCCCCATCAAGTACCTAGGTGTTCCTTTGCATCATGATAAGCTTAGATGTGAGGATTTGCAACCCATAACTGACAAAACCTTGAAAAGAATAATCGGTCGCGTGGGAAGCTCCTGTCCTATGCTGCTAGACTCACTCTTATCAGATCTCGTCTTGCAAGCATCCCAGTCTATTTGCTTTCTTTCTTTAAATTTTCAAAATGGGCTCTGGAGCTCATTAACACCCATATGTCACACTGTTTATGGAATGACACCAAAGAGAAAAGGAGGCTACACCTTGCGAACTGGAAACTAGTATGTATGCCAAAAAAGTTTGGAGGGCTAGGTATCCCATCTCTGCGTGAGGTGAACCTCTGTCTTTTAGCCACTTGGGTGAAAAGATACATAGAGGGTGGGAACAAACTTTGGAAAATTTTGGTAGACGCCAAGTATAAAACTGATAGCCCAAACCTTTTCGCTAGTGAAGACCAGAATGCTTCCAATTTTTGGAAGGGTTTCATGTGGGCAGCCTAGTCTGTTAAGTTTGGCTATAGGTGGGTAGTGGGAGATGGTTCTAAAATCAAGTTCTGGGAAGACACTTGGTTCGGTACTTCCCCATTATCGGTTCAGTTCTGGGATATATACGTTATTTGCAATGAAAAATAAGCTACTGTCAAACAGGTTCGAGAGGGAGATTCTCTTAAACTTACTTTTAGGAGGAATTTCTCCCCTCATTTGATGCAACAATTGTATGATTTAGAAGAAATTGGCAAGAGTGCCAATTTGACCAATGATTGCGATGCTTTCTATAACATCATTAGCTTCCGAGGCGTCACACAGGTGTATGTACCTGCTGTGTGGTCTCTGGTTGTGCCACCAAGAGTGCAGATTTTTCTTTGGCTTCTCTCTAACAATAAATTAATGACTAGGGATAATCTCCTTAAGAGGAAACTTGGAAAACCTGTTCACTGTGTTTTTTGTAGCGAGTTTGAGACTATCAATCACCTGTTCTTTGATTGCATTGTCTTGTCTACGATCTGGAGGAAAGTTTCCGAGTTCTTTGGTAGCTGCCTTGGATCTGATTACATGTCTATAGCCAAGTTTTGGATTGCAAATAAATTCAAAAAAAAAAGTTTTGGATTGCAAATAAAAGGCATACTGTTCTAAATTCTGTTTGTGCTGCGGTACTTTGGGGGATTTGGAAAAGTCGAAATGCCTTGATATTTGATGGATCTACTTGGATATGCATGAAACAGGTTTGGTGGCTTATCCTCAGGACTGTCAGGAAGTGGAGGTTGCTTTTCAAACAACCCATGATGGAGAGAGTGGACGCCTTTGCTTCGATGGTGCTGGGCTTACTCAAGGAAACACCTGCTCTTACGTGGGGGTGATTCCGAGCATCTCAAATCTATCGCTGCTCCCAGCGGCCACCTCCCTGATGAACAAGACTCCTGCACCTGGGACTCCGCCAAGCTATGCCAGGGCACCGACGCCACAGCCGCTGACTCCATCCTGGCCAAGCTTCTGGGAAAGCCGCTGCTGCCTTCAGAGATTGTGCCGCTTTAGGACTGAGGATCAAGCTGTGCAGCGCTATTGAACACCACAAAACGCTGCAGCTACCGTAGTCTCTTTTAGGAAGTCATCTCAGTTTAAAAGGCTACTGCTGTTAGCTTTCTTTCTACTTTCTACTGCTGTAATTCCTGAACTTTTAGCTGCCTTTTCTCTCATTTGAAGAGTTGCACTTTTAGCTTTAGCGCCTGCTTGTGTAAAGCGATTTGGGAAGTTTTAGCTGTAATGACTCTGGTTTCATTCTAATAAAATGGAACCGGGGCTCCCTGAAAAAGGGGCCCTTATTATCTATAAATAAACGCGTAAAATCTCGATTTAAAATACTTTCTATTAGGATCTATATAAAAATGACAAATGTGTGGATCTAAATGTATACACTTGGAAATCTCCAAAATATACAGCATTTATCATTTTTGTGTAGCCCAAAATATCAACTATTTCAAATCGAGATTTACACACTTGTGGGATACATCATAGGCAATATACTTGATTTTGTTAAGATTTTTTCAAGTAGAGGGAGGACTGGAGCTCAAGAGCCAAACGTGTATTCCGCCTGATACTGCTGCATTCGGTTTGGATTGTAAGAAGCATTCGGTTTGGATTGTAAGAAACTAGAAGGTCTGGGCGCACTTTGCCGCGCACGCTGATGTTGTCTACGCTGATGTTGTCTACGTTTAAATCGGTGGTCATGGGTGGGCTGCTAACGTGCGGACATTTTTCTTTTCCTTTTTTCTAAAATTGTTAAGCGGGTTCGTGCAGTCATTTTTCTTTTCCTTTTTCTTAAATTGTTGAGCATAATTTTGGCCTATGCAGAGCGCATCCTGAGAAGTGTCAGCTGGGGCAGGCCTTGTCGCTCCTACAAGCATTATTTGAGGTCAAATTCTTTGTAAGTACCAGGCAATCATACTGCTAAGGATATATCACAATTTTGTACTATCGTATTGTGTAGCTACATGGAGAAACAGTAAATAAATTTCAAATGGATGGCACAAGACCGCTTGAATAAAAGATATGTCAAAGTGTTGAAAAGCACATTGACGTAGATCTTGTTGTCATCGTACACTACGTAGTGATATTCAACTCAGCCAGATTATATTTTTTCGATAAAGTCAGCCAGATTATATAGACACAATGCTTGGTGAGATACGGTGGGATACACAACTTGCATCAGTACTACTCGTGTCAGACCTGATCAATAACATATTTCCAATAGTGCAGCCAATAAGGACCATCCTGAAATGAGTCGGTCATCGAGAGGGTGGGCTCCCAGAGCCAAACGTTCATATTTTGTATGCAAAATTTAAAACTTAATCGGTTATGTTTTCAGAGTAGTATCTATACATGCTATTCTGAATCAAACACACCAAAATAAAATAAAATGAGGACCTCCACGCCTAAGGAAGTTAAAGATAACGACCATTCACAAAAAAAATTGACAACCTCATATTTCAAATCTGAAGGGGAGATTTAACCACTTAGCAATTCAGCCAGAAAAGGTCTTTTTTTTGGATAAGAATCTCAAATTCCAGCAACACAAACATGACATGAATGTCTCAAAGCAACAAAAAAAATGCTTTTTTTTGTAAAGGTTTGTTCTAGGCTTACCAGAATGACCAACATATAACTGTAGAGGGTCCAACATTAAATGGCAGATTGGCTAAAGCAAGACATAGTTCTTCAGGAGAAAGGAGACACCATGGACTGTTTAGCAACTACAGAACAATGAAGACCTGTTTCCGCCGACCTGAGTAGGCCTGCTCACGTTCTTACTCGATCATGCACGCGTCATTTAGGACATTCCCCATTGCTGTTCCATCTACCATTCTGCTATGTACATAAATTAACAAGTTAATCGATCACTATAACATGATAACTGGTCACCAAGTAAAAACAAAATAAAATGACAATCAAAGCAGTGCATATTTACTGGATTTGTGTATGTTTTGGAGATTTCATAAGCTGTTATAGCAGAGAATTAGCCATGTTATTTGTGACAAAGGACTGCTTTACTAAGAAGGCATGAGGGTATTTCTTGCCCAGGTTAGTAAATTAGCTGTGAGACAGAAGGGTGAAAGGAACCTTCTGTTGCTAACAAGTGGAGAATAAGTAAACCTGATCATTATAAGTCATCCTTTTTTTATACTTGTTGATAGTTAACTCGAATTTGGGAGATTTGTTTTTAGAGGATTTGGGAGATTCTTAACTGTAGCGACTTCACTCGAATTCCAAGAGAGGTATGTTGAACCATTGACATCTACACATCAGAATATATTCCTCATCAAGTGGAAACCCTCCATAAATATCTTCACCGCATATGATGCAAAATATCCATAGCTCTCTAATCTCACAGAAATATGCTGCAGATACTACCAGTTTACTGAGTACATGCATAGTTAACACCCGTGTCAAATATCTTCTTGATTGATATGTAGTTGCAGTGAAAAATCGGTGCTAAATTCATATTTGATAACCAGTATAGGGAATTTACCTTCTAATTAGGTTGAAGCATGTGGATCAAACCACATAAACAACGGTCCTTCTGGTTGCAACCTCATGGTTGTTCGCAGTGCCAGAATTGGCATTTCTAGTGACGTATCCGTCATGATGCCCACCAAGGCAATTGATCAGCAGCTCTGCAGATTCCAAATTCATGTCTTAAAAATTAGGTACTGCTTTACTATGGTAGTAACTAAAAGTCAATACTAAGTGTATACACAAAAAATCAAACATAAAGTAGAGGTGGGCTATATTGAAGGTCGTAAAATAATCACGTGCCAAATATTCCCTTATCGAAGATATCCTAATGCCTTGCTCCATGAAAAAAATATAAAGAAAAGATGCGCCAAAGCAGTCAAGCTACATGTTCCAAATATTGAACTATTAAATTTATCAACAACTGATAGCAAGCCGCAAAATTCCTTCAAACAGAAATAGAATGATTGTCAGCATGTCTACGGCTAAGCATAAATACTTAACATGCTTAAAATTGGACAAATGTGAGATTAAGAAGAACACCACAGTCTACAACACGGAGCCACTTCAAAGATATTTGGTGGAGAACAAGTTCACTATCTCTCGTCATTTTTCTCTCTTATCTTAGAGATATCAAAACTTAAAGCACAACAACCTGTAAAACTTATCCATCACTCACATAAAAGTTTATTTCTCATTTATCCAAAACAAATGATGTCATAACGTTGACTAAAAGGAAGGTTTTGATATGGTACAGGCATATGACAGTTGATTTTTATGTGATCTAACTTGTAATAAGGAAAGCACATACGCTAGCCCAGACCATCTGTCCACATAGCTAATTAAATCAGTTGCAAATTATCATTAAAATTGGCATGCAGACATATGTGATCCATATAGTCACATTTCTACATGACCAACTGGGGACTTATTTCAGCATATGGCACATGGTCATTTAAACTATGATGGCTCTTTTGATTTGCCTGTTAAAAGTCATCCAATAATCTAGATGGGCCATTCAATAGTCATGGAAATATAAGATCTATTGAAGACATATTACATTAATCATACTTCACAAATGTACTCTCTTTTAAAATTCCAAAGGAAAGTCAACTACTTAATTTCGTAGGTCTACCAACCAGTGTTGGATGGCAGCAAGAAATATTATACTTCATAATAGGAAATGCTTTTGAAAGCATAAAGTCTGTGCTTTCAGTATCTGAAGAAAAAGGTTCTAGTAGTTGTACTAATACACATTAAGTAATTCGACCATGTAATGTGAATATGGAATCCTCACTGTGTATTTAATGCTACATCGAAAGAATCACGTGTCGTCAGATTACATTCTGCATTGAAGTGTAAGTTTTTTTTTTTTTGTTAAGATTGGGACTCATCTCCCTGGTCTTATACTTTTTTCCAATGGATTCAAACGACCATTGAGAAGACGAACCAAAAATGGATGAACAACTGAAAATATGGCAATGATTAATATGTAATTATAAATAAAACATCGATTTTCGTACAAAATGGAAACAAAAAACTACATACCTAACATGAAGAAGCCAGCTCGAATGAGCAGTTCTAGTCCAATTCAAAGCTGAGGTCAATTTTCCAAAAGCCACGACCGAACAATCTAATATCCGCAAGAAAAAACAAGACTAAGTACAAGCACGACAGATCAGAAAAGAAAAACTTCTTGCCACCCATCAGCATCTACCTTCGTCTCCAACCTCTAAATGCTTCTGATGGATCTATGCATTTCTTAAAACAAGCAAGATTTGTTTCAGAAAATTAGGCAACAACTACCTTAGAATAGAACTAACTGTACTTTTAGCCTGGCGGCTGATAATGAGATGCGATCAAGTAGCAGCTAAAAAACCTGTTGGTAAACAACACCGGCAGAACTTTCAGAGACAAATAGGCTTCTTGCCTCTCTGCACGATAAAAAAAACGCTACCCCCGCTTGGACAGCAGCCAACATCTACCTATTAACCTATAAAAAGCAACCAATGACAATCCTAAACAAAAATTCCAGCGCTGTTTGTTAGGTTAAGATAAATAATGCTGCATTTGAGCACGACCGATTAGCATTACAGGAACTAAATCTGTACATAACAGAAAGCAACGATGTCAAGAGTTTCACTTTTTCTCAACACCTTCACCTGACAATAATTCATCCCCAGAATCCGTGATAATCAGGAACATCAAATTAAAGTTTATCATGTCTGAATCCATCCGAACTACATGCATGTATCATATGTCCTCTAATGAACATATAATATGGATTTTTTTGTTAATTAAACGAGCTACATGATTAATTTAATTTGGAAGCATGAATTATTTCTAAACATAGCAAACCGTATTCATAATCAAGCAGAGGTGGTTACTGCCCACCACACTGAAATTGCAACTTTCAAGGAGCAGATTGTTGATACCAGTGGTGATATTGAGCCCAGATCTCAAGCCTTCATCATCTCTCAGTACCCAAATACATGGCTCCCGAAAAAGTACAGCAAGCTTATCTCATGAAGATATAATCAACTAATACTAATTAGATATCACTCATATGCATTTCATGTAAATAGGTAAGGTTTCGACTGAGATACGAACATTAACTGAAAGGAAGAGGTCGTATGTTCCTTGGAAGTTGGTACTACCTGCAAGGACCATCGGCCTATCCCCTAACCTGTAGAACCATAATTTTATCTGGAATAGAAGGAAACAAATATCACCAGGCCTCAATAGATGGTATCAGGATGCAATTCATAAACATATAACTGACCATTATGTACCTGTATGCCTCCACAAACTGACATAGAGACCTTCCTGCCAATATTCTTTTAAGACCTTTTATTCCGAATTTTACCTACGGTTCAGTCATGTGGTTGCTACTGATTATTACTTTAATGTCAAACTACTGTAACTATTTTTCTTAGAGAGAGAGAGAGAGAGAGAGAGAAGAATTGGGGACTTACCAACGGAGATTGTGAGCACTCGTTTCAGCCAGGGCTTCCTTTGCGGCCGTGCGCGAAGAAGAGGGCGGAGGTGGAAGACGGAGATCGTCGTCCTCGTAATGGCCATCTAGTGGTGTCACACGAAGAATGGCCGCCGCCGCTAGGGGCTGGAAGCCCTAGCGCGACGGGGAAGGGGCGATGATGGAGGATTTGGGGAACGGGACGCGGAGGCGCGGGATTGGGCGCTGGTGGAGCATGACGACGCGTGGGTCAGGAGCGGGGGCGGGCGGTGGTGGTTGGTCGCCGGGGCAGGGTGCCATGGATGCGCTTGAGGTCGAGGGAAGGAATAATTTCTCTGAGACGAGTGCGGGAGGTGTCAATGTGTCATACGAACAGGTGGAGCGAAAGATACCGACGTCTGGTTTCCAACCCCCATCCGACGCGTGCATTACGTCAAGCAAAACGAGCATTCTATTTCTTTCACCAGTACGATATGATCAAACTAGCGCATACGAGAGCCGACAGGTGGGTCCGCAACGCACCACAATCCAGGAATCCTAACTCAGTTGTATGTTGTAGAGATTTAATTTTCCCCCTGGTTTTCGTAAATTAATTAGACAATTCTTTTCTTCTTAATTAATAGATTGGGGCAAACTTTTGCTCCCGTTTAAAAGAAACAAATTTTCTTTGTATCCTATATTTCTTCAACATTTTCCCATATATACGCGACCTCCTAAGTACTCCTTCCGTTAAATTGACATGTCTAGATACATCCATATTTGATGTATAGCAAGTCAATTAAATTGGAACGGATGGAGTATGTGACAACGCTTCGACATTTTTCCCTATGGTAACTGTCGAGCGATAAAATTTTGAAGTCTTCAGAGTGTACATGTGAGAGAACACAGCACACTATTATTTTTAGTCTGGACTACACCATCCGGTTTTAAATATAAGATGTTTTAGCATTTGTCCACATCACCAGGGCCGTCTTTGAGGGTGTGCGAGGTGAGCGACCACACAGGGCCCAAAAAAATTAGGAGCCCCCAAATCTTAGGCAAGTGCTGCGAGGTGAGGTCAAAGCGGGAGCCAGGGACGGAGCCAGGGGTGCGAGCTGGGGCCATGGCCCCCCTGTGCTGCAAATTTTGCTGAAAACCCCCCTATATAACATGTAGATTGATCCCTAACTTTGATAGAAATTGACTAAATGCCCCCCTCCAAGCAATTTTGTGTATCATTGGCCCCCTCCTCTTACCATTCTTGGCTCCGTCCCTGGCGGGAGCTGCAGGGACGCCATGGAAGGTCTTCTCCTGTTCTTGGTCGCGATGCAGAAGATACACTGACGAATGGAAAGGTATTGGGCTTCTGGGCCATATTTTAATAACCGAGGGAGGTGGGAACTGGGCATAGCCGCATAGGTGTAGTAGCGATCCAATAAAGAAAAGCCAGTGTCGCTCTCACAAGCTAAGGAACGTGGGTTTCTAAAAAAAGCTACCCCTTGTCCACAAAAAGATACAGGGCGCTGGCCTTAATGCTTCGATAGTATATATTTTTAAGCATGAGTGCTTTGACATTAAGTATTGTAAAAACTAATTTATATTTTGGAGCTACAGAATCAAAATCAAATAAAAATATGTTCAAATTGCCTGTTTTATTTTTCATATTTAGAGTCTAGTTTACGTTTAGCACCGGTGAATGCCCAAACGCCTAACCCCCCCCCCCCCCCCCCCCCCCCCCCCCCCCCGACTCTCGTCTATCAAAGAAAAACTCCTTTGCAGTCACAATTTTCATGTAATCATGTCGGTAGCCATAGCCCTTCGCCGATTCCGTGATTCTGCATAACTGTAAATCATCATCAATAAGTCGATAATCAATCAGTCAAACTTCATTTGAATTTCGCACAGGGGCCCCCATTTTTTGGAGACGGCCCTGCACATCACATGTATATGAATATATCTAGACATGTTTTAATGTGTAGATTCATTAATTTTTGTATGCATCTAGACAATATGTGGACTACCTAAAACAACTTATATATAAAAACAGATGGAGTAGTTCCTTGGATTTGTATTAGATCCAACAATATGAAGCAGACGAGTTGGATCTTCGATGACACGTGTTTGATGGTCGAAACTAGGTGGACATGGACTAGCTGCTAGGCATCGATAATCCGGCTCTGAACGACGTGAGCCAGGAATCAGTCCATAAACCAAACCGAGTAATTTCATCTTGGGTACGTGTGAGTTTTGTTTCAAGGTGTGACTTTTATTTCTAGCGCCGTCTCCATAATTTTGGTTCCTTCTGATTTGTACCGAAATCATTAGAAAAATGTCAACCTTTTCTGAGATCCGTCCCGCCCACTTTTGTCTCGCCAAATGCCGGCTCCTCATTCTCTGCAAGTGTCACCTTCTCCTTTACGCAGTTCCCCGCTGGGGTCTGCATGTCCACCAAGTGTCGCATTGAAAACAAAGTGGGATTAGCATGAAAGAGAGAGAGGAACACGGGAGAGTGTGAGTACAATATTTCCATTTTATTTTTTTAAACCAAAATTTTAAAATAGAATATCTTGAGAACCGTTTGTCAAATTACTCACCATTTTCACTTTTAAGTTGCTTGCCGAGATTTTCAAAACTAGATCTGCCATGTTGATAGGTTTAGACGAACAATTTTTTGTATTTCCAAAACTAACATACTTGTACTCTGTAGTTTGGTAGTTTTGTAGCTCTTGATTTTTTGAATTTTGCAATTTTTGTATTTCAGCTTTTTAGCATTTTGTACTTGGGGAATTGTGTACTTTGATTTTCAGTATTTTTGTTCCTCGGGTTTCGTGATTTTGTAATTTAGTTTTCAGCGTTTTCCTCCTTCACATTCTTTGTAATTTCATGGTACTACGAGAATTTTGTACTTCGTGATCTTTGTACTACGCCTTTCAACGTCTTTGTACTTTGGGTTTCAATATTTTTGTACTTTGGCTTTCAACATTTTTATAGTTTTGAGGTTTTGTACTTCGGATTTTTTGTACTTTCAAAAACTTTGTACCTTAAAAAAATGTACTAGTTTTTCTAAAACCGTTGGAGAAAAATGGAAAAGCATAAAAGAAAACTGAAAGATCTCGTTTGGGCGTGTGTGTGTGTGGGGGGGGGGGGGGGGGGGGGGGGCTGAATACATCTGCATGTCCGGTAAACTGTTGCGTGAGTTATTTACCTTCCTATCCCCGCACGCTTGACTCTTGCGAAAGGAACTGGCATTACTAAAGTTTTTCTATTCTTAACGATACTCGATTTATACAGACAAGAGGAGATTTCGTGCTCCCGAATTCTAGTGATATTGCTCTTTATAAAGAACCTAATATAATATTTAAAAGTTTTAACAAATTTTGAAAAATTCCGGACGTAGCCAATAGTGTATCTCACAAACAAGTAAAAAATCAAGTTCAAATATTTTCTATTCTGCGCTAAAAAATGAAAAAAGTGTGGATCTGAATATGTATATTCTGAAATCTTTAAATTTACCAGATTTTTCATTTTTTGTAGAGCATGATACAAACTATTTCATGTTGATTTTTTGCACGTTTGTGATATACTCCCTCCGTTCCAATTTAATTGACTTGCTATCCAGCACATGTGGATGTATCTATACATGTACGTATAGATACATCCACATGTGCTGGATAGCAAGTCAATTAAATTGGAACGGATGGAGTGCATCATTGGGTACCTCCGTGATTTTTAAAAAATTGTAACTCTTAAATATTTTTTTCGGGGAACAGAATCACTGGTACCAAACACTTTTCGGGTACAGACCCTCTTTTTCTTTTTTTGACGTGAATTTGTACAGATCCTTTATCCTGTACAAGGCCGTGGTCATCACACCACACCCATCTCCCTTCGGGTTTCTTCGTTGAAGAAATGGGCCGGCCCATGTAATCCACGACCTAAAAACAACTCCTTCACAGACCATGTCAAAAACAAAAAACTTTTTCACACACGCGCACGTACGCACCGTGGACTCTGCCTCGTAAAAAAAGGCTCCGGTCACAGACCTCCGTGTCGAGGCAGGGGTCTGAAAGGGCAAAAAAAAGGATCCGGTCACTCTGCCTCGACATGGAGGTCGATGCGGCGGAGGTAGCCGGCAGACGCCGTGGTCCTCGGCCCCAACGGAGGCGTTCGTCCCTCTCCCTCCGCGGCCGCCTTCCTCCGCCACCACCCCCTTTCCCGCGTCCGGGCTTCAGGTACCGGCGTACCGCACTGCTTCCCCAACCCCTCCAAGTATGATTCCTCGTGTTCATCGTCCGTGTCTCGGTTTGGTTATTCTGGTCTGGTTGCTTCGGCGGGGTCGTATGACTCGTATCGTGCCTTGCGAGCTCGCATGTATTCGTACATACTAGGTGATGCCGTTCTACTAAATCTGTGGATGTATTCTGGTGATAACGGCCTGCTTCTGAATTCTGATGTTCTGTCGGTGTACCATTTTGGTGTATTCCAAATATTTCCACACAGTAAGAAAAAATCAGCCAGCACAAACTGGTGTCTGGATTCTGGAAAGACCATGTCACCTCATACATTCTTACAAAAATGGTTAATGCTACTGGCGGTGCTGCCAGGCAGCTTTTTTATGTACAAATGGTAGCATCACATATTCAGCCTGTGAGACCTGGGCCTGTCCAACACTACATAGATCTGCCATTTCTTTTGTTCACACTTGTTGCTTCAGATATCGCCTTGCTGATTTTGGGATCTTATGCGGAGAATTGTCAAATGCGAGTAATTCTTTCGAGAAAATGCACAGAAGCATTTGCTTTCATTCCATTGAATAGAGAGAAGAGTTGTTACAGGCCTCCTAGCTAGGAGGCGAATACGCTGGATTCAAATGTGAATAATGGGTCGCACGCTTAGGACCATGAAGGAGGGGACAAAGAGATATTAGCGAAGGTGATGTGGGATGGCAGAGAGTAAAAGAGCGCAAGCCCACGGAATATAGTGTGAGAAGCTGACCACCTCACGGAATTGCTCCATCATAACGGGAAAACCTCAGCTTGAATAGTAATTTAATGTACGAGAAACAACCCATGGTGGACCTAACTATATACTAGACAAGAACATCGCTTTGTATCGAGCAATATGATCTAACAGGTTGGTATACATCAACAGAATTGTCGTCTGTTCATAGACAGAAAAAATGTGCAGTATCATTTACCAACCCAAATATTGACATCGTATGCTTTAGTGTCCTTAGTCCTAGTGATGTAGGTGCCAAATCCGACCTTCCATTTTTTGGATTGAACAATTTATTCGTCTCTTCTTCCATACATACACACATGACTATTTCCACGCCATTGATCTGATTGACACATGTTATCACATTCAAAAAACACTGGGATCTATGAGAGTATTTATTTGCTCATTGAATAGTATAAACATATATCACGTAGTTGTATGTGCTTCACATAATACAAATGGTAATGTTTAGCAGTATGATTTACATTTCTGTTCGATAATAGTGATTATCCTTCATCTCAAAGAATATGAAGATTCCACTCTTTTTCTGCACGCTTCGCTTCTTCCTGCAGCCATACTTTATTACAGCTGGGACGTGGACGTTCAAGAGATATTTGTGCCAGTCCATAGATTTGGGATCAAAGTTAAATAGGCTACCATCATTGCTGTTCATCTACTTCCTTCCTCGATTTTGTCAAGTTCGTGTCATCAAAGATTCAAACACAGAACATCAAAGAAAATTAGAACAAGATATATTCATTACAATAAATACATGAATAAAATTTGCACTACTTATCTTACGTAAATGAATAGAATAACTAAGGCGGTTGATGCAAGTCAAATGCAGAGGTTTGCATATGTTTGCAGTATGGTGAGTTAGTGTACTACTATTCAGTTTGTCCAGACCCCTTATAAGAACCTTATCTACTACTCCCTCCGTCTATAAAAGGATGGCACAACTCACAACTTTGTCCAAACATGCATGCTTGTAGACATACTTTAGTGTATAGATGTATGCATGTTTGGAGAAATTTGAGACATCCTTTTATGAACGAAGGGAGTAGTACCCCTCTAAATCTAATCCATTTTTATAAGCTCTAACAGTAACATAGAAGCTAGACAAATTAGGGGTCCAAAGGAGTTATTACAGACTGTGTCGGTGCATAAAATGGCAAGTTAGAAAGTACAGTAATTTATGGAACCTAGGTAGAAATTGGATCTTAATTACCATCCTTTGAAGAAGGCATATATGGTGCATACAGCTTGACCAAGAGCATTAAGAACATGTATCTTCGGTTGTGGTTCTGGTAATATTGTGAAAATAACCCACAAAATAATAGGCTCACTGCATGCAGCATCTGTTGTAATTTAACATATGAGAAAAAATGTGGGTCAATTCATCATATAGATAGTATATTGGCATGTCTGTATGAATTATTAAACATATGATTTTGTACCTCGAGTGGTAGCTTATACATCAAGGTCAGATATGCGCGGAAGTAAACGAATTTCTTGAACAAGTATGGCCTTCTGTTTTGGAGGGGTTCTCTTTCTCCAGTACACGACGATGGATGGAGAAGTAATCCCAACATGCATCCTAAAAAACGTAACCGGTCAATGGATTTTGGATTTGCTGACCTCACGTGGTAAATGACTTGCCCTTTCTAATTCCAGTGAACAGCCCCGGCTACCAGAGTTGTATTTACCACCATATCAGCAGGAACCTGTATATATGGACTATTATATCTCTCGTTTAGCAAGCAATCCAATTAATCAGGTTGCTATATTATTCTGTCCACACTATAATAGCTAGAACATATTTATATCATCGTGTATTACTCACTACCACAGAAAGGCCTTTCTGTGGCGCACGTTTTTTACTTTCTGTGGCGCACCTGGAGGATTTTTGGGTGCGCCACAGAATTCTCGCCACAAAAATTATTTCTGTGGCGCACCCAGGGCGTGCGCCACAGAACGGTGCGCCACAGAAAGAGGTCGGCAGCACCCTATACAGAGGAATTCTGTGGCGCACTGTTCCTTCGTGCGCCACAGAAAGTGGTGCGCCTCAAAAAAACAAAGCGTGCGCCACAGAAATATGAAACAGAAATACCGATATTTTTTCGTTTTGCTGTACAAATACAGGTATATACAGGATTTATACAGGTTTATATAGAAATACAGGTATATTTGATAGGTATATAAACAGACAAACACATTAATCAATATGTCATCACACATATTACTTAGTGCCCGATCGAGATACATATATACACATAGTCACAAAAGAGCCGAATGTTTCATCATTTCACACTACACATTACAAATCAAGTGTTCGCCACCTAACTATAATCAAATGTAGTACACATCGGCGATGATGGTGAGCAAGAGCGCGCGGGAGCATGCATGGATCATGGAGTCCTCTTCTTGAGCGGCGCCGGGAACGGTTGATAGCCTTCTTTCGTCTTCCACTCCCTGGTGTCATTCTGTGCCTCTAGTCGTTCTTCAATATCCTTCTGACACAACCCTGAAGATGGATTGGGATATATATTGGTTAGTGATATAAATAGAATATAATTTATTCATCTAAGTAGAGAGGCAAGACAATCAATCAATTGTCATGGTTGGAAATCATATGGCTATCCTATTTGGGTTTCATAGCATAGCATATATATAATATATAACCCTACACATGCACTTCTATAATACCTCTGGGGTAGTGGTAGGACCCTGATTTGTGAATGACATCCTCGAGGATTATCGTTGACAACTGCAGCCGGATGCGATGGAAGTAAGTTCTGTAATCAGCATCGGTGAGAGAATCCGCCATTTTGGTGTATTCTGCGAGACCAGATGGAATCTTCATTTTCTCGAAATCCCGGACAATCACTTTAAGATGATGGAGGGCGTAGTAGGCCTCCTTCACGCTGCCATCCAGTTGCTTGATGCAATGGAAGCCGGTCCCATGCTGGAACTTGTGTGTGTTTTCGTCCGTGAAGAATTCCGACTTCTTATGGAAGGGGCCACCCTTTTGCGCATAGGCCTCGAGAGCGTCATCGAGAACACCCTTTATTCTGGTGTATCGTCTCGGCGTGGATTTATTCCCCGAGTCCAAATAAGTGGCAATGGACCACCTCGGGGATACGTAGATGAGTGCGCAGTACTTGTCCCTGCTCAACACAATTGAAACGGAATGTTGGACAAAGGATCAGCGATGGAAGAAATGTACAAGAAGGCATAAGATCCGACGGTGGCGAGCGGATGTGTACTTACTCGAAAAAGAAAGGCAGAAGAAGGGCGTTCTTCCTCTTGTTGGCCAGCATGACCCTTACGAGGTACTCCGTGGCCGTTTCCCGTGTCTTTGATCCTTCCACTAGATGGCTGTCGCGCATGTAGTAGGGATCCACTATCGCGACGTACGGGGTATCATCTCTCCTGATCTTCATCGCCATATCGAGCGCATATAGGCGGACCATGTTATAGTCCAGCCGTTGAGTGTGAAAGAGTTTGAAGATGTCCTCGTACGCTATGAAGAACACATCCGCGGGGTCTTCCTGGACGAAGTCCACCAGCTCGTTTGGCACCTTGACCGCGAACGCCGGGTAACTCGGCTGCTTGTCTTTAAGAAGGAGCTCCTCTAGATGCAAGATACATTCCTGCAAGGCAATCATGGGTCCTTCTGCAAGGCGGAGCAAGTCCCCAGACAAGATAGGTTTACCAGCTTCATGAACTCGGGGGAAGCCATCCGCACGGGGTGGAATCGTGTCTTCAAGACCCCGGATCTTAGGAGCTGGCTGGCTCGCAGAGGTGGAGGATCCTTTTCTCTTCCTGTGCTTCTTGTTCTTCATCTCTGTGGATTGTGGGGGTGAAGTGAACCCCGCTTTAACAGTTTCTTTCAGTGTGTTAGGGCTGAAAATGTTACCCGGTTGAGCTTGATGATCGCCGGCATCCGGAGGCGTGTCGGTGAAGGCCAGGCGTTGTGTGCATGAAGTGGGACGAGCAGGTTGACCGCGGTGGTCGCAGAAGGGTTCTTCATCCACAAGAGGCATGTACATACCATCCATGCAGGCGCCAGTGTTGATGTAGTCATCGATGTTGACATCATTCTCCTCCTCCTCATTGTCGTCGTTGCCACCAAGTTGAGGTGCAACGGCTTTGTCCTAAACATAAACAATAGCACATCCATTAGTCGGGAAAGTCGGAAAGTCGGGGAATTCGGAAAGTCAGAACTAACCTTGGACGGTTGCGGTGAAGATGTTCCCAACAACTGTTTGTGGCGGTTGGTGGCGGCGACAACCGGCGGTAGCTTCCGGCCGGTGGTGGCGGTGAGCGGCGGCAGCTTCCGGCCGGTGGTGGCGGCGACCGGCGGCAGCTTCCGGCCGGTGGTGGCGGCGACCGGCGGTTCCTTCTGGGTGGTGGCGACGGCAGCTTGTGGCGCCGGTTCATCCGCAACACCTTTTTGTGGCCGCCTCGACGGGGGCCGAACGACCTGGGGCCGGGGCCTCGAGGTGGCGCCGCCGGTGCGCCTGACCCCATGAAGAACATCCCCAAGACGAATCTGGGTCTTCGGCCATTCCATCATCCACTTCCCGCATTCGCCAAGCTTCATGTGTTTCTCGGCTCCCGGAGGTTGCGTGGGGGGTTCGATGTCATGGAACTCAGGCAGTACCTCGCTCACATTGACTTTCATCACGACCTCGCTCATTCGGGTGTTGTGCATATCGCGGGTCAAAGGTTGTATGATCTTGGCCGTTGCGACTTCCTTCAACTCGCCGCCGACCCCCACCCTATGCAGGAGTATGCAAGGCATGTCCTGGGAGTCAACACATGTTGGGCACCATGCATGAGATATGGCAGTCATCAAAGGCATATATAGTCATAGAAGATGTCGCGGACTAACTAATTAGTTACCTTGGTGATGGCGTCGAGCTCGGCTAATGTCGAGACAAGGGCGCCGGTGCCGGCGGCCGGCCTATCATTCTCCGGCCGCTCGTGCGCATTATCATTATTCTCCAGCCTTGGTGTCTGTTGATCCACGACAGGGAGCACCGGTGGGGTCACCAGGACCGGCGACACGTTATTGCTGGAGGTACTGCCGGCGAAGCTGGGCACGTGTATCGGCCCCTGTTGACCTCTCGCGTTCCAGGCAGCTAACCCCTCCATCAACCCAGGGGGTAACAACGTCCGGAGCTGCTCGTTCACCTTCTCGGCCACTAGCTTGTCCACCATGGTAGAGTCCACCTTTTCTTTCTCTAGTGTCTCCAGCTTCTTCCTTAGCTCGAGAACCTCGGCTCTATCTTTAGCCGGCTTCCTCCTCTCCTTTTTCTTGTCGGTGTCCGTGCTGTAGTACTCGATGAACTTCATCGATGTACCAAAGCCGGTCACATGGCCAGCTGACGTCGGCGGCTTTGACTTGTCCCTCCCCTTGAAAACGTTCATCGCCCGGTTGAAAGTCGTGTCCCACGGGCCAGCCTGAGCCTCCTGGGACGACGGGCCGGCCTCAGCCTCAGCCTTCAACTCAGCCTCCTGCGGACTTTGAGATATCCGCGGTAATTAAGTTCCTTACCAGCGTTTTCTCAAAATCCAGCACATCTTTATAGTCGGTAACGAATTCCCCCGTCCCCGGCTTCAGATAGTAGCGGGACCGAACAAAGTTCCTAACTTGCTCGTCCGTGATTTTATGCCACATGTTCTCCTTCCCAAGTCTCGCAACCTCGGCATCCTCCTTGTCCCAAACGGGCTGTTTTCCTACGTAACCGCCGCTTCCCAAATGGTGGTTACCTAAGTTCAGTGCCCGCATTTTCTTCCCCCACTCGGTCCATTTTTCAGCCTCCGGAGATGCCAAGGACAACTTCAATGCCACGAACTCTTCTATGTCGATGTACGACTCTTTGGCACTGATCTCTTCCCAGCTAAGACCCTTTTCAATCTTCGCCTTCACCCGGCCTCTCCAGTTGGTCAAGGCGGTGTTCATCTTCGTGATGGCGAAGTTGTCCACCTTTTTGTTTCCATCATCCGGGAAAATGTATCGTTCGTGAAGCTTCTTGAGGAGTTGTGTGCGCAAAGCCTCATTCTCCGTGCTCCTGAGGTCATATGTGTTGATCGACACGGTTTCCCGGAGGATGCACCCTAGTTGCATGCCGTACCCTTTTGCGATGTTCCTAGGCTCTTGTGGTTGGCCACTTAAGGATACCTTAGTGAACGTGTCTGTGATGGGGGCCACCGCATTCGGTGTCCGGTCCTTCCTCTGCTTCTTATGCCTCTTAGCGGTCGGGTTACCACCACCACCGCCATCCGTGTGGTCGCCACCCCCGACATCCGTGTGGTCGCCGCCCTCGGTGGTGGTGGTTGCGTCCCCATCTCCGTCGGTATCCTCCGCATCCTCCGCATCCTCCATCTCTAACAGAAAGTCACCATCGCCGTCACGAGCTAGTTCGGCGGCCTCCGCATCCTCCATCTCCGGGTTATTCACTTCCCAGAACGGCTTGTTCTTTTCTCTAGCTTGTTCTTCGACGCTCATGTGCTTAGAAGGACCGGCCTCGGAGGACATGTTTGCACTGCATTGAAAAAGAGGGAAAAAGTTAGTACAACAAATATAACAAAAGCATCACTTAATTTAGTACTAAGATACCCCGGCCCATGCATTAGCCGCAATACCCCATATGTCCTATTTTTAGCAAAGTCATGCTAAATTTCACGAAAAAATTTGGCATGACCTTTGCTAAAAATAGGACATATGGAGTACCCGAATTTGCCGGAACGGAAGTTAATCGACGTTCCGGCAATCTCAAGGGCCTCACGGGGTACCTGCAAACATTTCACATCCCCTAAAATACACTCGAGGTAAACAAGGCCTGAAGGTGTTGAAGGAGTGGACAGATAGTTAGAACATTATTAGACTGAGAGATGAAACATGTATGACCGTTCAAAAATAGAAAAGGTTTCAGCATTAAAAGTTGGCTGTCAGTTTCAAACTGAACAAAGCACTCCATGTACTCATGGAGTAAATTCTTTACTTCTTTGGTACAAGCTCGTGTAATACTCCATGCTCAAAAGCATACTCTTGAGATGAAACATAAAGCATAATGAGTAAAATCAAATTTATAGTTGTACTCTAGTTGTAGCTGAAACCAGAGCAAAACGTTAAAGGAGCTATTGTTGCAAGCACATTCCTCGGGGAGGGGGGAGGGAGGGGAGGTCGAGGGCATCTGCAGGAGAGGGGGCAACGGCGGCGGACGAGGCCGAGCTTGGAGGAGGCGGCGGCCGGTGTCGAGGTCGCAGGGGAGGTCGAGCTTGGAGGAGGCGGCGGCCGGGGACGAGGTCGCAGGGGAGGTCGCCGGGGAGCAGGACGTAGGGGAGCAGGACGCAGAGGAGCACGGCCGGTGTCGAGGTCGCAGGGGAGGTCGCCGGCGGCGAAGGATTGGGCGGGGGCGGCCGGCGTCGACTGTGAGGGCAGGGGAGCGAGCGATGGCGCGGCGGTTGAGGACTTAGCGAAAATTGGAACGAGAGAGCCAGCGCGGGGGAGGGCCCACATGTAAGCGGGTGGAAAACATTTCTGTGGCGCATCCCCTAGCGGATGCGCCACATAATTCTCATATTCTATGGCGCATCCCCTAGCGGATGCGCCACAGAATGTTCATATTCTGTGGCGCATCCGCTAGGGGATGCGCCACAGAAATATGTGGCCTGTAAGTTTAAAATATGCGTTGTGCTGTAGTTTGACAACAAAACCAACTTATCTCAATGGTGTATTCTTTAAAACATGTACTTAGACAGCCAGGTTCAAATCCTGGTTGTCTCAAAAATTTTAACATTTTTTTAAAAAAATATTTTTGGTTCAAAAGATACACACAATGTCTTTAAAATATTGGTCTTGCATTGTCTCACACCAAATGTCTCATAATATTCATTCATACATATATATGTCTCCATTGTCTCTCTCACACACACACAAAAATTAAATACACCAAAAAAGTCTCTTCTTCGTCTCGGTTCCGCGAGCTAGATTCTTTTCTTTCCCTTCTTCGCGGTTGAAAACTTTAGGCCGGTGACCTTGAGATTTCTTCGCGTGAACGGACAACCTTTGGTAGGTAGGGAGGTCTTCCTTCTTTGTGTACTAGTAGTAGGCATGTCGAAGAACTTGTCGAATTCCTCCTCGATCTTTGGCTCGTTGTCCAAGTCTTGCTCGGTGGCGCCTCCTTCCATTCCGATGATGCTCCTCTTGCCCCTCCTCACGACAACACGGCTAGGCTTTGACGGGTCGGTAATGAAGAAGCATTGCTCAACTTGGCTAGCGAGTACCCATGGCTCATTTTTCGCGGAGGCGTTCTTCGATTTGGCATCGGGTATTACCATGGTGGTGAAATACCGGCCTTCTTTGACGACGTCCTTGGCCCATCTTACACGGAACATTGGCACCAACTCTCCACAGTAGTTGAGCTCCCATATGTCCTCAATCCTTCCGAAGTATCTTTCCTTGACAGTAGCCTCCTCATCGCCGTAGGATAGCATAGTTACTCCTGAGTTTTGATATTCCGACTTCTTGTCCTTTTCCTCGGTGTAGAATCTGTAGCCGTTGATGTCGTACGCCTGATAGGTCTTTACGTTGTGCGAGGGACCCCGTGATAAGGAGAATATGAGTCTTTCATCTTCCGTAGATGGTGCTTTGTTCTTTGCTAGCTCCAGTTGCTTTTGCTTGAACCAACGCGTGAAGCTAGAGTTGTGCGCTCTGGTTACGTCTCCCTTCTTCCTCGGCCGGCCCAGTTTGATGTAATGTTGCTCGAGTAAGCATTTGTGCTGTTCCACCCAAGTTTCGATCAATTGTAAGTGTTGTAGCGCGACCCGGTGAGCCCTGTCGAAGTCGTCCTTTCGACCCTGCATGCTGACAAAGGTTGAGCTGGTGCCCTCTCGGTGACCATATCCATTGAGCCTGCCGAAGTGTTTCCTCGTGGGAGACCAACATCCTGGTTCTCGGTGCTTAGATAATTCTGGCAGAAGGAGATGCACTCGTAGGTTAGAAAGCCCTTGGCCATGCTTGCGTCTGGATGGGACCTGTTGCGGACGTATCCTTTCATGACACCGTTCATCCTTTCGAACGGCATCATGTAGTGCATGAACGTTGGCCCGAGCTGCCTGATGTCATCAACGACATGGAGAAGGAGATGCACGCAGATATCAAAGAATGCTGGCGGGAAGTAAATCTCGAGCTCGCATAGTATCAGCACGATCTCTTCCTCTAGCCTGTCGAGCTGCTTCACGCCGATCGACTTCCTGTTGATGACGTCGAAAAAGTTGCAAAGGGCAAGCAGCGTATCACGGACGTGCTCGTCCATTATCCCTCGAATCGCAACGGGAAGTATCTGCGTCAACAGCACGTGACAGTCGTGAGACTTCATCCCGCTAAACCTCTTCTTCGTTCCGTCCAGATATCTGCTTATCTGCCCCGCGTAACCATGAGGAAATTTGACTCCTAGGAGACACATGTAGAATTGCTCGAGCTCCTCCGGACTCATAGTGAAGCACGTAGCGGGAAGCACCACAGTGTTCTTCTTTACCCTTTTGCGGCGACCTTGAGTCCCTTCCGTCTGATCATCATCATCATCGTCATCGCTATCGGGAGCCTGAAGATCTTTCCTGACACCAAGCCATTTCAGATCGTATCTTGCTTTCGTCCCATCCTTGGTCTTTTCCGGCATGTTGGAAAGAGTGCCAAGCAGAGCCTCGGTGACATTCTTCGTAATGTGCATCATATCGAGGCTATGTGGCGTCTTGAGGACCTTCCAGTACTCCAAGTCGTGGAAAACAGACCTCGCTTTCCATACACCCAGCAGCGGATCTACCTTCGGTCGTTTCTTTCCCGGCGCGGGGCACTCCTCCCAATTTTTCAACAGCTCGTCGATTTCTGTGCCGCTCCTCGGCTCGGGGCTCTTCGATCTCGTCCTTACCATTGAACAGTTCACCGCGTTTTCTCCACGGGTGATCCATGCGAAGCCACCTTCGAGCCCCTGGGTACACGGTTTTCGAAGACCCGGGATTCCTTGGTAGCTGGAGATGCGGGGTCTTATCCATGCACCTGACACATGCGCAGAATCCGTGGCCTACCTGGGCCGATACATATGAGCAACCAGGATAGTCCTGCACCGTCGTGAGCAACGCGGCTCTCATGTCGAAATAATCTCCAGTGTAGGCATCCCACGTACGGGCTGGCGTCTCCCACAACGTGGCTAACTCCTCTTTCAACAGCGCGAGATACAGATGTATGTGGACACCTGCTTGTTTCGGCCCCTGAATGAGAATACTCATGTGTATGTACCTTTGCTTCGTGCACAACCACGGGGGAAGGTTGTAAGGCCATACAAACACGGGCCAGGTGCTATGCGTGCTACTCTGGTTGCCGAACGGATTGAGTCCATCGGTGCTCATACCGAGCCTGACGTTCCTTGCGTCGCCTCCGAAATTTCCGACGGCGTCCAACTCTTGCCACTGGCTAGCGTCTGAAGGGTGTGTAAGGATCCTGCCCTTCTCCGGATCTTCTTCGGGCTTCTCCCTTTCCGCGTGCCATTGCATGAGCTTTGCTTCCTTAGGGTCCACGAAGTACCGCTGCAGACGGGGAGTGATAGGAAAGTACCATACCACTTTTCGAGGAACTTTCTTCCCACGGCTCTTGTACCGTCCTTGGCCGCACACCGGACATGTGGTTCTGTCCTCGTACTCGCCCCGATAAATTGCGCAATCATTGATGCAGGCGTGGTATTTAACGTGCGGTAGGTCAAGAGGGCAAACGACTTTCTTGGCCTCCTCGATACTAGTTGGCAATGTGTTCCCCTCGGGAAGACGCTCGTGCAAGAATTGCATGTTCTTGTTGAAGCTCGCGTCGGTCCATTTGTTTCCCGACTTCATCTCCAGAGCATCAAGCGTTACTTGCAAGCGCGTATCCTGTGGCCGGCACCCAGGATACAACGGAGTCTTCCCGTCTATCTCCATTTGCGCCAGCTTGGCTTTCTCTCTAACGGTGCTCGCGTTCTTGAGGAGCAGTTCTTGAACATGAGACTCCATCAAGGCCGACATTAGCGAGCTCTGCGGCGTGTTCGCGTCTTCTCCACCACCATCATGACCATGTCCGTCGGCATCTCCTTCGTCACGATCATCTTGCCCGCCCTCGTCTTCAGGCGCAACATTTGCTGTCGGCGCTTGGTTGAAGCCTTCCATGAAACCGCGCCTGAGCAGGTGTTCCTCCAATTGTCCGGAATCAGGGTCGATCCATCTCACAAATTTGCAACTTCTACACGGACATCGTATCTGGCGCCCGTTGCACCGATCATTTCCGCCTTCGCTTCTTCCTTGTAGTTGTTGATTCGATTGGAGCTCATCTTGATGACCATGGTCGCCTACGCGGTATACATATAGAGTATGTGTTATTAATTAGAATTAATTAACCGCAACATGCACACACACACATACAAGCTTCTCATGCGGGAAATCGGAAAGTCGGAAATGTTCGACGAAAAAATTCGGCATGACTTCCCCTAAAAGTAGGACATATGTGGTGCAAAAATTTACCGAAATGGAAATGAATCAACATTTCGGCAAACATCCATGCACCACGCCGGCGCAAGCAAAGATTCATGCAACACACACATGCATAGATCCGTTCAACAATAGTTTGCTTCATGCAAACCACACACACAATCGCCCGCCGACAAGTTTCTCATGCCTTTAACAAACATCCATCCAACAATACCCACCTAGTAGATCTAGATCCGTTGCCGAGACGTGACCGTGATCGATGAGAGAGAGTGTGTGGTGATGGAGAGAAAATTGTGGACAAAAAGAGAGGAGGAGAATATATATGGAGGCTCTCCCAAGCCTCACCAATTATATATCAAATAAACTAGGTTTAATAACAAATAATGGAGAATAGGATGGTCAAAATGGCATGGGAGAGAGGAGGAGCTCGAGCTAGATGGGAGGATGAAGAAGGTCACATGGGGGTGCCACCTTTTTGTAGATCTGGGCCAACTTTCTGTGGCGCATGGTGTTTGATGCGCCACAGAAAGTTAACATTCTGTGGCGCACCGTGGCTGGTGCGCCACAGAAACCTCCCCTACCCTCCCCGAGGTGCCCTCGACCGCCACGGTGCGCCACAGAAATTCCCCAGATGGACCTGCCCAATGATTGCACGTGGGACCCACAGGAATTCTGTGGCGCATGGTGTCTCATGCGCCACAAAGTATTGCTTTCTGTGGCGCATCTGTGGACATGCGCCACAGAATGTTTACTTTCTGTGGCGCATGGGCAAAACATGCGCCACAGAAAGTGGCTAATTTCTGTGGCGCACTATCATCCATGCGCCACAGAAATAATTCTGTGGCACACGAATTAATGGTGCGCCACAGACTGGCAACCTCTCTATAACCCTTTTCCTAGTAGTGACTCATCGCATCCATTGTGTCTTTGAAGTCACCTACGAAACAGGAGAACGCCTGCTCATCGTAGGCGACAATGAGGGCATCAATTGTCCTGTGATAAAATGGTAGCATAACTTATTTTCTGTTGTGGTGATGTATAGCTTGGATATATATGTAGTGTAGTAATTCGACAGCAGTAATTAGTTGCACGAGATAGATATAGCATTGATATATACAAATTGCTAGTACATTAAGATGTTGAGCATACCTTGCCCCTTCTATCCATCCAGGAAAAGGATCTTGATAAGTGTTGGTTACCCTGGTGGCCCTAATAATGACGACCGGAAGGTCCCCCCTATGCTGCTCAAGTAACATCTCCCCCATAGCCTTGGTAAACGTATATACGTTTGACCATCCAAAATGGCAAGCCCTTCAAACATTACAAACAGTTTTTCATATCAAGCTATTTTTAAATACATAGATTCCTATACCTTTTCATCAATGGTTTTCATAAAGAAATAACACCATCCAGAGTAGTCATTGGGTAGAGTTCATATATTATATATAGCTTATTTATGCGCAATCTACGGAATCCTATAAGCCTTACTATAGACCAACAATTATAAATAAACCGCCTCTTTAAATTGACACAGGTCATGATCTAAAATGGTCCAAACCAGAGGTGTAAATGTGGAGGTGTTTCATATGACAGCTACGTTAGTAATGACGTAACTATCAACATAATTTGATTTCAAATTAATTATCAGCTGTCCCTATATATAGTCACTCTATCAGAAAACTTTAACTACTAACATTTAATACGTAATATTGTTCATTTAAAAGGTTGATGTGCCTTTGGTATTGGAGCAGCTGAGGGGTCCTGTTGCCCTTAACCCGGAGGAGAAGATCAAGAAGGTGATGGCCCAATGTGACGCAGTTGAGCCTCATGAGAAGACCTTGCCTCTCTCAGTGGGGGATCCCTTCCGAGAGCTTTCCGGCATGGCATCGGCCTCGCCCAAGGACAAGTAGGTTGAGGAGGATGCTCACTCTTTGGTCAAGCGACGAAGCATCCGGCTGGACAAGGAAAACAAGGATTGTGATATTCCAACAACCAAGCGCGCCGAGTGTAGGCAGGCCGAGGCTTTTGGGGAGATACCAAAACTCAAAAGCAAAGGAAAGCCACTGAAGATGTCTTAAAAGAGAAGATGTAATACTATCAACAGATGTACAAGAAACAGCACACACCGCAGGTGTTGGATGTTGTTCGAGCCTTAACTGAGGTCAATGCCTGATATCTTCTGTTGGGAGGGTGCACATAGTGCATCTCTAGTGTCGAGAGTTCATGTGTGTTTGGAAATGTTTTCTTAGTTGGATATGGGGTGTGCCTTGTAAGCTTGGGTCTAGGTGCCCTTGTTTCGGGCATAGATAATGTTCCATGATTTCGATTGTGCGGTTTTCTGCCGGTTTCCGTCAATTAACCGCGCACTATATTGTTTTTGGTTCTGGTTTCCTTTATTAATTGATCAATTCACTTTTTGTATAATGCAATGCAGGAACTCCCCACCCTCTGATGAGGTTCCATAAGAAAAGCAACAACAACAATGGAGAGGAGGATATTGATCCAGTAAGGTTTTTTGCACTACCGCTCCTGTGCCGCTTGTGGGCGGCACCGGGGCGTCCCCTCATCCGGCCGAGCGGCCCACCTCCAGCGAGCCCCCTCTCGGCCGTTGTCGCCTGCGACAGCCGCGGTGGCGGCGGGCCCCGCTCCAAAGGTGGTGGAGGCTTCTTTTCCGCGCGGCCATGAGCTCCCCATGTGTTTTGGCAGTGGCGTTCCCTGGTGTCCGCCGCCGGCGTTGCGGTGGCACTCCTCTGGGTTGCCCCTCTCCCCGGTCTTACTCCTGCTTGGGGGGCGGACACGCTGTGATGGGGCGTCTGGATTCTCCAGTTCGAACTCCTCAGATCTGGTGCGTCATCCGCTTCTGTCCCTGCCGCCTCACGTCCCTCTCATCACTGGCTATGGTAGTGCTAGCTTCCTCTCTCCCACCCCCACCCCCGTGGTTCTTTATCTGGTCTTAGTGCGTGGCACGGCGGGTACGATGCAGCCTCGCGATGTGCCGGATATGGCCGGCTCTGGCAGCGGGTCTTCCGCCCTCTGGCCTGGTGCATGTAGGCGTACTTGGCCTGGGTGGTGATCTCTGGCAGGGCCTTTCGCCGGATAGCGTGGTGCTGGACGTCAATGGTTTGGCCGGTGATGTGCATCTCTGTGGTGGTTTGCAGTGTTAGGTTGATCTCGTATTGATGAGCCCAACGGCTCATCAATCCCCTTGACTATGCCCTGATCGGGGGCGTCCATTTCAGTTATGGACAGTGGGCCCCTGTGGCCTGCGCTATAAATAAAGGGTGGGCGCTGGGGCACACACGGTACGAGGTTCACCTATGTTGCCAGCCACCCCTCCGATTAGGGTTAGCGCAGTGCTCACGGGAAGCACCACTGCGCCGCCACCGCACCGACGCCCACGCCGATGGCCTCCGGCTCGACGCTCGAGTTCATCGAGCCATGGTGAAGGTATCTCTCTGATCCCCTCTCTCTCACTGCTTTCACACACACACTTGATTTCCACGTTGTTCTACCGATACAAGTAATCCTATGGATCTAACAATGGTATCAGAGCACACCTCTGGATCCTAGTTTAAATTTCGGTAGCAAAAGTTTTGAAAAAAAAAAGCAAAAGTTTTCACCGGGGAGGCCCTCGGGCTCACCGGCAGAGTGCGCCGCCGTGAGGCCGTGCCGCTCCTCTCGATCCAGTCCGCATCGGCAAGCCGAGGGACTGGACGAAGAGCACGGGCAGTGGAGAGGGGGCTGCGCCTCCACCACTACCGAAAGAAATCCTGCAAAAGACCTAACCCTAACCTGCAAAGAGAGAGGGAAGGGAAAAGCTCACCGTCGCGGTCGCCGGGAAAGGGCACCACCGCTAGGCCGCTTGACGGAGTTGCGCGCACCCGTGGGTGCACGCAGCCCTGGCAAGAGGGCCACGGAGGCGCCGTCGTCATCTCGCTCTTGCGGCTCGCCGTAGCTGCGGACTGTGGGGAGAGGGACGAGAAAGGGAAAGGGGTGGCTCGCGGCGCCGCCGTCTTCGGCGCGGCGTGTGGCCATCTCCGGCGCGAGGCGCGCAAGACCGGGCACGGAGGACGCAGCTGCGTTTCCTCTCTGTCACCGGAAGGAAAAGAAAAGGGAGAGGGAAAAGAAGATCGCACGGAGCGGTGGTCGCCCGCCCCGTCTCCGGCATAGTCGCCGCCGGCCGAAATCGCCCAGAACCGCGCGCGTAACACGGCGCAGCCGTCGCGGGAGCGAGCAGAGAGGAGCAGGCGCGAGGGGAAAAAGAATTAGGGTTCTGCCCTGGCGGCGGGCGCCCTGGCAGTTTTGTTCGACCGAAAAGGACGGTCGGCCGTCCGATCGGACGGACGGCCAGGATGCGTCCTCGCCAAACCCTACCGACGCACACGGGCTTCTGGGCCGAAAGCTGCTTGGGCGTCAGATAGCGCCCGCAAACAGGCCGTGGGCCGTTTTTTGCATCACCGCGGGCGGCAGAAAGAATCCGCCGCTCACGGGCCATGGGCCGACTATTTTTTCGCACAGAATAACTTTTTCTGTTATTTTTTAACAGAAGCAATGTTTTATCTGTTTTCTGTCCATTTTTTGGCAAATTTCATTCTGTTTTTCTATTCAAATTTTATCCAACGATAATTTTGTTTAGGAAACAAAAGAAAGAAAAGAAATACTTGTTAAAAGTATAAAAGTTTATGAATTTTTTATTCATTTATTTAAAGTTTTCGCTGCAAATAGTTAAAAGAAATTGCATAAAAGCAATAAAGTGAAAATTAAAAGCATGATTAAAATGATATTAATGCTGATTATGATTCTGCTATTTTTTGACCAACGTTATTAATAGCATTATTACGATTTAAAGTGAGAATTGAAAGCGTGATAAAGTGATATTTATGATGATTATGATTCTGTTATTAATTGACCAACGTTGTTAATAGCATTATCATGATTTAAAGTGAGAATTAAAAGCTTGATTAAAGTGACATTAAAGATGATTATGATTCTGTTATTAATGACCAACGTTGTTAATAGCATGATCATGATTTGTTTATTATGTGTTAAAAGGTGCATTTATTTCTTTATTGCCCAACGGTGATATAGTTTTAATTGCACAAACAGTGACAGAAATAGTTGTGAAAACTATAAAGTTCATGAATTTTATTCATGTTTTTCCGCTGCAAATATATAAAAGTGCTCTTAAAGTGTAAATAGAAATAAAGAAAGAATTAAATTACAAGAGCATGTTAAAAGGAATTATTGAAACAATTATGGTTTTGTTATTATTATGACCAACGTCGTTAATAACATAATCATGATTTGTTATTGTTTTATGTGCTTTTATTTATTTTCTGCCCAACGGTGATGTAGTTTTAAATTGCGCAAACAGTTGCACATTTTAATTTCGACCAACGTTGGATTTTTATATGCAATTGTTGTCTCACTTAATTGTGGTGTTAAAAGGGGTACTACTTGATGAGCTGCATCAAGGATGTCCATACCTACTCTGAATGGAGAAAGAAAGTGGATTTGGTTTTTTTTTATTTGTGTTGAGGTCGACTGGGTTGTGGTGACTCCACAGCCAGTTAAGCCTACAGAGTCACTCAGAGACGAAAAGGATGATGATAGTATTTGGAAAAGAAAGAAGATGGAATATGCTCCGCTGGAGATGTCTTACACCCTCGAAAACATAAAGTGGCTAACCGCCAATAAAAAGTGCATGGCATTTATAAAGAAACAATTGAGCAAGCTATTGTCTGCTCAATTGTAGAGTGTCATTGAAATGAGTTCCTTGAAAAGATAAAGGGACCAGTTCACTGGTTCTTCAAAGATATATGCTACCCAGCTGCTGAAGTAGCTGGTGACAGAAAAGTACATTGTTATTTTGGACATGGCAAGTGTGCCATATGGTGTAATAATGATCATGTGGGTGTTGCATTACTCCACAATGAGCTTTATTTATTATTTTCATGTGAAAAGTGCATTTCAGTGTGCAAAGTGAATAAGCATGTTTCCGCTCGGATAACGAACAAAAGAAAAGAAAGAGAACTCATGACTCGTCAAAATTATGGCACTGTTTTTTCGGCCATATTTCGAGGGGAAGAATAGAAAGCCTCGTTAAAAATGACATTCTTCCTCCGTTAGAGTTTTCAGATATCAAACAATGCATAGATTGCATAAAAGGAAATATGTAAAGCAGATTAAAAAGGGTGCTAACCGAAGCACAACGACACTAGAAATTATTCACACTGATATGTGTGGACCATTTCCGGTGAAAAGTGTGGATGGTTATGACTCGTTCATAACGTTCACAGATGATTACTCCCGATATGGTTATATTTATCCAATTAAAGAAAGATCTGAAGCATTGGATAAATTTAAAATATTCAAAGCTGAAGTTGAAAATCAACATGATAAAAGAATTAAAATAGTCAGGTCCGACCGTGGGGGGAGTACTACGGTCGGCACACTCCATATGGTCAAGTACCTGGACCTTTTGCAAGGTTTTTACAGGAAAATGGAATAGTCGCCCAGTATTCTATGCCGGGCGAACCACAGCAAAATGGAGTAGCTGAAAGGCGTAACCGTACTCTTATGGATATGGTGCGCAGTATGATGAGTTATTCCACACTGCCATTGGGATTATGGATGGAGGCGTTAAAAACCGCCATTCACATTCTCAACAGAGTACCAAGTAAGTCGGTGCCCAAAACACCGTACGAGTTGTGGACAGGGAAAGTTCCTTCTCTACGCCACTTGAAAGTCTGGGGGAGCCCAGCTGAGGCAAAAGTTTTTAATCCCCACATTGCAAAGTTAGACCCCAAAACAGTAACTTGCCATTTCATTGGCTATCCTGATAGATCAAAAGGTTATCGTTTCTACTGTGCAGATAGATACACAAAGTTTGTAGAAACGAGACATGCGGTCTTCTTGGAGGACGAAATGATGAGGGGGAGCATGGTAGGCCGGAAAATTGATCTTGAGGAGAAGAGGGTGTGTGCACCTTTTCCGATGATCCATGAGCCATTTTTCGCCCTACCTGTTGTACCTGCACCGATAATCCCAGAGGTTGTGGTGCAAGCACCTGTTGTAACTCCACCCGTGACCACAACGAGGCAAGATTCGGAACCTGTCCGTCAGGAGCCGACTCGACCCGTTGTTGAGCATGAAAGGGAGCGACGACAACCACATTTAGAAGAAGAGTCGCACGTTGAGACACACGATGCGCCAGAGAATGAGACTCTCAGAAGGTCTAAAAGAGCTAGGAAATCAGCTATTTCTAGTGATTATAAAGTTTATAATACAGAAATAGTTCATATGGAAGAGATCCAACTTCATATGATGATGAGAAGTTCATCCACTTCATATGAAGCAGCCATGAGAAGCGTTCACTCTTCGAAGTGGCTGGAAGCCATGGAAGACGAGATGAAATCGATGAGTTCTAACAATGTTTGGGACTTAGAGGAAATTCCTAAAGGAGCCAAAACAGTAGGCTGCAAATGGGTCTACAAAACAAAGTATGACTCCAATGGAACGTAGAAAAGTATAAAGCACGAATTGTGGCAAAAGGCTTTACTCAAAGAGAAGGGGTAGATTACAATGAGACTTTTCTCCGGTCTCATGTAAGGATTCCTTCAGAATCATCATGGCACTAGTTGCGCATTTTGATTTAGAGTTGCATCAAATGGATGTAAAGACGGCATTTCTAAATGGAGATTTAGAAGAAAATGTTTACATGAAACAACCACAGGTTTTTTCATGGAGGGGAAGGAACATATGGGATGCCGCTTAAAGAAATCCATTTATGGGTTAAAACAAGCCTCTAGACAGTGGTATTTAAAGTTCAATAATACAATTAAAAGTTTTGGTTTAAAGAGAATGTTGAGGACAACTGCATTTATGCAAAGTTTAAAAGTGGGAAATATATTTTCCTAATTCTGTGTGGATGATATCTTGCTTGCAGCAATGATGTCAGTCTACTACTAGAAACAAATAAATTCTTGTCCTCAAATTTTGATATGAAAGATCTTGGTGAAGCTTCATATGTTTTGGGCATAGAAATTCACCGGGATAGAAAGAATGGAGTGCTAGGACTATCACAAAAGGCATATTTAGAAAAGGTTCTAAAGAAATATAATATGCATAAAAGTAGTACCTCACCTGCTCCTATAGTCAAGGGCGACAGTTTTGGGAAATTTCAATGTCCCAAGAGCCAATATGAGATCGATCGAATGAAAGCAGTACCATATGCTTCGGCTGTTGGAAGCTTACAGTATGCACAAGTGTGCACTCATCCTGACTTAGCTTTTATCACCGGGGTACTCGGTAGATATCAAGAAAATCCAGGCCTAGAGCACTGGAAGATGGCAAAGAAAGCATTGCGTTCTGCGCAAGGCACAAAAGACCTCATGCTAACATACAGAAGATCTGATTCGCTAGAGATAAGAGGGTATTCAGACGCAGATTTTGCGGGAGATAGAGATGAT
Source organism: Poa pratensis (assembly GCA_947311845.1). Classification (NCBI taxonomy): domain Eukaryota; kingdom Viridiplantae; phylum Streptophyta; class Magnoliopsida; order Poales; family Poaceae; genus Poa; species Poa pratensis. Next base: position 46,522,274 of record CAMZMU010000077.1, on the reverse strand, counting down.
AGAAAATCCACACGTGTTCACTCTCGCTGGAGCTCCAAACAGACAATAGTTGCATCATGTATGCAGAATTTATAGCAGCTTATGAGGCCACAAGGCAGGTGATATGGTCAAAGAAGTTGACACCCGACTTGAAAGTGGTAGATTGTATTGACAAACCACTAAAGATGTACTGTGACAACCAGCCCGCAGTATTCTATACTCACAACAACAAGTCGAGTAAAGCTATCAAACCAATAGAGATAAAGTATTATGTTGTGAAAGGTAAAATCCAGAATCAAACTATAAGTCTCGAGCATATAAGGACAAAGGATATGCTTGCGGATCCGCTTACGAAAGGCTTACCACCCAGCGTGTTCATGGAACACGCAGTCGACATGGGTTTAATGGAAAGCCCATGATTCCTGGATTACAGAGGCCCAAAAGTAAAAGAATTTTGTTTCAAAATAGAGAGGTATATTGTAGCTGTCTGATTCTATCGGCAATGAGCTGTGACGATGAAACATGCTCTATGTACTGATCTATGATGAAACGAGTAAAGCACAAAGTACATGGATAAAAGTAAAAGTTGAGATCAAGGGGGAGAATGTTAGGTTGCTCTCGTATTGATGAGCCCAACGGCTCATCAATCCCCTTGACTACGCCCTGATCGGGGGCGTCCATTTCAGTTATGGACAGTGGGCCCCTGTGACCTGCGCTATAAATAAAGGGTGGGGGCTGGGGCACACACGGTACGAGGTTCACCTGTGTTGCCAGCCACCCCACCGACAACCCCTCCGATTAGGGTTAGCGCAGTGCTCACGGGAAGCACCACTGCGCCGCCACCGCACCGACGCCCACGCCGATGGCCTCCGGCTCGACGCTCGAGTTCATCGAGCCATGGTGAAGGTATCTCTCCGATCCCCTCTCTCTCACTGCTTTCACACACACACTTGATTTCCACGTTGTTCTACCGATACAAGTAATCCTATGGATCTAACATGCAGTTGTCTGCCTTTTCCGCCCACCCATCGGTCTCTGCAGCGCGCTTCTGCAGAGGCTGACGTTCCTCGGTTCGCAGATGGAAGCCGTGGAGGCTGCTCGCACCCTACGTGGGGCAGCCGTGGGTTCGTGTTGGGTCCCCGGTCCTGCTGTCAGCCGTGGTGGACGATGCTCCGTCGGGCTTGCGAGCTACATGTTGCTGCAGTGGCAGTCATGGATGCGGCTTTGTTCCATCCGGGAGTGCCGCGGATTGGGGATGGCTGATCCTTGCCTTCATGCAAGTCGTCTTCTGCAGGTGCTGCCTTCGACTCCGATCGAGCCTGGTGTGGTTCCCCAGTGTGACATCAGCTCTCATTGCTCTTCGTCCTCGCCAATGGATGGTGCTACCTCATCAATGTTGTGCCCTTCGGCTCCGCTTGTGGTTCCCGCTACGCTCTGTGAGAGCGTGCTTCTGTGAAGTTATCCAGGTGTGGACTTGGCTCCATGATGCCCTTCAACTTCGCCGGCGGCACGTCGTTGTCTTTTCAGGGTCCTTGGTGTTTATGGCCTTTCTTGCACGTGATGCAGCGTGGACTCGGTTGTACTCTGCCTTCGGCCACGCCGACAGCGTCGAAGTGTCATGGATGGTCTCGGCTGATTGGTGTTCTTCGTGAGCGGTGGTGGTGCTTCTCGGGTAATATACCCGTCGTTTGGCTTTGTCTCTCCCTCCGTTGTTGCTACTTGTAGTTTGGGGAGGCCATGTTGCCTTGCCAGGAAACTTGCTCGGAGTCCTATCAGAGCTTTGTGTGTCTGTTGTGTGTGTAGGTTTGCGCGGGTGTTTTCCTAGTTTTTCTCTCCTCATGTACCCCCTGTATGCTCTGTTTCATTTGAACCCATCTTGTAGAGGTTGCAAAACCTCATAGGCAAATTTCAATGAAAAATATTCAGGGGGGACTCACTCCCCCACCCTGGTGACAATTTAAAAAAACAATGGAGAGGAGAAAGAGGGGATAACATAGCACCGCCCGGAGCCGTGGCACCGTGGCGTGGCGCTTTACATGGCACAGGCTCGCGCTACCACGGTAGGGGCGCCGAGAGGGCGCTTTTCCGCTGCTCCTGATCTAGTGTACACGATTTTGGAGTAGCTAGATCAGTTCAGAGCCTCATGCTCCTGCATCCTCGGGACACGCACAAAAAAGTTTCGATCTGTCATGAAAAAATTCAGACATGCGGTAGAGGGACGCAATTATGCAAAATGGATGAGCCGAATAGTAATACACATAAGTACATATATAACCCACAATCCATATAGACTGGCTGTAAAAATATGGTACAAGCGCTGGTGTCTCCTCAAATGGAGCAAAACAAAAGGAACAAGGAAACACTACCGATACAACCATGACCGTCCATCGAGAGCTGGGTGGCACAACTCCTCTCTCACATGGAGATCACAACATTAATTCAGCATAAGTACGTGTGGTATGGTATGGCGCAATGACCTCAACACAACGTTGATGGCGCCAAGTCGTGGATGGATTCATCAGTGGATCTTGTCGCAGTCGACGTCGGAGCTGATGTGGTAGGGATCAATGTTGACATTGCACTTGGAGGGGATGCTAGCGGCCTTGTCGGAGTTGATCCCGCTGCCCTTGACCGCGTTCTTGATGCAGTTGCAGACGGTACGCCTGTCGGCGGTGTTCTGCGGGGCGCCGGCGAGCCTCTTGACGCCCCTGCAGCAATCTGTGGATGGGCCGGGCCCGCCACGAGCGTAGGGCAGGCAGGGGCCCAAGTCAGCTTTCACCGTATCGCAGTTGATGGCGGCGTCGGCCGTGTAAGGAGCCGCGAGGAGCATCGCCGCCAGCCCGCCACAAAGGCGACCACTAGGAGCTGAGCACGGGCCATCTCTTCTCACTCTCGAGCTGGAAAGCTACTCCGGCTAGTGCTAGTTGTGAGCTGCAGCCCTGCAGGGTAGATGGATGGAATATAGCCAGGGCCGGCCCTGGAGGGTGGCAGGGTGGGCAGCCGCCCCGGGCCCCCAAAATCCAGGGGCCCCACTCCAAGTACGTTGTAGTATAGGTACTATACTTGTATAGATACGTATGGTGTATTTAACAGAAAAAAGTAATGTATTTAACAGAAAAAAAAAGTAATGTTCTGGCCAGGCTAGGAATGTGGCCCATGGTCCCTGGCCCATGGCCCATGGAAAGGAGCCAGATCGCATTGCTATTAGCACGCACAGGCCCAGGTAGCGATCCATCGCATCGTTGCTCGCAGCCTTCCACGAACACGCAGGATCGCGACGCCTCGGCTGTGTAGTTCTGTTCTGTTCGCCTCCACGCCTGTGATTCTCTCTGCACCGGATCGACGACCATGGATGATCCGCCGCGGATCTATGTATCGAGCATGAGCAGCATCTAGGCGATCCCATCCCTAGCAGGATCCCCAGGATACCGCCGCCGGCCACCCCCGGCCGTCACCACCACCGTTAGGCCCTGGCCACAGTAAATCTTTTGTGTTGTTTTTCTCATCTTCTGTAATCTGTATCTGTATGTGATGCATGTCATCTAAATTCTCTAATCAGTAACATTAATTTTTATGTAACTTTATTTCCAACATTTTGTGGGATCATGTCGTTTACTAATCAATATGGTAGTGCTAAGAGGAAAAGAGCAAAACGTGTATCTTGATTGTTATCCCAATATCTCCATTGCTTATCGCATCTTATTTACTGTGCGCGTGACTGTCGCCTCGGTTGAAAGAAGCTTTTCAAAGTTGAAATTATTGAAGAACTACTTGCGGTCTACAATGACTCAAGAGAAGTTAAACGGGTTGGCAACATTATGCATCGAGGAAAATTATTGGGCGGCATTGACATCGACCCCACCATAAGTGAATTTGCATCGAGAAATGTTAGAAGAAAATTTTAAGATATTTTTTATAATTTATTTGATATGTGTACTGTTTTTGATGCATTCAAGTTTTACTGAAAAAATATAGTTTACACATATGTTTATTATTATGATGATGTATGCATTAAGGGCCCCAAGTTTTAGTTTCGCCCCGGGCCCCGGAAATTTCAGGACCGGCCCTGGGAATAGCTAGAATTGGAAGATGATACGAGGGATGGTGGTGAGGAAGATACGAGGGAATGTATGAGCTTAAATAGGGGTTGCGAGGAAGATGCACGATTCAGTTTTGAATGGATTGGAGCATGGGGTCTAGTAATTAGTACGTGTACATTACATCATGTGGCACTCAGGAAAAAATTGGAGGGTTGGCACACTCCAAATGTTTTTTGGCAAATGAACAATATAATTTTTTAATAGCCAACTGATTCTCAACATTGTAGTTCAATATCAATTTCAGTCCCACTATCTGAATCCGATTTGATCCGAGGTGCAGAATAAAAACACAACAATAAAAACTAAGTATCTTCAGTCCCACTATCTACGACCAATGGTGGAGAAGAAGATGCAATATTTTTTATAGAAAATAGCTCAGTACTCCCTATATATTTTTCACACACTCCAAATTATTCTAGTGCATATCTAATCAAAGCATAGCAACAAAAATAATCCAGTAACCTGATTCGAGGATCTCGGAAGAATTATACACATACCCATAGTTGGAGTACCATAACCAACCCTCCCCAACATGTGCAGGTGCACAACAGCCTGAAGCACCCAGCACCATGCTTAGTCCCAAAAGTTTGCAATTAGTAACATTCACGATCTGATATGATCGGTTGTAATAGTCAACGATGGTCTTATCGCGTAATTAACCTAAACTAATCTGATTCTGCTCGACTGTGCCTAGCGACACAGCTTTAATATATCCAGCTTTCGTCCCCCGGCCCTACGTGTTTCTATTTAAACCGTCCTCGCTTCCCTCATGCGTATTTATATACACCCCAGCTCGTTTGCATATTTCTGTGATATTTTTTTATGCTATATATTCAGTTCTCGACGGCTCGAATCACTATCTGAGTTACAAGATGGTGGAGAACACGTACAGCTAACTCGTTGTGCAAAACTAGCTCAGTTAACTCCGGCGAGATAATTAAAAAAAAAAAACTCCGGCGAGACGCACACACGTTGCAAGGATCAACTTGCCGAATCAAGCAGCAGCTTGATGGAATAAGAAGATACGATTTGCCAAATCGCGTCTCGTAACGCTGCGTTTAGTATCGCGATCCTACCTGGAGACGCCGATCTAATGAACTATCACCACCATAAGCTCGACGTGCGCTTCACTTCGACCTTGGTCACAAATGCGCCAGCTGCTCTTCTTGTTGTGATTCAGTCTTCGATGCTAGCCAAGTTCGGGTTCCATATGCTCTACGCGACACTTCTCCATATTTGCATCTTCAAATTTTGTCGATTCCTCAGCGAGCAAACATAGCTTTTTGTTATTTATCTTCACCGGGTTATTTATCGAAGTGCATTTCTTTAGACAACACTCCAGCACGCGATGCATGCATGCTGGCGTGTACGGGCAATAAATTCTTCCACGCCCAACGACTCACTTGTTTCTCCTGCGTCGGAGGCCGCACCCCTTATGCATCGCTCGTACCGAGCGCTGGATTATTAGCGGTGGCTGTGCTACTGGGTAGGGGAGCGCCTATTTGACGTGTTTTGCAGTCACGAGTGATGCTCCGTGTACCCCACATTGGCTCGCCCCGTTTCCAGTGGCGGCGCTGGGTGTATTCCCCGGTCTGCCGTAGAATACCCAAGATTCTGGCACAGAAAAAAACATGTATATATTTGGCGGAAACAGTCTCGCGTCGTTAAGGCGGAAATGTCTCGTGTCGGCGTCGCTAAGGCGAAAACGAGAAAAATGCCCAGCCCAGCCCCCGCGTCGCTAAGGCGGAAACGAGAAAAAAGCCCAGCCCGTCTCGCGTTCGCGTCGCTGGCTCCGTCCCTGCCAGGCCGCCACACGCAAATCGGACTCGCACACACGCAAATCGGCAGACCGCAGACGCCCTCTGCCCTCGCTCCCGTTTTCTTCCTCGACCTAGACCTGCGAATCTGCGATGACGGACGACCGCCGCCGGCCGATGCCTGGAGCTGGCGACGGCCCCGTGCCCGCGGCGGCGCCCGGCCCCGCCCCCCGCCGATCCGCGCCCAGGGCGCCCCTCCTCCCGTCCGCGCCGCCCCGCCCCCCAGCGTCCCCGAGCAGCTTCTGCGCAGAAGGTACGGCTCGCCCCCAATTTCTTTGATTCATTGCTTGATTTGCTTATAAATGTAAGATGGATCATATAATAGTGTTGAAATATTGCTATTGCTGTTTTACTAGTGTTGTTTTATCCATATATTGGTAGTGTTGTGTTGTTTGAGTCATATAATACATTTAGAGGAATTTTTTTTTGGGAGGAATACCCATTGTTCATTTCCTGGAGCCGCAACTGCCCGTTTCTCCTGTACGGGTTGCTTGCCTCACCCGTTTTTCAAGTGTATTCTGAACCTAGTTTCGGAGTTTTGGACGTATAGTCTTAACAAAAAAGCATGGATTTTCAAGTGCGTGATGCTGAAATTTTCTGGGATTTATAGGTAAGGAAACAAATTGCATTTGTGAACCAAATGCATGTTGCTTTTTGGGCATTGTAATATTGTACCACGGCTACTCTTTAATGTCAAATTAAGAAACATGAATAGTGTTTGTTGTCTCTAGATCAGATGTACTCCAAGTTTATAGTACACAGCAAAAAATGGATCGCTGCAACCTCAATGGGGACTGGACTTGCTGCTCATATAATTGTTAAAACTTAGCATGCAACATTAGTTGTTTCATCTAGTATAGAAACATGAAGAAATAGATTTTTTTTTGGACGGCAAAATCGAATGTGGAGAAATAGATGAAATTGTCAAAATGGAGGAGGGTCGGTTCGTTCGGTGGTGCGCTCGGTGCACACAGCCCATCGGTCTGGACTCTGGACTTATGGCGAACGCCCCCAAGCAGACAGGAAACAGAATAAAACGGGCGCCGTAGTCCGCCCAATATTTTTGTCTAACCTAACCCATTTGCACTGTTGGGCTTTTTTACTCTTTCTCCTGACCAAATTCAGCCCACAAGCAAGCCTACTAGCCATAGCCAACCTTCCAAAACTGCTTTTTTTTTTTACAGTCCTCCGGGTTGTTTTATTCATTCAGCTGAAAAGTCTACAGCGATACATATTTTCGTCGGTGGCATAGACAGCCAAACCGGAAACCGCCCTACCAACATCTAAAGATGTGGCATAACGAGCCAGCCTATGAGCCTCACCATTTGAGTCACTTCCTTCATGACATAAGATTGTTTCATCAAACTTGTTTGCCCACTTTTTGCATTCTGTAATCTTTTTAAAAAAAATGGAGGAGACCCCTAGCCTCTGCATCTAAAAGATGCATACGGCTTTCTTTATTAATTTATTCAACAAAGAACTGACTGAGATGATACATCAAAAAACCTGAAGCCACCACTCAACACCTACAACCCTAACAAAGAGAGAAGATCATGTCAACAGAGCCTTATGCCCTGAGAACAGTGAAATTCCTCCACCAGCTAGTAACCGGGAACTATCACATACCCCGAGACGCCCTCTAAGCGAAACGAGAGTGCTCATCCGGTCTAGCCGATTCTTAGCGAGCACCTTGTGTAAACGCTACAGTAGCTGTCACCACCTTCGAACCACCGAGCAATCTTCATGGTTAAGATCTGCATCGTCTTCGCCGGTTTTGCCGACGACGCCACCACACCGAGACTCCGCTGCGCCACGCCGCCGAGACTCGCCATCAACGACGAGGTAGATGAAAACCGCTCCGCCGCAATGCCCTCTAGTCGGCATCAGCTCCAAAAACGATGCCCCCATGGGGGAGAACGGCGGCGCCACACGCCGTCATCATCCGATCCGGGAGACCCGGGTCTGAGGTTTCCCCCAGAGCAGACGGCCCTTCCTGCAGCCTATGCGGTGGCCCAACGCCTTCACGCCTTCAAGATCCCGCCTGCGATATGGGCTCCAAAACAGTACCTCCAACGAGGAAGATGACGCCAGGCGCCGCCACTGTCCGGACTAGCCTGAGGTTTCCCTCGGAGCCCGACGGAACTTCCACCATTACGATGCCCTTCAACAAGGTTAGCGGCGCCCACAGGCGTCGCCGCATCATCTGCGACGGCAAACGCCGGGCAGAGGATTTCTCCTCGGCGGTTGTTCCGTAACGAGGAGGATTATAGCCGTGGACGACCGTCAGAGGCGCCCACCGACGCAGAAAGGAGAGGGCCGTGTCAAGCCGAGGCCCAACCCAGCCGGAGTTGGCGCCGCCGGCTCGCGGGGAAGATCCCGGCGCGCCGGCCAAGGATCCGCCGCCGCTGTCCTGCGGCCCGTCGCTGCCGACCATCATGCATCGCCCTCACCGCCTCCGACGAAGATGTTGCAGGGATCTTGAAGCGACCGCACAAGGGCCTCGCCCCCCCCCCCCCCCTTCATCGGCGGCCGGGGCTTTGCCGGCGGCCTCCAGGAGTGACGAGGAGGGGCGGAGGAGAGGAGGGGTTGGTGGCGGCGGCGATCTAGGGTTGGCCCCCTGATCGCCTGGAGGGGGGCGACCGAGGGGAGCGGGGGTTGGCCCCCCTGATTGCATTCTGTAATCTGTAGTAATACTACCAAAACGATCTCCGTCTTTCGCTGGATGCTGAAGATTATGTGCGACTTTAGAGCAATCAGTTGCACTCTTTAAGTGCCGCAGGTTCAGATCACTAGGTAGAGCTAGCGCCTCCCTATGTGGTTGTTTGGATAGAGAGAAATAACCCTGAGTTTTAGCAAAACACGTTTTAGATACTCCCTCCTTCACAAAATAACTATCTCACATTTGCACAAAAGTGGATGTATCTATACATGAAATATATCTAGATACAATCTTTTTTGGTAAATCTGAGACAGTTATTTTGGGACGGAGGGAGTAGATTTTTTGGAAAACAAGATCTACTAAGGCCTATTTGGGAACGGAGTGTTGGCCGAACTGGTTTACCTAAAACAAGACAACAGTGTATCAAACTAAAATTATGTTTGGTAGCACCAGATAAAATAAAACGCGACCACAAAGTCAGGAAAGTGTGTGTTTTCAAAAACAACTATTACTCGTTTTTCTCAAAACACAATTAGGCAAAACTCAGAGCACGACCTTGGGTGGCGACTGCACGGGGCATCTCGTCTCTTTTTGCGACCTTTGGTGGACGGCTGGGCGCTCCAGGGGATCCTGCCGACGGAGATCACACCGGCTCCACATTCCACATACAATTTTTAAAACTATGTTAACAATTTTTAAATTGGATAGAACATGTTTTCAAATTCCTGAATGGATTTTTTTAAACCTCCTCGACATTTTTTTCAAATTCATGAACGTATTTTTAAATCCCATGAACATTTTTAAACCTTGTGAATATATTTCTAAGCTTTGTGAACATAAAAATAAAAGAAAATGAAATAGAACAGAAAAATAAAATAATAAAACCATAAAACAATAAAATCTTTTTCATAGGAACCGATGGTTATCATATAGTTAAGCATCTTGGTAAATGACACTAGTGTTTAACCAAAAACATAGAGGCTGATGCATAGTCGGGTCCTGAGCCGGCCCATGTAATCCACGGCCTAAACAATAGAGGCTGATGCATAGTCGGGTCCTGAGCCGGCCCATGTAATCCACGGCCTAAACAGCTCGTGCACCAGCAACACTGGCAAAACCATGGTAAAAAAATCACGGTCAAAAGAAAAGGAAAAACTTCCTTCTGCCCCCGGAGGTCGAGGCGGCTGAGATCGCCGGCCGGCACCTCCCACGCTCGCCGACGCCCCACGCCGTGGTCCTCGACCCCAACGGAGACGCTCATCTCTCTCCCTCCGCGGCTGCCTCTTCCAGACTTCCGGCACCACCCCCTTCCCCGTGTGCGCGCTCCAGGTACAGCACCGCTCCCCAGCCCCTCCAAGTCTGGTTCCTCGTCCGCTTCTCGGTTTGATTTATTCTGCTCTGGTTGCTTCGGCGGGGGTATCGTATGACTCATCTCGTGCCTTGCGAGCTCGCATGGCTTCGTACAAACTCGGTCAAAATTAGACCCTACTAAATCTGTAGATATATTGCGGTGACTAAACGTTAACGGGGGCTGCTTCTGATGTTCAGTCGGTAATATCATTTTGGTGTAATCCAAATATTTCCATACAGTAAGAATAAATCAGAGTAAAAAATTACCCACAAACTGATACATTATTGTCACCTGATACTACATTTTTACAAAAAGGGTTAATGTCATCGTCAATATACGAATAATCTCCCTGAAGAATTAGAAATTTCAGGGTGGGGCCAAGCTGCTTGGATCTACAATGGTAGAGTCACATAATCAGCCTGTGTGACCTGGGCTGACCAAGATTCCATAGATCTCCTATTTCTTTTGGTAACACTCGGTGCTTTAGATTTAGCCTTGCTGATTTTGCGATTTTAATGCAGAGAATGTCAGGTGTGAGTAATGGACCACGCAGTTGGGCCAACAAGGACCGGAGAGGTATCGGGAAGGAGGGGACTAAGAGGAATTAGCGAAGGTGACGTGGAATTGCATAGTACAAGAGCAAGCCCACCAAACATAGCGGAAGAATGTGACCACGCCACAGACCTAATCCATTACAACGGAACATACCTCAGCTTGAATGGGAAATTAGAAGGAGGAACAGCCCATGGTGGACCCAGCTATATAGACAAGACCGACGGTTTGTATCAGGCTATATGATCTAACAGGTTGGTACACTTCAACAGAAATGTCTGTTCTGAAACAGAAAAAACAGTGCAGTACCTTCCAGTTTTAGATTGAACAATTTATTCGTCTCTTTTTCGATACATACATACATGACTATTTCCACGGCATTTATCTGATTGACCCATGTTATCACACCCAAAATTACTGGGATCTATGAGTATTTATTTTCATTGAAAAGTATAAACATATATCACATAGTTGAATGTGCTTCACTTAATACAAATGGTATTGTTTAGCAGTATGATATACATTTTTGTTGAAGAACGATGCTTGTCCTTCATCTCAAGAATTGGAGATTCCGCTTTTTTTCTACACGCTTCCCTTCTTCTTGCGACCATACTTTAGTACAGCTGGGATGTGGACGTTCACGAGATATTGGTGCCAGTCCATAGATTTGGGATCAAGGTTAAATAGTCCACCATCATTGCGTTGCTGATTTTGGGATCTTAATGCAGAGAATGCCAGGTGTGAGTAATGGACCACGCAGTTAGGGCCATCAAGGACCGGAGAGGTATCGGGAAGGAGGGGACCAAGAGGAATTAGCCGATGTGACGTGGAATTGCATAGTACAAGAGCAAGCCCACCAAACATAGGGGAAGAATGTGACCACATCACAGAATTGCTCCATTACAACGGAACATACCTCAGCTTGAATGGAAAATTAGAAAGAGGAACAGCCCATGGTGGACCCAGCTATATAGACAAGACCAACGGTTTGTATCAGGCTATATGATCTAACAGGTTGGTACACTTGAACAGAAATGTCTGTTCTGAAACAGAAAAAACAGTGCAGTACCTTCCAGTTTTAGATTGAACAATTTATTCGTCTCTTTTTCGATACATACACACATGACTATTTCCACGGCATTTATCTGATTGACACATGTTATCACACTCAAAATTACTGCCATCTATGAGTATTTATTTTCATTGAAAAGTATAAACATATATCACATAGTTGAATGTGCTTCACTTAATTCAAATGGTATTGTTTAGCAGTATGATATACATTTTTGTTGGAGAACAATGCTTGTCCTTCATCTCAAGAATAGGAGATTCCGCTTTTTTTTTCTACACGCTTCCCTTCTTTTTGCGACCATACTTTAGTACAGCTGGGACGTGGACGTTCAAGAGATATTGGTGCCAGTCCATAGATTTGGGATCAAAGTTAAATAGGCTACCATCATTGCCGTTCATCTTTACTTCCTTCCTCAACCTTGTCAAGTTCGTGTCATCAAAGCTTCAGACACACAGAACACCAAAGAAAATTAGATCAACATATATACATTACAATAATTACATGAATACAATTTGCACTACTTATCTTATGTAAATGAATAGAATAAGTAAGTCGGTTGATGCGAGACAAATTTCCAAGTTTGCATATATTTGCAGTATGGTGACCGTAGTACTCTTCAGTTTGTCCAGACCCCTAATAAGAACCTTATCTACTAGTACTCCTCTAAATCTTATCCGCGCGTGTATAAGCTCTAAGATTAACATAGAAGCTAGACAAATTAGGTGTCCAAAGACTGTGTTGGTGCTTAAGATAGCAAGTTAGAAAGTACAGTAATTCATGGAACACGGGTAGAAATTGGATCTCACCATCCTTTGAAGAACGCATATGGTGCATACAGCTTGACCAAAAGCATTAAGAATGTGTATCTTCGGTTGTGCTTCTGGTAATATTGTGAAAATAACCCACAGAATAATAGGCTCACTGCATGCAGCATATGTTGAATTGAACATATGACAAAAAAATGTGAGTCACTTCATCAGCTAGATACTATATTGGCATGTGCATATGAATTATAAAACATATTATTTTGTACCTCGAGTGGTAGCTTATACATCAGGGTCAGATATGCGCGGAAGTAGGCGAATTTCTTAAATAAGTATGGCCTTCTATTTTGGAGGGGTTTCCCATTCGCTAGTACACGAGGATGGATGGAGAAGTAATCCCAACATGCATCCTCAAAAACGTGACCGGTCAATGGATTTTGGAGTGCTGAGCTCACATGGTAAATGACTTGCCCTTTCTCATTCCAATGAACAGCGCCAGCTACCAGAGTTGCATTTACCACCATATCAGCAGGAACCTATATATATGGACTATTAATATCTCTCAAGTTTAACAGGCAATCCAATTAATCTGGTTGCTATTACTCTGTCCACACTATAATAGCTAGAACATATTTGTATCATTGTGTATTACTCACCGCATCCATTGTGTCTTTGAGATCACCTACGAAACAGGGGAACGCCTGCTCATCATAGGCGACAATGAGGGCATCAATTGTCCTGTGATAAAATGGTTGCAAAACTTAATTTTCTGTTGTGATGTCCAGCTTGGATACATATGTAGTGCAGTAATTCGACAGCAGTAATTAGTTGCACAAGATAGATATAGCATTGAAATATACAGATTGGTAGTACATTTAGATGTTTTTTGTTTTGTTTTGAAAAGAGTACATTTAGATGTTGAGCATACCTTGCCCCTTCTATCCACCCAGGAAAAGGATCTTGATAAGTGCTGGTTACCATGGTGGGACGAATAATGACGACAGGAAGATCTCCCCTCTGCTGCTCAAGTAACATCTCCCCCATAGCCTTGGTAAATGTATATACGTTTGGCCATCCAAAATGGCAAGCCCTTCAAATATTTACAAACAATTCAGATAGCGTGTCAAGCTGATTATTCATACATACCTTTTGATTAATGTTAGATTCCTATACCTTTTCATCAATATTTTTCTTAAAGAAATAACACCATCCAGAGTAGTTACTGGGTAGAGTTCATCTAGTGTTGGTAAAATTTAGTGAATGCTTATTTGTTAGCTATAATAGTTCTGTATTATATATGGCTTATTTATGGCACAGTCTATGGGGATCCTATAAGGCTTACTTTAGATCAACCATTATAAATTAATCGCCTCTTTAGTTGACACGGGTCATGATCTAAAATGGTCCAAACCAGAGGTCTAAAGGTGGCAGTGGTTCATATGACAGCTACCTTAGTGATGACATAACTATCACAATAATTTGATTTCAAATTTACCACTCGATCAGAAAACTTTGACTACTAACATTTAAAAGGTTATTTACGTTGGTCATGTAAAATATTTAATGTTCAATTTTTTTCATGGATAATTTTTACCAAGATAGCTCACAAAATTGCATGTTGAAATCATGCCAATGTCCAAAAGTGTCATATATACTCTTAAAATAAGAGGGCTAACATATTCATATTGGTCAGACCTCTTTAAGCCAAGTTCTTCCATGGTTGTCTTCTCAGACTGATCTGAGCTACCACTTTTAGCCGCCGTAAATTCAGTCTTGACCTTTGCAACCAGCTTCAACTCAGCTTCGAGGTCCAAGTGGTAACCCGGCCGTAGTGATTCACCCATCTTGAGTGCTTTCTCCAGTAAAAGTCCTTCCTGGGTACCAGCTACAAAAGCTAATATAGACAAACAAAAACATGGTTATTACAGTCAATTAAGCATATATATTTTTCATCGTATTGTGTGATTCTGCTATATTTCAGATGAACTAAGCACTGTGTGAACAGCTAGTTATACATAAGTAAACACACATGTACCAGTGGAAACATGAAGCAGCAATTTCAGATTAGGACACTTCTTTGCAAATTCGCATCCATATTGTGCTCCTAATGCATTAGTTGCCAAAGCAACATCGTACCTGTACATGCAACAGGAACATGCAAAACAGTTAACAATAAAAGCTGGAATAGTATAACTGTCTGACTTCTGTCCTCCCTGCACCCCAATCTGCTATTATTTGTAGCATATTTTTCAGTCCTGTCCATTTCTGTATTTGTAATGATTCAGCCCGTTTTACCTTTTTTTGGTTATTAGACTTTATTTTGTCTTCTGTCATTTGAAGGTTCACCAACCCCTTGTTTGTGTGTCTAGGTTAATACAATTTTTTAGTGTCGGTGTTTATGTCGGTACAACCGGTGCCTCAAACATACAAGTTAAAATCACAAATTAAGCCATATAACTAACTGAAAAACACATGAACATGTGGGTCTGGTCAGTAAGACTATTCATATGAGGAGATTCAAATTGGAAGGTGCAAAAGGTGATTGATTTTTAGGGGGGGAAATGAGTCACATGTTACTTAGGTTACAAAATCTGTAGCTGTAGATATAAATGATTAAACGTGATAACTATAAAGATACATATATAAGTGCTTGTGATGAAAAATCTGTAGGTGTGTGTCGTTCAAAAAATAAATCTGAAATACTCGCAGAATTGTTGTACCTTTCATAAAAGCTAGTTGTCGCTGCCCCATGGATGATAACGTCGATCTCCTCACACAGGTCCTCGAGTCTGGAGCCATCGAGGCCGAAGTCACGAGTCCCGACGTCTCCAGCGAGAGGAACTATCTTCTCTTTGATGAGCTTCTGGAAGCCCGCAAGCCCATGCTTCTCTCGCAAGGTGTTAAACAGATCCTTACCCAGCACCTGCTCAGAACAAATCGACTAAATGAGCTACGAAGGAGGCATGCGACGAACTAGTGAACTGCCAACTATGTCGACTTTACCTGGGACAGAATACGCTGCTCGGCACAGGCTGCGTCCGGTGCGCGCACCAGCAGGTAGAGCTTCTTGACATCCGGCTGAACCCTCAGTATCTTCTCCACCAGCACTGCATGTTCATGTGCATGCAGGTAAGTAATTGTCGAATTGATGTATATAGCATGTATATTTTGTATGTATATAGGTGTACATTTTCCGAGGAAGCCAGTGGAGCCGGTAACGAGGACGGTCTTGCCCCGGAAGCAGCCAGCCACCGCGACGGCGTCCATGGCGAGCTACCACGGATCGAGATCGATAAAGCTGGAACTACACAAGATACCGGTCGTCTCTCTTGGAAACTAGAGATGGAAATGGACTGACTCAAGCCGGCCAGGAGGTGGCTGCGGTCTCGTGCGTTGTGGGTAGCTTAATTAGGCCATGTAGGTGCATGGCCGTTACTTATAGTGGACTGAGAAGCTACATGGATTTTGCTTTGGGCCTTGAGCTGTAACCAGACAAGAGACAAGTTCATGTCGCTATTGGAGTGAGGGAATGAATGCCTCCATCTAGACAGCTGCTGGTCTCTCTCATAGGCTTTATAGCCAGCCATATATTGGCATGGGGTCTCGAATTAAGCTCCTAGTTTTTGCTAAGTACGAATGTGTGCTTTAATAATCCTGCACCTTTGCTATATAATCCTGTAGCTAGCTACCTGATTTTTTATTCGGAATAATCATTCAGGCTTTTCGTCTGTCCGATTCGCTCACCCTCGCACGTATCGTGGTGATTTTTTGTGTGGTTTGTCTGGCCGTACATGAATACTGATCGAAGGACGAAGATCTGACAGATATCGAACTGGAAATCATGTAGACGTATATTATGACCAGGAGTATTTGGTGTAGGCTCTAGGGTATTACTAGCCGGCACAATTACACTTGATAGTTACGCACACTTACAGTCGGCACACGATCGAAAATCAGAATATTTTTTTTCCAACTATATACATATAGTTGGTATAGTTGGTAGACACTAAACAGGCTGAAAAAATGTGTGACGTTTCAGAGTAACGAAATGACGGCATGATCAACTGAACTACGATCTCACAAAACACACCATTCTGTAAACCACGTTGTGCATTTTTAGCACATTCAATTTTGCGTCGGCAGTTGTTGTCCAGTACAAGAAGAAAATAATAATCTGATCCATTGTTTAATGCATCTGCAATACTATCTCACATTCATTGATCGAGATGAGATACATACAAATTTTATAATATGAGGATCGATTGAGCTGGCCTCCTGCACAGAACACATGTATTGTGGGTGGCATGTGTAACGCTTACCTGATGGAGCACAGACATACAGAGGAGCTAACTGAGGTGCATGGGGTGGATTCTATTTTACTACCATTGCATTAGGTTACATGATCACCCAATGAATCATACGTAGATGGCAGTTAATTAGATCCATAAAAATGGATCATGACAAAAATAAATATGGGTCACAACCAATGTAAATTTCGATAACATCAAAGAATGCACAACTTCCTCACGTTGATACCGACCGATGTCGGAAAAGAATATTTTTTTGAAACGAGGCAAGAAAACTTTGCATTTTAGAATGGCCAAAGCCAACCAAAGATTGAGGGAAGGAAGGGGAAAAGAGATAAGCTTAGCCGATAATTTATGGTGAATGCTTCACACTGATCATAATCCAATTATGCTCTCGTTTTTTATCTTTTGCGTGAGTACCAGCAGCATCAAATATATGTTGTTCCCGTGTAATAAAGGGTGATGGTGGTCTTGAGCCCTTTCGGTCCAGCCCTCAACGTCTTTGAGATGACATGTCAATACCCCAAAACCAGTTGGTGACCTGAACCCAAATTTGCAGGAGAGAAGGGCATGACAGTCACGAGGTAGCGGCTATCCACACCCTTCGACATTCAAAGTGAGTGTACCTAGTCATCTCAGGCCAAAAATTGCGGAGCAAATAAGAAGTCTGATGAGGCCATCCTCGAATAGCGCGCCAGTCCGAGGTCGAAAACAAGCCAGGCGAAGAAGTGACATTTTGGTGGTACCAAGGTCATCCGAAAAATCTTCTCAAACGAGCAATGTGTGGACCCTAGAAATTATGCATGATAACGAAGCCCGTAGTGCAGAGAGTACGCCCCCATTGGCCATGAGGGTCTAAGTGATGGAGTCCTCCGTTCTAATCAAGCTCCTAGAAACAAGAATACTAATGTGTGGCTGACTGGTTGACCCAACATGTCATTACGATGCACACATGATTTTGGTATCCAGTTTTAAGTGTGCTACCAAAGAAGACAATTATGGCTACCTATACCCTCTCTTTTCTCTATCCATAACCGGGTTGGGTAGCCAGAACTTAACTATGTTATTGTAGATACTCTTACACGATACCGAAGGACAAAAATCTAACCGTTATGGAATTGGAAATCGTAGATTATGTCTGACGTGGGCATATCCTTCGGGTACCCAACCGTGGGTATACCTGGTACGGCCCAGGCAACGGCCCACCGGGTGGCCCATACGAAGCCCACAAGAACAACTCATTATGGAGGCCCATCACATGGAGTACGTACCAATGCAAGTGTAGTCCGAGGCGGTTTAGGGTTCTCTCTCTGTAAACATAGTCGGTTGCGAATTCCCGGGACCCAGCCTACTATATAATATAAAGCCTTGGAGGGCCGACGATCTAGGGTACGCCATATTTGATACACCAAAACCCTAGCGAGATTGCATCTCGCCGGGATCGCCATTATAACACCTTGTAACTTCACTATCAATACCAGAGAAGCAGGAAGTAGGGTATTACCCTCCGGGGGCTGAACACAGGTAAACTCTCCTCTTGTTAGCTGACGGAATCACCAGCGCCATACTTCTCCCTCTCACACGAAACCCTATGTAACATGACCATGGGATTTGCCGTGGTAACCCCACGTCAATGTCCATGGAGTGTTTTGGTCTAGAGGGAGGTTAAATGAAATCAGATATATAGACGTGAAATAAGGATCTAGAGGGAGGTTAAATAAATCAAATATATAGACGTGAAATATGGGTCTAGAGGGAGGTTAAATGAAATCAGATATATATACGTGGAATATGGGTCTAGATGCATGTTAAATGAATTCATATATATAGACATGGAAATATGGGTCTAGATGGAGGTTAAATGAAATAAGATATATAAATGTGGAATATGGGTCTAGATGGAGGTTAAATGAAATCAGATCTATAGACATGAAAATGTGGGTCTAGATGGAGGTTAAATGAAGATATATAGATGTGAAATATGGGTCTAGATGGAGGTTAAATGAAATCAGATATATAGACATGGAAATACGGGTCTAGATGGAGGTTAAATGAAATCAGATATATAGATGTGGAATATGGGCCTAGATGGAGGTTAATGAAATCAGTGAAAATGGAATATGGGTCCAGATGAAGGTTAGATGATCACCCAATGAATCTAAATAAGTATAGATTAGGACGGGTGATTACCCATCGTTTTCGACTCAGTTAAGATCCTAGAGAACAACCATATTAGTAGCTGTACGTAGCAGCACTAGCGGTTATATATACTAGCCGGCACCATTACACTCGATAGCTGCGCACACTTACACTCTACAGTAAACTACCCGTGACGGCTACGGGCCACCAAAAAGGCAGGAGTAACTAACTGGAGAGTTACCTAGTACTAATGACCAACCAACTGCTAATCAAAGGATCAATCGGGAGGTTTTTCTGTTTTTATGCCGGTTTGATGCAGCCCAGAGAACTGACGCTCCACGTACTGATCCAGCTCTCCTGCAGACCACAAGCTCCTTCAGTTCAGTTGATTGGTTGCCCTGCTGTCGATCGTGGCGGTTATGCCTTAGCTTCAATCGTCCTCCCTATTAATTAATGGATGGATGAATTAACTTAACAATGCGTTGCCGTTTGCACCGGTGGATCAGGAGTACTCTCAGCCTTCTGGTGGCAGGCAAAGCGTACATAGGTACCGTCGATAGCGAGGCGCCTGTGGTCGTCTCGACGTCTAGTGCATTTTTCTGTAGACGATGGGTGAACGCGCGCGTCGCATGCGTGCGTGCGGCGCTGTAGTGGATCTTGGTTTTTGAATTAAGCGCGCGCTGGTTAGCAGGAGTAGTATAGTAAATTAAGAAGCATCGGCGTTTAAGGATGGAGCCATCACGGAGGGCTGGCTGCTGGCTACCACACCAGGCTATCTTTGTCTGTGTTGCTGGCTTGCAGCTGCCGGGAATTACTCGGAACCTCCTCATCAATGACGACAGCTCAAGAGCTCAACTTTCGGAAAAAAAATAAAATGCTCAACTGGTGGTTTTTTTGTTTGTTGTGAGGGAGAACTGGTGTACTGCAGTGCAGGAACTTTTCAAGCTAATTGGGCTTACCTCGCCTCATCCCTGCCTCATCCCTGCACTGTGTGTATGTCGACGCTATTAAAGCCCATTGGTTGGTCCTACCGGATGCTAAAATTCCAACCACTGGGTGATTCCTATATATCGCCCGCTAGCGGCGTGAACCGCGACCGCCGACTGAAGGAGCACGCATATGGGCTGGTCCATCTGGACGGATTTTTCTTTTCTAGTATTTTCTTCTTTCTTTTTTCTCTTATTTTTTTAATTTTTGTTTTACTTTTTCGTTTGCCTTTTTTTTGTTTTTTTCTATTTTTATGTTTTTAAAAGTGTTCAGTTTGAAAATGTTCAATCTAAAATTTGTTCGGATTTGAAAAAAATACAACTATGAACAATTTTTAAATATGAATAATTTTTAAATTTGAATAATTCTTTTAACTTTGAACAATTTTTTAATCTGAACTTTTTTTTTCAAATGTGAATAATTTCTCTGAAACTCTTTTCAAATCGGAAGAATATTTTGAAAATATAAATAAATAAAAATAAACAGAAAAAGGAAAAGAGAAAAAACCGCAAATCATCTAAACTGGGTCGGCCAGTGGTCGAAATTTCAGGCGCGTAGGTCACTTCCACCGCCTGAAGGCGATATATAGGAGCTCCCACCCACTGGATAAGAGAAACGGCCGAGCTTATCGGTGCAAGAAGCTGGGCTCCCATTGTATTCCTACGAATCCTAATTCCAGGTAAATCCTGTAAATCGCCCCACTGCGACGCTTGATTTTTTTATTGAGAACCACAACGACGCTTGATGGTCGCGTCGCTTGAAGGATTACGTCGATCGGCCCATTCGGAACAATTTTTGTACCCTTTTTCTTCCCTGTTTCCATTTCTTTTCTTTTTCTGCTGTATTATTTTCTGTTTGTTTCGCCTTTTTTAAAAAAACTTTAAGATTTTCGAAAATATAATTGAAAATTGTTCATATTTTTATAAATTGTTCAGATTAAAAAAATTCTAGATTTGAAAAAATGTTCGAATTCAAAAATTGTTCAGATTTGGTAAAATTGTTCAAATTTTAAAAAAATTTAAAAACTTCCCAGATTTTAAGAATGCTCGAATTCAAAAAATGTTCAAGTAAAAAACGTTCAGATTTTGGAAAAACTTTCCTGATTCTAAAAAATGTTCATATAGAAAAAATGATATTACAAATAGTCCATCGAGTCGCAGTTGAGCCAGCAACACACATATGGGCTGAGTGCTAACCTTCTCTTTCTATTTTTTCTTTTTTATTGGCTTTTTTCATGTTTTTGTTTTTAATTTTCATTCATTTATTTCTTTTTTCCATGTGTATGTTTTCTGTTGTATTTTTAAATACCATATGGATTGTTTACTTTTGTGCAATGTATGAACAATTTTTTTAAAACCGTGTGAACATCGATCTTTGTGAACTTCTGAAAAATTATTTTGAACTGTATGAACATTTTTAGCATGTGCGAAATCATTTAGAACTGTGTGAACGTTTTTTTAAACATGTTATTTTTGTAACAATGTAAACAATTTTTTGAACATGTGAACCTTTATATATAACATTATTTTAAATTTCAGGATTTAGATACAAAGACTATACAAAAAATAAAACATGAATAAAATATAAATGCAGAAAAAACTGAACAAATTTGGGCCGGCCTACCAGCCATTAGCGTGTGGGCATCGCCTGCACAACGGACGCAACAAACTAGCCAGCTCCGTGCGGAGTCGTCCATCCGTCAATTTTCACGCGGTGGACACATGCCGATAGTGAGATGTATGTTGTACCGGAGATGCTCTCACCCAGACATCTGCCTCCATTTCATTTCTTTCTCCTTTTTGCTCCCTTCTGAGTCGTCTCGGGTCTCCCCGGATCCTCTCTCCGTCCCCTCTGCAGCCTCGCCGGTCAGAGTAGGTATGGGAGATGGTCGGGCCGACGCAGGTCATGCTGGTAGTAGGTCTATGTTTCCTCTTTTTTTTTGCTTTCTTGGCATTTGCGTGATACCTTCTTTTTGTGCGGCTTATTGACGCCCGCGGTGGCCACTGGAACTCATCTTCTTCCACGGCATTCATCCATGGTGGTGAGCGTGAAAGGGGCTGAATCTGACGACAACGTTTCCAATAAGATGAGTTTAGGTTCGGATTAGATGGATTCGGCCCGCTCTCCTCTCTTGCTTTGTCATCGTGCAGATGGAGGTTGTTTGCACACAAACACGTCCTCCTTTACCCGTGGGGCCAAGAGATGCACCTCAACTCGCACCGCAGAAGACTGCTTACATCGTGGTATACAAGACGGTAAGCCGATACTTTTTAGACCCGAAGCCCCGGTTCCTCAAAAGGGACCTTGACGGAGGTTCGACGACTATGGGCAAAACTCGGCCGGCTTGGCCGCTCCGAGCTTGGTTATCGATTGGCGAACAAAATCTAAGCGAAGGCGCCATCAAGGAAGGACGAACAAGGGATTGAGAAATAAAACAAAAGGCAGTATATATGTTTTTTTGACTTCCGTACAAGTTCTTGGACTCTATACATGTTGCAAAAGTAGTATATATATATCAACGCGGATTTGCTACCACCGGTGATAGCTGTGCATAGGGCGCGGGCCGTTGGATTTTGCATCCTATATGCTCCCTTGATGAAAACCTGAAGAATCGAATTGTTCATGCATGTGACGGAGGTGGTTCTCCGTTAGCTACCAGGCTGTCCTCTACTCTGTCACCTGTCAGTCCGCATTGCTGGCATGCTTTTCAAAATTTGAACCTTTGCTCCGTGGACTTGTCAAAAGGACGACCGGCACCGTGGTCCATTTGTGCTCCTAGTTTGTGGCGCGGTGGCCATGCATGGCATCTGCGGGCCGTGTCTTTCTTATTGTGGAGTACAACAATTAATTACATTAGTTGGCTGTGTCTTTTTTTTGGCCGTGTCTTTCAAAACGTTCAAGAAGTAGAAAAACTCAAATCAACCAGGACAATGAGAAAAGCATTGCACATCAAATTACGTTTTGTTTTTACAGTAGTGTGCATCGGTGAGCGGTGATTGTAGTACTGTACTTTCCGCCAACGACTACAAAAATTCTTGATGGCATGCGGTGGCTACCTAAGCATGGACGATTGTTTTTAGAGCAAATGGTCTTCAGGATGGTCTCTAACGCGACGTGTGTTTAACTAAGCAAGACCTAATCTCACTATCTCCAGACTTCGGTTGTATGGTTCCTGCTGCAAAATTATTATAGCGTGTACCCAACAAAGAAAGTTCTATAGTACTTTTTAGAAAGAGAAAGAAAAATTGTACTTTTTGCTCAATGGAAGGCCGAGTGTACATTTATATTTTTCAAATTACATAGGGTGACCAATGCAGCTCAAGGATCCATTGACAGCTCATCGAATCAGCTCAGCTAAAGAATTCACTAAAAACAACACCAGCAGCTGCCGAAAACTTCGTCGAATCGAGCCTTGTTGCCTGATGGCGAAGCGTGATCCAACACCAGCAGCTGCCAAAAATGGTCCTGCCAAAGAAATTTTATTTTTCTGTTCATGTTCAGAGCATGAAGGAAATTATAGCAGATTATGAACCAAAACCAAAACAAAAGCATCAGTTCAGATTATGGATAAATCATTGATCCTGAGATAGAGATAGCATGGAAGAAAAATAAAATCGATGTAGGCCTGTAGA
This sequence comes from Poa pratensis, assembly GCA_947311845.1. NCBI lineage: Eukaryota > Viridiplantae > Streptophyta > Magnoliopsida > Poales > Poaceae > Poa > Poa pratensis. The sequence continues at coordinate 46,498,915 of CAMZMU010000077.1, read as the reverse complement.
CTGTACCTCCCTGAATGCATACAACATAATGTGCTTCTTTCAGTACCGCAAGAACACTTGTGCAACGAAAAACAAAACAGAAACGAGAAAAGATAAAAAGGAGGCATATCGAAAGGTTTTCCAAAGCATCAACTAGTCTGAAATCCCATTCCCATCCAAGATCACAAATATATACAACATGTGAATCTAGATCACGAACGTGATTTTTGATCTGGAATGCACTTGTGCCACCAGCCAGGAGGCGCTACCTCCACCGTCCGCATCCGAAGTTATTTTCGTCTCCATGATGGTTTCTAACGCGAGATATGTTTAACTAAGCATGACATAATTTCACTATCACCGTTGTATTGTTCCTGCTGCAAAATTATTATAGCGTGTTCCAAACTCTAAAAAGAAAATTATTACTTTTTAGAGAGAGAATAGAAAAATGGTACTTTTTGTTCAATGGAAAGGTCGAGTGCACATTCATATTTTTCAATTTATACATAGGGTGAAACAATGCAGCTCAAACATCAATTAGGGACAGCGGATCGAATCAGCTTAGCTCAAGAATCCCCTAAACAACAACAAAACATTCTGGGTCCCCCTGCCGGGCCTCATGGCCATCACCAGCAGGTACCAAAAATTCCAGCTCGGTAACCAATATTCTGTTCATTTCCAGACCATGAAGGAAAATAAACATACTAGATCATGAACCAAATTCGATCCAAAACCAAAACATCAGTTCAGATCATGGATAAATCTTTGATCCTGAGATAGAGATACCATGGAAGAGAAATAAAAATCGCTGTAGCATGTACCTCCCTACTGCAAGAAACATAATACGGAGGGGACATTGATCTTAAGAATTACAGTCTGAACATCGCAGCCTCTGACAGCAAGAATGCTCTTCAAAAAAGTGCAGTTATTTCAGAAAATAGAACCAACAAAATCTTATGCATAAACACAAGAACTCTCCATCATCTTCATCCAGTTTCATCCAAACTATCCCCAGTCGACACAAGCTTTTGGTGAAAAAAATGCAAAAGCCATGGGAAGCAGGAGAAAATAGCAAAGTTAGTGCAGTGTTTTTATATCTTTGGAGATGTGATTGAACAAATCGGAAGTTCCCTTCCAGCAGCTCGTGACTCGAAGAGAGAGGACATAAAATAGATCACCAAAGGGAAGGATAAAATCCAGATTAATCCGGCGAGAGCGCAAGCAAAAAAACATACTTGTTAGAAGCATAGAAAGAAGAAGAACGGGTGTCGATGGAGGCAAGCTCCAGCACCTTGGCGATTCGGTGCTCACTAAAGAGAAGATCTGTGCTTGCGGCCCAGCGTCGATGAAGGCAAGCTCCAGCGCCTGCGGCTGCCTACGCGCATAGCCTCCCAGGCCTTGTCGTTGTCGGATATCTCGCCGACGCGGACGGCGGACGCCCACAATTCCTCTCCCCGGGGCGAGCCTTCCCTGTCTCTGCTCGTAGACGCGGCCGCCCGCCGTTTCTCCTCCCCGACGCGAGCCACCCGCGGGCGCCCCTGTTCCATCTCCCAGATCCGGCGTAACCCGACCCGGTTCCTGGAGAGTTCCGCCCCAACTCCTCCATCAAAAAGGGCCTCCCCTTCCGAACTGCACCACCGTTGTGGACGCGGGGATGCAAGTGATGCGACGGCCTGGCATCCATGCGGAAGGAGCAGGGACCGTGCCGTGCGGGAGGAGCAGGGACGGCGCGGCACGGTGGGTGAGGCTGCGTGCTAGGCGGCTCGCTGGGCTCGCTCGGGGCGGTGGGGGAGGGCAGCGTCGGAGGGGCCCGGCTGCGTCTCTGGAAGCCTGGCGACGCGGCGTGCGATCTGTCGATCCCACTGCAGCCCGCCCTGGAGAAAGCGCGCGTCGGTGTAGAAGGAACGACGCTACGAGGGAGCGAGCTCAACGCGGGTGGTGGCGCCGCGACCTTGGCGACACGATGCGGCAGAGCCGGGAAGGCTTCGAGGCACGAGGTCCGCGGTGCGGATGATGGTGGTTGGTGGAGAACCTCAGGGGAACTCGCGGCCCGGCCAGCAGCGGAGCCCGGTATATCGGCTGCATCCCTAGGCCTGGGCCGCCGCGCCGGTGAGATAGGAGGTGTTAGGAGCGGGGTCTGGGTGGCTCGCGGTGGTGGGGAATTGGGGAATAGCACGATGGTATGGGTGGTAGTGCGTGGAAGGGGAATAGGGAGGAGAAAAACTCGACGGCATGGTCCAGTCCGTGATTGAATTATCACCATTCACCTGATGTAACGGCGTCAGCTTTGCTTCTAGGTCTGGTTCTCTCAATCTCGTGCTCCCTATAGTTAATTCGATGGTTGGATGGAGGTGCACAGCTACCATATATATATATATATATATATATATATATATATATATATATGTACCATGAAACACAAGTCTAAACTAGGAAACCCCTCCTCCAATCGCCGTGTAGCCTCTTCTGAAGTCATCTATACATGTTCTTAATTAGACTCTATACATGTTGTATTTGTATTTTTTCTGGCTGCACAATGGGCTTTGGGCTAAGCGCCTGAGCCGACTTTCAATTGGCTTGACGTGGCCTCCCTATCCTCTGATTGTAGACTTGTCTCTCCACTGTCCGTTCCTCCTGAAACCAGCTACCGGCTGAAAACTAGACACCTCTGTCTAGTCCTTGTTCGCCTAAAAACCTGACAGAGTTAGATGGTTGATTGGAACGACAGGAAAGTTTCGGGTTAAGGATCTGTACCTGAAATTGAGAGCTGCTGGGGTTTTCCCGCCGAAGTTCCTTTGGAAGGTGAAAATCCCCCTGAAAGTAAAAATCTTTACTTGGCTCATGGTCAAAAAAAGTATCCTGACAAAAGATAACCTGACTAAGAGAGGGTGGACAGGAAGTGAGCAATGCCATTTCTGCTCTCAAAATGAGACATTGGATCATCTGTTGTTTCACTGCTGCCTTGCCAAATTTGTGTGGCAAGTGGTTATGTGTGCTTTTGACTTGGTCAGACCTCCTGATGGAGTTGATGACATGTTTGGGGCGTGGATTGATTCCTTTACCAATAATAGAAAGCTGGTCTTCAGTGGATGTGCAGGGTGTGCTGGACTCTGTGGAAGACTAGGAACGATGCTTGTTTCAACAAAAGTTCCTTAATGATCCTGCCTCTGTAGTTTATAGATTATGTAATGTGCTTAACATGTGGGCGATGCTGCAGAAAGATCAAGGGCGAAAAATGCTTGATGTCGAGAAGTCATGGCGAGAAGTCATGGCTGGGCGCTGTCTACAGCAAGGTTAACTATGTGAGTTGGGGTGTTGTCTGAAAAGTTGGAGAATTTGATGCTGCTGTGGTGTCTGGGGTTCAGCTGATGCTGGAGATGCAGTTCTCTTCCCCCCCCCCCCCCCCCCCCCCCCCCCACAATCTGTAAGCTGGTTGTGTCTCGTGCTTTGTCTTGGTAGCTTCAGTTCTAGCAAAGTAGTTTGTTTTAGTCTGAAGGCCATGTAATAAGCTCTGCTTCAAACTTCTCGGTTTTTTCTTTTTAGTTACTCTACTTTTTAAAACCTTTGTAATGGTGGGCGGTTTCTTTATATGAAATCGACGGGGATGCTCGTTTAGTCTAAAAAAAAGTCCTTGTTCGCCTGCAAGTTTCATTGCATGAGGTTAGATATTTTCCTTTAGTTTTATTATTATAGTTCATGCCCATCGCGAGGCTAACTAGGCGGCTCATTCTTGCACAAAATTTGCGGGAGGAGTCATATTCGTGGCATGTTGAGCCCTCGATCTTTTTAGTTCAAAACCTTGTAACTCTATGATTATGAATTAATAAAGCTCCCGGTTTCTCTATAAAAGTTTTCAAATCGTCCGAGCCAAATAAAACTTTTGTTCACTAAATTATATTAAAAAATTGAGCGCAATAAAAAAAACTTTGTTGTTACCTGGCCACGGGAAGCGCCAAATGGCTAGCAAGACAACCGGTTTGGCCCATTCGTAGACCCTGCGACCAATCCAACCCAACCGCCCACGTCGGTCAACCCATTCTTGATTCTTCCTGTTAGCACCCGTTTTTGGCAGATTGCCAGTTTCAGGTTCAAGGAGGATTTGGCGGCTTAAAGAAGGCAACAAAGAAGGCTAAAATGGTGATATGGGAAGCTTTCCAGGAAAAGATGGCCGGAAGAAGGCTGCCAATAATCCGGCAACCGGAACAAGGCGGAAGCTGGATTCGGGAGTGCGAAGTTGCCTGAAGACATAGCGAGCTAAGTCAAAGGAAGCAATAAAGGTGGCTGAAAAGAAGCCAACTTTGTCAACACAAGGTGGCAAAAAGGAAGTCAATGTTGTCAAGACAAGGCGGCAGAAAAGAAGTCAACATTGTCAAGACAAGACGGCATAAAGCCAACTTTGTCAAATACAAGCCGGCAAGTCAACTTTCCACCGATCAAGGCAGAAAAATAGAAGACAACTTTCAAGGTCAAGATCAAGGCGGAAAACGAGAAGACAACTTTCTAAGATCAAGGCTGGAAAATGGGAGGCAACTTTCTAAAAGAAGCCGGACAGAAATCCGGGTCTAATACGAAGCCGATCAAGATATCTCGTCTCTAAGAAAGAAGGCAAGTTTGAAGCCAATACGGAAGGGAAAAAGGCAACTTTCCAGTAGCCAGCAAGTTGGAAGCCAGTACGGAAGGCAAAAGGCAACTTTCCGAAGTAGCCAACAAGTTTGAAGCCAACGTTGCCGGCCAAAAGTTGCCTATTTTAGAGATGGATTCGACTTAGACTATGATTTGTAAGCCTTGTAGAAGTCCATTACTTGTACGGGAAGTCCAGCCGCCTCATATATATGTGAGAGGTGACGGCCGATTGAAATTAAGCAAACAATCGACAACCTATCAATACAACCTACTTTTATCTCCTCAAACCCTTGTTTATGCTTCCGTTGTTCGGCGACTTCATCTAGATTTCGCCGGGTATCGAAAACCGAGCTGAGAGCGGCCAAGTCCGGCTTAGTTCAGCCAATCGTCGCCGGCTTCCTCAGACGGGGCTTCCCGAGGGGCTGGGGCGTCTGGTCTAAAAAGCGCCTGCTTGCTGTCTTGCGTATCGCGCTGGAAGCAGGCCTCCCGCGGGGCGAGTTGCGGAGTATCTCCCCCGGCACCGCGGGTACACGAGGACGTGTTCGTGTGACGCGTTTCGAGCGCAACACACTTTTTGGCGACTCCGCTGGGGACGATTCGATCTGAAAATTGGACAGCAATGACCAATTCCAAGACCGACGCTGCCGGTATCAATACCGACAACATCATCAAGCCAACTCTCGAGAAGTTGTCGGAAGAACAACGCCAAGGTCTGGAGGCGTGGAAGAAGAAGAGAGATGAGGAGTTCGAGGCGCTGCGAGCCAAGCGGGATCAAGAAGATCAAGACCTGTACTTATCCAGCTTCAAGGTAGATCGGCAAGGTATAATCTCGCCGATCAAGGAGCCGGAATTTGTACCGCTGGATGCCAACATTGACAAACCCGCTGTAAGTAGTAGCCTTTTTTCCTCTGAACAGATAGCCGAAATTCAATTTCATGTTTCGCAAGGCACTGCCAATGTTTACGACCTTATGCTAGAACATGAAAAGGCTAAGAAAAACACGTCCCATGACCAACCATCGGACAAACAACCGATCGGTCAAAGTAGGGAAAACCAACTTGTGCCTACGCTGCCATGTCCAACTCCTGTCCAGAGTATGCCTAACTCGGCAAGCCAGCCGAGTCAGACAAGGCGGATTCTGGGTCATGAGTCAATGCCGAATCAAAATTCGGCTACTTGGGTGCAAGCTGGCCCTGCCGCCAATTCTTCTCTCGTGCCGGCTCAATCGGCCATTATGGACGATTCCTTAGCCGAATTCAGGAGAAGATTGGACCAGATAGCTTTTGACAAGCTCGGGGTGATGCCAAAACATAGAACTTACACTAAGCCTTACCCCGATTACTTTGATCTGCAACCTTATCCACCTGGTTATAGAGTCCCTGAATTTGCCAAATTTAATGGGGTGGATAGTAAGTCAACATGGGAACATATCAGTCAATATTTGGCTCAATTAGGCGAAGCTAACCATGATCACATTAAAGTTCGCCTGTTCTCATTGTCTTTAACCGGCATTGCGTTTTCTTGGTTTTCGGCTTTAGCTCCTAATTCTATACATACATGGTTTCATCTAGAGCAAAAGTTCCATGAACACTTCTTTGCCGGCGAAATAGAGTTAAAATTGTCTCACCTTACATCGGTTAGGCAGAAGCAGGATGAATCGGTATCTGATTACGTCAAGAGATTTAGAAATACCAGAAACCGATGTTATAGTTTGGCAATAACTGAAAGAGACATGGCTGACTTGGTTTTCAATGGTTTAAGGTCCTACCTGAAAGAGAGGTTAGAAGGACATGAATTCTTGTCTGTTGGCCAAGTCCAGGAGAGAGCGTTGGCTCAAGAGAGCCGGGTCAATGAGTCAAAAGACTCGCATCGGATGAGCAGGAGCCGGCTTAATATTGTTGACAACGATGCCGACTCCGGTGATGAAGCCGATGTTTATTCCGCTGAGTTTGTTTGGCCCAGCAAGGCCAAACCATACATGTGTGATGATCTAAAGCCGATTCGTAAAAATCGGGATGACGAAATAAAATGCAGCTTTGACGTAGGCAAGTGTGATAGAATATTTGATGCCTTGTTGAAGGATAAAGTGATAAGGATAAATCATGTTATACCATCGCCTGATGAATTAAGGCGGCGGGCTTATTGCAAGTATCACAATTCTTTCTCTCATGCTACTAATGATTGCAATGTCTTTCGTAAACAGATCCAATCGGCCCTCAACGACGGACGATTGAGCTTTGCCGGCATGGCAATTGATACACAGCCGTTTCCAGTAAACGTGCTAGATCTGGAGGGAAAGAAAGTTCTACTTCGGCCAGAGGCAGCCGAAGCCGCTAATAAATCAAATGTTGTTGTTGGTGAACCCAGGAAGGTGGCCAGCAGCAAGGCGGCAGGAAGACAAGTTATAGTGAGCCGGCAACCCGATGGAGGCGAAGTCATCAAGATTACCATCAACAACCCTACACTCGGGGGGCAAGTACCACGGCCAGACAAGTCGCCGCCTAGATTTATCAAGCCCAAGAGCCCAGAAGTTGGCAGATGGAAGACAAACCAGGTTGAATATAGACCAAGGAAGACAAAGCCAACTTTTGACATGCTGCTGAACAAGTACGTGCGCCAGGCCGGGTCGAGGTCGCACCAGTGGCAGTATGGGAAACGACCAAGGTCACCATCCACGGAGGAAAATAGCCGGCACCAGAGGCCGGCTGACGAGGTCAAACGCAGGGCAATCCGGCCATCTATGCAAAGCCGGCTTGTGTATCCCGGAGACATGTCATATTGGCGGATCAAGGCGCAAGGTGCTAAAAAGGCGGAGCCAGAAGGCGGATTAGTCTCAGACAACTTATTGGTTGTTGGAACTCATGTGCTAAAATTGAAGGACCCGATTACAGAGCCGGCAAACAGTGAGCCGATACTTGCTATCGCGCCAAAGCCAGCAACCAATGATCATGAAGCTAGCTCCAGTCAAGCCATGAAAGCTCAACCCCGGGATCCAAAATATACTCAGCCAAAGTGGTGCCCGCCAGGTATAACAAAGACACAAAAGCGGAAACTGCAAAGAGCAAGGAACCGGGAGAAGGCAGAAGAAAGAGCTGAGCAATCCAGGGACGTCAAATTCAATGCTGAGCGACCAATGTTGCCGGCGCAAAAGTGGATTCCTAGGCCAGTCCTTATGGCGGCTTCCGCACCAACTACCATGAGTCCTGCTGTCGATGGTGAAATAGAGCCGGCAGCTACGCCGGCTATCACCTATTCTTCATGGGCTGACGAAGTCGAAGCAGCAGACTTGGCGATGGCAAGTTTGGCAAAGGAGCTGGCAATCCAAGATCCGGCCACAGAGAAGCCGGCAAGTGAAGACCTCGCAATGGAAGAAAAGGCAGAAGAAGAACCAGCAATGTCAGAGTCAACAATGGATGAGTCAGGCAATTTGACAGATGAAGATCTGCTAGATTATGAAGAATCGCCGACTCGGACAGGAATGGACATCAACATGGTGTATTACTTGCCGGCCGAGTTCCGTGCTGTCAAAGAAGGCGAGGTTGCGCAAATCAACTTTGGACCAAAAAATGTTGTCTTCGAAAAACCTGACAAGCCGGTGAAACACCTCAGGCCTCTGTATGTCAGAGGACACATTGATGGCAAGCCGGTCACCAGGATGATGGTGGATGGCGGCGCTGTGGTAAACTTGATGCCATATTCTGTCTTCAAGAAGCTACAACTAGATGATGGCGACCTGATGAAGACAAACATGGTGTTAAATGGGTTCGAAGGAGGAGAAGGAGTAGAAGCCAAAGGCGTTATCAGCTTGGAGCTCACAGTAGGAAGCAAGACTTTGGCTACCGCCTTCTTTGTTGCTGAGGTGCAGGGAAACTACAATGTGCTGCTAGGACGGGATTGGCTTCATGCTAACCAGTGTGTTCCGTCTACTATGCACCAGCAACTAGTGCAATGGGTTGACGACGAAGTTGAAGTTGTCCATGCTGACGAATCGGCATGCATTGCGTTAGCCGAGTCGATTGTTGACTGGCAACATTCTAATGTCACATGCCTTTCTGGGCGTGATTTATCCGGATTCGACTTCCTAAGTGCTACCAGGGACGGATTCGTGCCAGTATCTCTAAAGCCGATTGGTAGCAATCGGCTGCCGCTCAAGTAGATGGATCAAAATGATGAGTGGCTGCAGAAGCGTCTGGACGAGTATCGGACCGAAAGGAACGATATGTATGAAGCAATTGAAGAACCAGATGACATGGATAAGTTGGGACAAGGCTTTACATCGGCTGACTTGCTGGAAGAAGTTGACATTGGGGATGGCACTGTCCCTAGACCGACATTTGTAAAGCAAAAGTTGGCGGCCGATTATAAGTCTGAATTAATCGCGCTAGTCAAAGAGTACGTGGATTGCTTTGCATGGGAATACCACGAGATGCCTGGGTTAAGCCGAGAGTTGGTCGAACATCGGTTGCCTATCAAAGCCGGCTTCAGACCATACAAGCAGCCGGCTCGCAAATTTAATCCACTGATCTATGATCGGATAAAGGCGGAAATTGGCAGGCTTTTGAAAGCCAACTTTATTCGGCCCTGTAAGTATGCCGAATGGTTATCCAACATTGTGCCGGTCGAAAAGAAAGGATCCGACAAGATTAGGGCATGTATTGATTTCAGGGATTTGAATCGAGCCACGCCAAAGGATGAGTACCCTATGCCAATAGCCGACATGCTTATCAACGAAGCCTCAGGTCACAAAGTTATCAGCTTCTTGGATGGCAACGCAGGTTACAACCAAATATTTATGGCCGAAGAAGATTCGGCTAAGACGGCGTTTCGCTGCCCAGGCTTTGTTGGCTTGTTCGAATGGACCGTGATGACTTTTGGATTGAAGAATGCCGGAGCCACCTATCAAAGAGCGATGAACCTGATATTCCATGATCTTCTGGGAGTCGTACTGGAGGTATATATTGATGACGTGGTGGTTAAGTCGGACGGCGAGTCAAATCACTTGGCCGACTTGCGGCTGGCGTTTGAAAGAATGAGGAAGTACGGGCTCAAGATGAATCCTTTGAAGTGTGCCTTTGGCGTGTCGGCTGGGAGATTCCTTGGTTTCATCATACATGAACATGGCATAGAAGTTGATCCGGCAAAGATTGAAGCCATCCAGAAGATACAGGCGCCGGGTTGCAAAAATGACATGCAGAAGTTTCTGGGCAAGGTAAACTATTTGAGAAGATTCATTGCTAACTTGTCTGGAAAAGTTGATGCATTTACACAGATCCTTCGGCTCAAGAATGATGATGAATTCACCTGGGGGGCAAAGCAGCAAGAGGCGTTTGACAAGATAAAAACTTGCCTGTCTACTCCTCCAGTTCTCAGGAAGCCGGCTCATGGTCAACCTTTCCGGCTTTATATTGCTGCTGAGGACAAAGTGATCGGAGCTGCCTTAACTCAGGAAGCCGAAGGACAAGAGTACATCATCACTTATCTGAGTAGACGTTTGCTGGATGCCGAGTCAAGGTACAGCTTTGTAGAAAGGTTGTGTTTGTCTCTTTACTTTGCCTGCACCAAATTGCGACATTATCTGCTATCCAGTGAATGCAAAGTCTTTGGTCAGACCGATGTTCTCAAACACATGATACAAAGGCCGATTCTTAGTGGGCGAATCGGCAAGTGGGCGTACGGGTTGATTGAATATGATTTGGCTTATGAACCACTAAAATCTATGAAAGGCCAAATTGTAGCTGACTTTATTGTTGAACATCGGATTGACCTGGAGGAAGAAGCCGGCTTAAATATTGTGTCGGCTGTACCGTGGAAGCTTTATTTTGACGGCTCAGTCTGCAGCAGCGGACAAGGAGTTGGCATTGTGTACATCTCACCACACGGTACTGTTTTTGAAGCCTCTTGTCGTCTTGACTATTTATGCACTAACAATGAAGCCGAATACGAAGCACTTCTATTCGGGCTAGAAATATTGGTGGACGCAGGGGTAACTCATGTCGAGGCATATGGAGATTCGTTGCTTATTGTCCAGCAAGTGGCCAAGATTTGTCAATGCAACAGCGGGTCTCTCAACATTTATCTTGATAGATGCCTGGATATGATTTCAACGTTGGATTATTTCCACATATCTCATGTTCCTAGGCAAGACAATTGGCTTGCGAATGAGTTGGCACAACAGGCATCTGGCTATCACGTCAGTCGTGGTTTATTCTTTATCAAGGAACAGCCAACAACTCATGTTGCCAACTTGGAGGAAGCCAGTCAGGAAGCCGGCTTGTTGGAGCCGGCTAAGGAGAAAGCCAAACAGGAAGCCGGCTTGTTGGAGCCGGCTAAGGAGGAGTCAAGTGACAACTTGGCGGACGACTGGAGACAACCTTATATTGACTATTTACAAGATCCAAGTCGAAAAACAGACAGAGCAGTTCGGCGCCTAGCTCTCAAGTATACATTGGTGGATGCCGCCTTATATCGCCGAACTGCCGATGGTCTTCTTCTAAAGTGCTTGAATGAAGACGAAGCTAGAGTTGCCATGGGAGAGGTACATGATGGTTTATGTGGAACACATCAGTCGGCCCACAAGATGAAGTGGATGCTCAGGCGAGCAGGTTTTTATTGGCCGACAATGATCAATGACTGCTTCAGATATTACAGGGGATGTGAAACCTGCCAGAAGTTTGGAGATATTCAGTTGGTGCCAGCTTCACCTCTTAATCCAATTATAAAACCGTGGCCTTTCCGGGGTTGGGCGCTTGACTTTGTCGGCATGATCCATCCGCCTTCATCCAAGGGGCATCGGTTCGTATTGGTGGCTACTGATTATTTCACCAAGTGGTCTGAAGCAGTACCTCTCAGAAACATGACCCACAAGGAGGTGATCCAGTTTATTACAGAACATATCATCCATCGATTCGGCATTCCGCAGACTCTTACCACAGATCAAGGTACTTCCTTCATGGCTAAGGAGGTGAAGCAATTTGCCGAATCACTTGGAATCAAGATGCTCAGTTCATCTCCCTACTATGCACAAGCCAACGGACAAGCCGAGTCAAGCAATAAAATCTTGGTCAAATTGATCAAGAAGAAGGTACAGGATCATCCAAGGAGGTGGCACGAGGTACTGTCCGAAGCATTGTGGGCGCACAGGATCTCAAGGCATGGAGCAACCAAGGCAACTCCTTTTGAGTTGGTGTATGGACAAGAAGCCGTTTTGCCAGTAGAAGTGAATCTGGCTGCCTTGAGGCTTGCTAAGCAAGATGACTTGTCGGCTGAAGACTACTGCAGCTTGATGATGGACAATGTTGATGAAGTAGCCGACAAGCGTGTTATTGCCTTGCGAGAAATTGAGAAGGAAAAGTTGCGGGTGGCAAAAACTTACAATAAGAAGGTCCGGCTAAAAGACTTTCAAATTGGCGACTTGGTCTGGAAAGTTATATTGCCAGTTGGCTCTAGAAGCCGGAAATTTGGCAAATGGTCCCCAAACTGGGAAGGGCCGCTGCGAGTCGCGAGAATAGTACCCGGCAACTCTTATCTGGTGGAGACATTGGAAGGCAGCATGTTGCCTCGAGCTATCAATGGGAAATACTTGAAGAAATTCCACCCGAGCGTGTGGCAAACTGCATGAGTTGCACGTATGGCCGATATACATATATCGCCCTTAGCATATGGCCGATGAGCTTAAGCATCGCCCTTAGACAAAAACTTCTACATTGAATATTTTCTAGTACGCAAGCTCTACTAGAAAACAGGGGGGCATGTGTTAGCACCCGTTTTTGGCAGATTGCCAGTTTCAGGTTCAAGGAGGATTTGGCGGCTTAAAGAAGGCAACAAAGAAGGCTAAAATGGTGATATGGGAAGCTTTCCAGGAAAAGATGGCCGGAAGAAGGCTGCCAATAATCCGGCAACCGGAACAAGGCGGAAGCTGGATTCGGGAGTGCGAAGTTGCCTGAAGACATAGCGAGCTAAGTCAAAGGAAGCAATAAAGGTGGCTGAAAAGAAGCCAACTTTGTCAACACAAGGTGGCAAAAAGGAAGTCAATGTTGTCAAGACAAGGCGGCAGAAAAGAAGTCAACATTGTCAAGACAAGACGGCATAAAGCCAACTTTGTCAAATACAAGCCGGCAAGTCAACTTTCCACCGATCAAGGCAGAAAAATAGAAGACAACTTTCAAGGTCAAGATCAAGGCGGAAAACGAGAAGACAACTTTCTAAGATCAAGGCTGGAAAATGGGAGGCAACTTTCTAAAAGAAGCCGGACAGAAATCCGGGTCTAATACGAAGCCGATCAAGATATCTCGTCTCTAAGAAAGAAGGCAAGTTTGAAGCCAATACGGAAGGGAAAAAGGCAACTTTCCAGTAGCCAGCAAGTTGGAAGCCAGTACGGAAGGCAAAAGGCAACTTTCCGAAGTAGCCAACAAGTTTGAAGCCAACGTTGCCGGCCAAAAGTTGCCTATTTTAGAGATGGATTCGACTTAGACTATGATTTGTAAGCCTTGTAGAAGTCCATTACTTGTACGGGAAGTCCAGCCGCCTCATATATATGTGAGAGGTGACGGCCGATTGAAATTAAGCAAACAATCGACAACCTATCAATACAACCTACTTTTATCTCCTCAAACCCTTGTTTATGCTTCCGTTGTTCGGCGACTTCATCTAGATTTCGCCGGGTATCGAAAACCGAGCTGAGAGCGGCCAAGTCCGGCTTAGTTCAGCCAATCGTCGCCGGCTTCCTCAGACGGGGCTTCCCGAGGGGCTGGGGCGTCTGGTCTAAAAAGCGCCTGCTTGCTGTCTTGCGTATCGCGCTGGAAGCAGGCCTCCCGCGGGGCGAGTTGCGGAGTATCTCCCCCGGCACCGCGGGTACACGAGGACGTGTTCGTGTGACGCGTTTCGAGCGCAACACTTCCCCTTTCCTCCTATGAGATGTCCTATGTAGCGCCCACTAGCGATGCAGAGGTATTGCACAACTCTTTTAGTAAAAAAAGCATTTTTGCAATTTTAAAATCTGAATATTTTATAAAAATTGAAAAAACTAAATCGAAACAAAATTCATATATGAACATTTAAAAAACTATCTTTTTAAAATATCATAAAGTTTTTTGAATTTGAACAATTTTAAAATATGAACATTTTCAAAATTGATTTTATTTTCAAATTTGAAGAAGTTTTAAGAATATGAGAAATATTTAATTCTGACCAATTTTCGAAAATATAATAGAAAAATAAATAAAATGTAACAGAAAAGAAAACAAAGAACGAGGAACAAAAATACAAAATGGCCACTAGGTGGTTCCTCCGCGCCGCTAACGGGCGGGATATAGGATTTACCTCCTCCGATGCACGTGCCAGCAGTCCACCACCGGAGCAGCGCCGGACGTTCGTCGGCCGTGCCGCGCGTCCGCGGCGGAGGGGTGTACGTCGCCGGGGGCGACCAGAAAGCCCGCGAGCAGGGGGCGGCCGGAGGGCGCGATACTACAGGCGCGCGGTGGCGAGGAGACGCGTGGTGGTGGATGGCCTTCGTCAAGACGTCAACGTCCGGCCGGAACGACGGCTCGCCGGACGCCTCGCCTGAAAGCCAAGCTTCCTCCGCGACATTTCCGACGCCATCTCCTCTCCTCTGTCCAAGGAAAGCCTTGGCTGCCTCGCCAGGTCAGCTCTTGCTTGAATGCCCGCAATGTGCTTGTGTTATTTCCCCTGCGCCTCCTATGCTGGAGCAGCGAGCCTGTGACCACTCACTGAATCCTAACAAAAGGATTTCGTAGGCTTGATGCACTTCATGAATGTACGCTTGAAGAATATGTACAAGCAGCATGAGTCTGACGCCCATAGCAATTATATGTCCGTCGATCGGTGTGCTCCATACTCCATTCAGATTCATGAATATAAGCATGCATCCTATTATGTTCGTGTCCCTGAACGACACCTCTGCTCGCTCATGAATTGGTGTCACAAGCATATTGACAAGGGATGCACACCATGGTTTCCTCTCTGTGCGCAACAAGCCCACATTCCTTATGAATATCGCTACCTTTAACTTTCCAAGGGAGTTTGTTAGACAACAGTGGTATATTCAGCAAGCACCAATTTCAGGGGTTGTGCACACAACGCTGCAAAATGCAGGAGATTCAACGAGCTCTGGGCCAGTGGGCTGTAAGGAGGCACCATCAGCTAGGATGGAGCTTAAGAAGCCTTCGGACGAGAGCGTCCTCATCTGGCACGTCACCAGAGATCTCTGCCTTTATCACCCCCAACACATCTCCTCAACGTCGACAAGGAGAACCCACAGAACACAACAGGGAGATATCCAACTATATGTTCTACCTACTCGTCCTAAGATGCTAATGCATGGCACAAGATCAGCACCTTGGCCAGCGACATAATTGTGGAACACAGCGAGGGACCGTTCAGCATGGAGGAAATTCTTAACATGCCGATGCTACCCACTACAGCTGCTATGGTTTCTGATGCATGCAAAATGGCCAAAAAACTGATGGAGCTGGGCAGTAAGGAGGAGAGGTGGACTGTGATCCAAGGAGTGTGGGTGGAGATGCTCTGCTATTCTGCCAGCAGATGTAGGGGCTACCTGCACAGCAAGGGGCTGGCTGAAGGCAAGGAGTACCTCACCTACATCTGGCTCCTGTGGGTGCTCATGGAGATGGAGACCGTGGCGGACAGGCATCACTTGTCAGATCCTCAAGAGGAGAAGAAAAACCATACACTTCCCATTCCAAAGGTAGAGCCAGTCAATCTGCAGACGACTACAGCCCTATCTAAGAGATGGTCTTGTGGAAATTACTGATACCAAGTTTGTTTTGTTTACCCTTCTCATGTTACTTCACATGCATCATTTCTTGCTAAGTTAGCTAGTATGTTTTAACAATTTGTTGCCTTTTTGGTGTGGTTTTTTCTTTTTCTTTTGATGTGAGTGTGCTATTGTACTCTATTTTCCCTCATCAATTAGAAGCAGTATGATTATCCTTCCATGTACTGTTGGTTTGAACATTGCTGGTTCTGCTGCCTGGTTCAGTAAATGGTTGTGAGCAAATAACCCTGTTGTATGTTTCCATGTACTCTCTGCTTTGCTGCTGAATTTCCGTCCAGTAGCTGGTACACCTTGCAGGGGCACGAGGCGAAACCATGTCAGTCAGAGGAGGGCGTGAATTACAGGCAGTGGTGAAGGAGCGCTGGAGCAGGCCGTCGGATAGGTGAACTGCGTCCATAGCAGCCGACTGAAGCTCCACCAGGTCAGCTTGTGTTTATTCCATCCGCTCTACCAAATGCAATATCCCCCTCAGGCTTGCTTGGCTCCTAGTATTTTGATTTGTAACTGATATTCTGCGCAGATTTAATGCATGCACCGGTCCCGTTTGATTCAAGCAAACCATGAATGAATCCTCACTGGTGCTCATGGACTCATGGTACGCCACCCATTAAGTTCTCTGAGTCTTAGGTGAGGAGGAAAAAGGATCAACACCGGCCATCTTTGAGGTATGATTTGATATTATATAAACCAGTACACATTGATTTACTTAGAAGTCATAATTTACCCTTTTTACATATAAAGAACCCCACTGGTAAAACATTAAGTAAACACAAGATAAGCATATGTGATTTGATTACTATCACAAGAGTAGCACAACAAATCATAACACATTGTAAGATAGATACATGAGACCAGATGAGAGTATGACTCTATGAGGCTGCAGTTACGTAGGTTCAGACCTAATTTAACCCCTTCTTCATCAACTCCAACGCCGACGAGACGAGGGTGCGAACGTTGACGGCACGGTTTCCAAGCCCGACGCTCCCGGAGAAGACGTAGAAGCACTCGAGCGGCGAGGTGGTTGCGGCGACGCGCCTCAGCTCACCCTCCAGTCCCAGCTCCACGAAGATGGCCACATAACGCACATCTGACCGCGTCATGGCAACGGCGAGCTCGATGGTGTGGCGGCGGACCCGAGGCACATCCATGGACGGACGGCTATACTGCTGCAGCACCTGCACCAGCGTTCTCGCCAGCACCACGTCCACCACGCTCGCCATGGCGAGGCTCGCACGGAGCTGCCCTGGCTCCATGAACCGAAGCATCTGCGCGGCAAGCCCAAGAAAGATGTTAAGGGTTTTTTCCTTCTCCACCATGATGGTCCTCAGCACTTTGGTGGCGCCGGCAGTGACCCCTTTCAGCGGGACTTGCCACTCGTCACCGGCATAGGAGCACAGATTGCATAGGATCCTTGTGGCGACCATGATGACAACGGGGTCGTTCAGTGCGGCGACTAACTGTCCTACCCCTCCGTCGAGCGCCGTTATGATTACGCCGCAGTTTTTCTTACTCTCAAGGGCCAACATCGCGAGTGCCTCGCCAGCCTCCACCCTGATGGCGTTCGTCTGTTGACACTCCGTTGTCACCTCGGGTGGAAGAAACATGTCGACTAGCACACTCACCACGCCGCCTGTACTGCCAATGAGCTCCCTTGCCTCCTCATCCATGGCTAAGCTCGTGAGTATCTCAATTGCCAGCTGGTGCAGCTCGGACTGGACCTTCTTTTCTTGCCGCTGCAGCACATCCCTCACATTGCTTACGCTGAAGACGATGTCTGTGAGCTCCTTCCGGAGAAGCTTCCCTATGTTCCTGTAGTGTTGGCCAACCTTTTCACCACGCGGAGGGACTGCTTCACAGCCTTGAGCCTCATGTCCCTCGGTGTTGTTGGCGCCAGACCATGGTCGAGGCTGGAGTAGGAGATGATCTTGTCTAGAAGTCCCCGCGTGTTGCCGATCTTGTCGCAGTTGTCGTGGTCGTGCGCCAACTTGTTTAGGATGGAGAGGCCGAGTAGGTTGAGCTCGTCGAGGTCGGCATAGAGCAGCGATGCGACAGATTCGATGGCTCCCGGGATGCCAGTGACACGGGGCGCGATAACCTTCCTCCCCGTGAGCATGGAGACGATCACTGCCGCCGACCGTCGGACTTCTCTCTCCGACAAGCCCTTCCAGCTGAGCATCTCGATGAGTCGCTCGATGGTGGGCGCAGAGACGCCGATCTTGCGGAGCGTGGCATCGGAAAAGCGGTCGGACTCAGCGAGCGTGACGAGAATGCTAGCGCCGAGGCTCTGTGCATCGTGTGAACCTGATGTGACGAGGTCGTCGGCGTAGGAGACGAGGTCCATGTGAAGGCCATCGAAGATGCTACCGTTGAGGCATCGTGAGTAAGAGTCGTAGAAGAAGAGTCGGATGGCAACCTCACCGGCACCAGGGGCAAGGTTACAGTCCTCAGCCACGCGTTCCAGCAGGCGCCGGTGACCCACCTTCCATTCCCACAACGCCTTCTCGACGAGGAACAGGAGTGCCTCAGCGAATGCAAGGCTGTAGAAGATGTTGAGCGCGGCACGACGGTTGGTCCTCGCTTCCTCGCTGCCGCCGTAGTGCTGGTGGAGGAGGCGTACGAGGGAGAGGGACACACACGCCGATGCCGAGAGCAGCTGCATCCACGAGAAGGTGCGCACTGCGGTGGCGCAAGAGACGGCCTGGTGCTGCCACTCCAGCTCGTGGCTGCGGCCTAGGATACGGGTGCCCTCGATGAGGAGGAGTCCCGTGATGCACCAGAAATCGGTGCGGCCCAGCGTGATGGCGAACCCGCCCAGGAGCACCACTGTTGCCCAGATGAATGCCAGCGTGCCCAGGCGGCTTGCCACCTTCTCGAGCACCGCGAGCTGGAGGGCCAGCACGGTGAGGCGGCGCTCCGGGGACGCCCAGTCGTCGTCTGCGCCGACGTCAGCTTTTGGGTACGGCGTGGCGTTCTGTGGCTCGAACAGAGTTGGCAGCTGTTCGGGGATGCTCACGCGGATGCTTGGGACGACAAAACTAGCACGACGATCCATTCCAAACAATCTCTTAGCTATTGTGCGGTGTTTCTGTTTGCGTGCTTCTCGGCCCTGCATGCACTGGGTATTTATAAAGCGTCCACATGTTATATGCATTTTGGACGTGTGTCGTTATCATTGATCATTTAGTCTGTTTGGACATTATCAGATGCAGACGTTTGTTCCTTTTGTTCTTGTTAGAACAGAATGTTACTATTTAGGCAGCAAACGTAGGTCGCGCCTTAGGCTGATCAGTACACTGATCAAGATCTTTTCGTTCTTTCATACTTTATTATGGCCATTAATTAAGCCGTTTTGTATTTACCAATAGTATATGCATCAGGCGTTAGAAAAGTAATTAACCTTCGAAGGTATATTTAGAATTTAGATTCAATCTTTGACCAACAAGGCAACAACTAACCAATATGATTGTCTGGCACAAAAATGTTGCTATTA
Organism: Poa pratensis; assembly: GCA_947311845.1. Taxonomy (NCBI): domain Eukaryota; kingdom Viridiplantae; phylum Streptophyta; class Magnoliopsida; order Poales; family Poaceae; genus Poa; species Poa pratensis. The sequence goes on along the minus strand of CAMZMU010000077.1, from coordinate 46,480,010 downwards.
TGGTAGAATGTTTTGACATTATGAGATGGAGACTTTCTTGGTCGGATCAAATTTTCTTGTTTATGTTTTTTATATAACGTAATTTTTTGACTTGGTGAATAAGGTCGGACTGTTTCTTGAAAAAAAAATTAGATCATAAGAGATTTGCGGGCAAAAGTTAAACTCTGACCAGGTGAAGGGGAGCACGAACACAGTGCCTCTCTTATTTTGTATTGTTGTATTTGCCACGGTATTTCTTGGGTCTCTCTTGCAAAAGTAGCAGTACTTCATGGAGTGTGGCAATGATTAATTTCCTTACCCTGTCATGCTCTAACGGCCTATGTGGTTCTGTGTTGCCAGAAAGTCGTGCGAATACCATTCAAACGAATCCAGCCATGCCTGCATGCCATCGGGTCGTAGTTGATCAAGATTGCTGCATCAATAAGCTCTCCTCTCCGTAAAGAGGAGACACTTTCGGTTAGGCCTAACTCGGATTATCTCTCCTTGGTTCTCATGCTGCAATTGATAGTCTTGCGTCTCGCCTCCTTCCGTGTATGTATCGTTGATACTTTTTTGCGGGCATGACAGTCTGTTTTGACATTATAAGATGGAGACTTTTCTTCGAGATGGTCTTGTTGCAACAGAATGTTGCTACTCTTATTTGTGTTTGTCCTTGCTCGTACTTGCCAAGATTCCTCTCCTTGTCTCTCGTCCAAAAGCAGCATTACTCCACCTGCAAAAATTTGGGTGCAATGATTGATTTGCTTACGTTACCATGCATGCTCTAACGGCCTACGCTTTGCGAGGCAATCACATCACTACGGGACAGCAGGACTATGCCGACGGCCAACACCTAAGCCGACGGCTTTTTGTCGGGGCCGCCGGCATAGAGTCCGTCGAGGCCAGCCCGCAAAAAAACCCGTCGGCATAGAAAATGTCGTCGGCATAGCTACTCTAAGCCGACGGTAGCCGTCGGCTATAAATTTGCCGTCGGCAAAGGTAATTCCATACAATTTTTTAAGAATAGGAGAAATTACGGCCTCACCTACGCCGACGGCAAAAACAAAATTATTTTTAATGTTTATTCTTTTCTATTTTTTTTTATGCTTGTAGCTATGCCGACGGCTTTGCCGTCGGCACAGGTTCCATGTTTTTTTATAATCTTCAATTTTATGTATTTATTTGTACCTATAAATTAAATTTAACATTTTTAATATGTTTTTATTCATTTTTATGTATATAGCTACACCGAATAGCGGTCTCCACCCACATAAAATGATGACGCGAATCTTGTCTTTCAGAATTGCACGTCAAGATATTGCGTAAGAGGTGGGGTATAAATTTGTATAGGGTGTTCCTAGGGGCTAACCTTACACAAGCAACCAAAAAATTTCACTTTGCTACCCCCTTTCGACTACTTTTCACATTGATATTAAACAAACCATGCAAATTACATTGACAACATAAATTACACAGAGAAGAAAATATCGGTAGTAGCGAGAACACAACATAAATTGAAGATACATGGTACTCTGCAAATTAGAAAAAGAAAATTCATCTACCATCGACGCAGCCTCCCGCATCACTCCTGCCTTTCGACGACGCAACACCCTTACCCTTCGACGACGCAACACCCTTGTCCTTCGACGACGACGCCGCTGCCGCTGCTGCAGCTTTCTTGCTCTCTTCACTCGCCATGAAGATATCATCTTCATCCTCACTCTCCTCGAGCCATAAAATAGAAAATCTTATAGCGCTGGCCAAATCTATAAAGCAAAGGTTGGGACCTAGATATGGCATCTACCAACCTTCTATTTGCTATTCTAACTAAGTTATCATATTCTAGCACATCCTATTCTAACTATTCTAACTATATTATCCAGTGATGGTAACCATGCGCAGGCACTACCTAAATTAACCATGCCCCTTTCAGAACCACGTCGGATCGAAGTTGCCTACCTTCTCCAGTGGCCACTCTGACCGGCAAATCGGCAAATCATCGCGTGGTCGTGAGACGGCAAATCGGCCTTCGATCCAAACAGCGGCAAGACGTCTCTGATGATCTGCAACCGTCCGAACAAGTGTTGGGGATGTTGCTAATCATCAGAGATCCTTGCCGCTGCTTGGATCCGACCGAGGGGAGGGTTCACCTTCAGCCTCCGCTCTAGGAACTCCTGCCTCTCAGAAATCTTGCTCTCTGCTACCCGTGTACTGCCAATGATGGATGTGAAGTGTACTCCTGCCTCTCTTATAGACCCGCCTCTCCGAATGACTCCCTCCAGCTAGCCAATCAGGAACAAGTACGCGGATCGTGTGTTTCCTTCAAGAGCTTGGGAGCCGTTGGATCAAGCGAATGACTCCCTTCGGCTAGCCAATCAGGAACAAGTACGCGGATCGTGTGTTTCCTTCGAGAGCTTGGGAGCCGTTGGATCAAGCAGTTTCAGTTGTGTGTTTCCTTCGCCGGAGTGTGGTAGTAAAATAATTGATACTAATAAATAAATAGGTATAAATATAAAATAAGATAATAATTAGGCATTTGGCCGTTGGCGTAGAGGCCGGCCGTCGGCGCCTTGCCATTTTCTGTTTTATAAAATAATCCGCGCCGTTCGTTCCGATGGAACTCCTTCCAGCGGGATGCTATCTCTCTCCAGAGCCCACTTTCGATTTCTCGATGTCGCAGTTCTTGTACCCACCACCTCTACCCACGCTCCCACCAGCGTACGGGTGGCCTGTTGCTTGCGGCGGCAGCTGGTGCCCCAGTGGTGTTACCAACCGTGACTAAAGGGGGGCACCAGGCCGCAGCGCCTGGCATACCCCTTTAGTCCCGGCTGGTGACACGAGCCGGGACTAAAGGCCCTAACGAACCGGGACAAAAAGGGTGAGGGGCGCGTGGGCTATTTCGGGCGACGTGGCCGGGCCTTTAGCCCCGGTTTGGAAAGGGGTCGGGACAAAAGATCCGGAGAAAGGCCCTGTCTCTACTAGTGCACTTAGAGGTGAAAACTCCCCTTTCGGGCGAACCAGATGAAATCTTGTGTTGATTTGGGGTAGACTTTGGTTTCTCATGTTCCTATGGCCTAACCTAACACAACCAAGCAAAAAAGTCCACTGGCCTACCCCCTTTCGACGCACGTCTATGGGGGTAGACGAAAACGTTAGGGTTTTTCCAGCGGATTCAGGGTTTCGCCGAAGCGGGGCCCCGGAGCGTCGAAACCCCACCCAAACCTAGGTTGTGCCATACCATATGTATACAAGTGTGTTGGGTGTTGTTAATGTGCAATATCCTACTCCTAGGTGTGACCGGCTTCACCGACTTCACTTTCTCTCTAGTGAGTTTCTGCACTTAGAGGTGAAAACTCCCCTTTCGGGCGAACCGGATGGAATCTTGTGTTTATTTGGGGTAGACTTTGGTTTCTCAAGTTCCTATGGCCTAACCTAACTCAACAAAGCAAAAAAGTCCACTGGCCTACCCACTTTCGACGCACGTCTATGGGGGTAGACGAAAACGTTAGTGTTTTTCCAGCGGATTCAGGGTTTCGCCGAAGCGGGGCCCCGGAGCGTCGGAACCCCACCCAAACCTAGGTTGTGCCATACCATATGTATACAAGTGTGTTGGGTGTTGTAAATGTGCAATATCCTACTCTTAGGTGTGACCGACTTCACTTTCTCTCTAGTGAGTTTCTGCACTTAGAGGTGAAAACTCCCCTTTCGGGCGAACCGGATGGAATCTTGTGTTGATTTGGGGTAGACTTTGGTTTCTCATATTCCTTTGGCCTAACCTAACACAACCAAGCAAAAAAGTCCACTGGCCTACCCCCTTTCGACGCACGTCTATGGGGGTAGACGAAAACGTTAGGGTTTTTCCAGCGGATTCAGGGTTTCGCCGAAGCGGGGCCCAGGAGCGTCGGAACCCCAACCAAACCTAGCTTGTGCCATACCATATGTATACAAGTGTGTTGTGTGTTGTAAATGTGCAAGATCAACCATTGTACGGAGAAAAGTTCGGGGTAGATATGCGGGCCCACCAGACTAGGGTTTGGCTGGAAAAGGATAATCGGAGCGCCGGAATAATTTGCGTGTGGCCCTACCATATAATACAATAAATTATAATAAAACTGTATTCAGTTATAATGGAATAAATTATAATATTTAAAATGTTAATAAAATAGCTAATAATAGGAAAAATAAAAAAATACCTAATAACTGGGTGGCTAGGGCGCGCGGTCGACAGTTTCTTCCCCAAATCGACCACGCGCCCGAGCTCTTCCCCTCCGTCGCCGGCGCCCACGACCCACCCGAGCTCTTCCCCTCCGTCGCCGGCGCCCCCGACCCACCCCGAGCGCCGCCGCAGCCCGCCACCGCACCACCGCTCGCCGGCCTCCTCCACTCCATCGCATCTCCCCCAACACCGGCCTCCTCCACTCCGTCGCGTCTCTCCCCACCCGCGCGCCGCCGCTCCGCTCTGGCCATCCCACCTCCTCCTCCACGCCTCCTCCGTCCACCCTCCACCCCGACGTCCACCCTCCACCGCGACGCCGCCCACCCTCCACCCCGACGCCCATTGCTTCCTCCCGTCTCCACCACATCCTCCACTGCTCCCCTGCTACTCGGCCGCCTCAGATCCCGACAAGGAGCACGCCCCGCCGTCGGAGCAGCATCTCCCCCTCGCAGGAACGCCCATGGCTACTCCCTGCAGCTCGGTAAGCCACATTTCCTCTCTTTTTCTTTTTTGTTCTTTAGTTTACTATTTGTTGCAGACTACAAACCTTGTTAATTAAGCAATATAGTTAGATTAGGACAAAAAAAATCATGTTTTGCATTAATTTTCTTTTGTTTAGCTACTAGGCAAACTTGTGAATTTGTGTAAGAACAATATTTCATAACCTTTGTTCATTTTGTACACTAGGCCCCGTCGTGACCACCTCGCTGATCCGATTACGTCGCTCTCCCGGAGGTTGCCGTTCTTTCGTTATCCCACACCACCGTCGGTCCCGCGCGTCATTGCGGGGCTTCTTCTCTAGCTGAGGAGGGGCCGCCTCGGTGCCCCTGTTTCATCGCCCTGCTTCCGGAGCACGTCCTCGACCTTCTCCGGCCACCTATCACACTTCGAGGGTATAAATCTTTCGTCTCTCTTGCTGCATAGGTTTATTTTGGTCTAGATCACCAAGTCAGTCGCGTAACCCGAGTCAGATCCCGTCCGGAAGGGTTACAAATTTATAAATATGCAGGATTGTCCATCTTTGCATATTTATAACCGTAACACTTCCAGATTGTCCATGTTGGACAGTCCGAGTACGTGTAGATCGAGTCGTGTTCCATGTTCTACCCCTTCCTAAGACGGAATTTTGGCAGCACCTCCCTGTTGTTCTTCGGATGCACACCCTCTCGGCTTGACAAGCTCGAGACGTGTATTCTGAAGAACAGCGGGGAGGTGCTGCCGAAATTCAGTCTCGGGTCGGGGTAGAACATGGAACACGACTCGATCTACACGTACTCGGGCGGGATAGGCCCCTACCTATTAGAAGTGTAGGTGAACCCTTGCATGCTGTAAAAGATAAAATTTGGCCGTGATTAATCTGGTGACACTGAATATTTTTTATTACTTGGTGCATATTATGAAATGTGTTGTTGTTTGGCTCCCAATAAAGCAGAAGATGGCTGATAATGGGTGGATGTATAGTGGCCGTATTAGTAAGACTGAAAGAACATCTGAGTGGGAATGGAAGACTGATTTATTAGTGAAGGAGTTAGGGCGTGGTTCAAAAAAGTCAGGAGTTCGTCCAAGGTGCCCTTGCACTAAATGCAAGAATCGTGTCCGTCAGGGAAAGGATGAAATGACTAAACAACTTTGGTTGTGTGGGTATATGCCTAACTATGTCACGATGGTCGACTTTGCTCAGTACGAACATGACAGAGGCGAGGTGATGCTGATGCGGCAGCGGATCAATGGCAATGAGCACGATGGGCTTCTAGGCTTCTTAGATTATCTCCGCGATGGTGACATGCCGGATTCGCCACCTCCACAGGAGGGACCGCCACAACCGGAGGAACTGGATGAACCGTAGGAACTGGAGCCAACCGCGTAGGCCTTCCTTGATATGATGGCATCGGCTAAGAAGCCTCTATTCGAGGGTGCAAAGATTTCTCAGCTCGATGCCATCTCTCAAGCACTAGGTGACAAGGCCCAGTACTCGACCACCCGTCGAAGCTTTGAAGCTAATCTGAAAACATTTGGTAACATGTTGCCCGAAGGGCATTGTCTGCCTAAAACCATGCACGAAGTGAAGAAACTCTTGGGATCGCTCGGCATGGAATATGTAAAGATAGATTGTTGTCCAAAAGGTTGCCTTTTGTTTTGGAAACATTGGACCACATGGTGGAAAGAGAAGTGACCCTTCCATTGGGTTAGTTGAAGTTAGGCCTTCAACCACCTATAGCGGAACCGATGTCTATATTGTGGCTCACCAAGCCAAGCAAGTTTATTATTTTCCCTACCCATGCCAGAAAGAGAACCTCAAGGGCTGGGAAGTCGTGTTCCGGGTATTGCCACATGGTAAGCTACCCATGCCCTCCGCCGATGATTACAACAACATTGACCCTAAAACATACGAGGGAATTTTCTATCAAGAGCAAGAGGACTTCGGGGACTTTGGCTTACAACCGGGTGGTCTTGAGGACCTCGAGAACGATGCACACACTCGTGGTGAGGCAGTGGTGGATCTGAAGGAAATAGATATGCTCTTGAAGTTACAAGCGGCCAATGAAAACGATGAGGAGCCTCCACCGTGCGAGGAGCCTCCAACCTACTACTCACGTGATAGTGATAGTGATAGTGATAGTGATAGTGAGAATGAGAATGAGAACCAACCTAATTATGAGAGTGATGAATCGAGGTGACGGTCTTTTATGTCTTTATGCTTTAGTATTTATTTTTCAACATGCCTCTTGCATTACGTCTTTATCCTTAGTGTCTACATTTTATTATGTCTTTATGCTTTAGTATTTATTTTTCAACATGCTTATTTATGCTTAGTGTCTACATTTTATTATGTTTTTATGCTTTAGTATTTATTTTTCAACATGCTTATTTATGCTTAGTTTCTACATTTTATTATGTCTCTAAGCTTACTTGTTTTCTCTTTTTCAATGCAGGTGATTGAACAATATGAGCCAAGGCAAGGAAAGCTCGGCGAACTTGCTTAGTACGTTGCGTCGAAGTGACCGAGGACCAATTCCCAATCCGCGTTACGTCGAGCCCGACGATGCACGGGGAGGACGAGGACGAGCACGAGGATGAGGACGAGGTGGAGGACGAGGTGGAGGACGAGCTGGAGGACGAGGTGGAGCATGAGGTGGAGGAGACGTGGAGCGTCCACCCTCCGCTTCTGGCGACGTGGCTTCCGAGTTGCCCTCCGCTTCTAGCGAGGTGGCTTCCCAGTTCCAGTTGGAGGACGAGGTGGAGCACGAGGCGGAGGTGGAGCACGAGGACGAGGTGGAGGACGAGGTGGAGGCGGCGCCGAAGCTGCCGAAGTGTCGTGCTGAAGCGGGAGTCCCCGACGAGGACGAGTGGCCTACTAGCGAGGACAAGAAAACTATCATTGTTCCTAACAGAAAGGAGTAAGTGTACTAATTTTGTAATTTCATTTTGGTCATAACAATTTGGCATATGTACTAATGTTTGATTATTGTGCAGCAATTGGACATGGCCAGTTAAGCCTCCTCGCACTCCTGCGAGCTTGCTTGGAGCTCTGATTAGGAAACATTGGCCGGGCTTGTACGCGACGGTACCCGGGCTTCCCGACAGCTGCTGAGGCCGTGATCTCCAAGTTTTGGGTAAGACATATTTTCCGAGTTCCGTTCATAGTTTATGACCCCACCGTGCTAACTCATGACTCTCACAATTTTTTTATGCATGGTTGAAGCGGTTTTATCGGGTGGAGGACGAGCATCTCCCCTATGCGGCTCCCACTTTGCGTGCTCATTGTCTGAGGTTGACACGGCAGCAATTCTACAACCAAAGGACTACGACCACCAATCTGTTCCTGTCTAAGAAGAGATGTAAGAGGGTCAAGAAGTCGGAGTTGCCCCCGGACATCACGAAGGAGGATTATATGTCGGTAAGTAAAATGTCAATGAAATTCTATATTGCTGCTTAGTTGCTATTGCATTATCTCTTCTTGATTTGGATTTTCAGGTTATGCCGACTGGGCCGACGGCAAAGAAGACGCATGGGAGGCGTTGGTTTCGAGGTGGGTCGGGGATGACCCCGAGTTCTACGCCGTGAGGAAGCGGAACAAGGCAAACCGAGGCACCGAGGGAACACACAGTGGGGGAAACCTCAACCACCACCGCTTCAAGGAAAAGCTGGTATACATCTACATTGAATGACCTGCATTTATTTTCCCGTCATGTTCCTACTTGGTACGCATAACATTTCTTTTCGCGATGCAGGAGGCCAAGACCGGGGAGCCGAGAACTGACATGGAAACGTGGCGGGAGATGAAGCAGAAGAAGCTTGATTTTTCGGAGCCTCAGCCTTCGCAACCCAGGTACTTGGATATTTTCTGTATCCATTTTCATATTAGTTGATATTTTTCACATTCGGACTTGGATAACCCCTTCAGGAACTACGGGAAGGCCAAGGAGGATTTGGATAACTACTGCGCGACGTTCCAACAGCTGCACCCGGAGGTGGATAACCCCTTGAGAGAGGAGGTCGACGAGAACGTGGTTGTCCTGTCGGGGCACGGAAGGAAGCATGGTCGTAATCGCGTTCTTGAGAAGGTGGTCAGTCCTAGCTCGAGCTTCACGCGTCTCCGAGCTACCCTTCCTGCCGACACCCCCTTATCCCGCGTCGTCCAAAGCCTCGTCCATCCGCCTCCACCGATGTAAATTTTTCTCATTTTCATCCTCTTTTCGATATTCGTTCCTGCATGGCTAAGTTGACGAGATTCCTTATTTTCGAAATCGTAGGAGGATTTTGAGGCGACCTACGCTTCCGCTCATGCGGAGTATCAGGAGGCCCATCGCGAGTGGGAGGAGAAGTACCTGGCCCACGTCTCCTACACAAAGTTCATGAACGCTGTAAGTTTCAACCTTTATTTATGCAAAATACGACAAATCCCACTTCCCTAGTTTGAAGCTTTATTTTGGCAACGCCTGACTCTAAACTATCTTGTAGGCGCTGGTTAGATATTTTGCCAATGGAGAGCGGCCGGAAAACACTCATGAGGAGCCTCCTGAGCCGGGGTCGTGTCCACTATTTCCATCGAGGGACCAATTCGCTCTCACCTACTACTCATCGACCCCGGTAAGTTCTTTGCTAAACCACTGGTTACCGTTTTCCTTCGCCTCGCAAGTTGCTAAGTCTTGCTCAAACATGTAGGGAGCGGGAGGTTCGGAGACGCCACACTCGCCGGGTTCGCGTGAGATCATGCCGTTTGATCCCGATGCTGGTACTTCGCGTGCTGCTACGCCGGGTTCGCGTGAGATCACGCCGGTACATCCCGGTGGTCCTTCTCCTTGTGCTTCGCGTGGTGCTTCGCTTCTTCCGGTGGTTATACTGCTGCGCCGAGCCGTCCATCGCCTTTTCTCACCTCGGCAGATATGGGGTACACCCTGTCGCCGCCACCGATGTAGGGCTTTCGGCCTCTAGACATGTAGCTTGATGTATACACTATGATATACCATTTTGTATCTACACTATGATCTAGCATGTTTGTGATGATATCCTATGTGTGATCATGTTTGTGATGATATATATCCTATGTGTGATGTTCCTGTAATTTATGATATTTTTTGCTGCTATTTTTCTGCAAAAACGAGCCGCTGGAGCATTTAAAAAAAAAATCTGGCACACCTATGCCGACGTCAAATGCCGTCGGCATAGCTACCTCAGTGACCAAATGGTCGTAGCTATGCCGTCGGCATAGGTGCCTCCTGGAGCTCCACCAGATGCTCCCAGATGAGGCCACGTGTCCAGACCTATGCCGACGGCTTTGCCGTCGGCGTAGGTCAATCCTGACCAGCTGGCTGTCGTGGGCCCCACCACGCCATACGCCGACGGTTTTTTCACCGACGGCCCGTTCCCGGCCGTCGGCAATAGCTACGCCGACGGTTTTTAGCTTTGCCGACGGCCTGCTGACCTGTGCCTACGCCAGCCTACGCCGACCGAGCTGAGCCGACGGTTGCCGTCGGCATAGGCTAAGCCGACGGCTTATAGGCCTTTGCCGACGGCCAAAAGCCGTCGGTGTAGCAGCTCAGTCCCGTAGTGCGTGTGCGAATCAAGGTTTTGCCTACCGGGTTAAAAAAATTACCGAGGGGGTATTGGATTCTCTACCGGATAATACGACTAGTTCCCCGACCAAAGAAATTCAAATGATACTTGAATTCAAATTTTATGTTATTCCTGAGAAAGTAAACCCAGCCTGTCAAGTCATCGAGTGAGCTAAGTGTTTCTGGTTATGCCGAACTTTGCTTATTTCTCTTTGATCGGTTCTATGGTACACAGGCTAGTTTGGCCCTACAAGAAGTACTCAAAGAATTGATCCACTTGTTGGCAAGAAGCGCTGACAAACAGCAATGATTTCGGTCTATAAAGTCATACGTCCCATAGCTAGTTCCATACAATCCTGCTAGTTACTGAAAAATAACAATGCTTGATCTAAAAAACGAGGTAACAAACTCCTGGCATGCACTGGATAGTCCAGGCCAAAGCTACATAGGCCAATTCTGCCGTCAAGGTCGTCTGGCGTCCCCGGAATGTCCGTGCACGTGTCAGTGCGAGGATCGTAGATCTGAAGCACCAAGGACCATCCTTCCTCGCGTCCTTTATCAAAAGAGCATTGCAGGAGCAGCTTTCCACTATCACCCATAACCCTCAGCGGCATATAACAGCACGCATGTGGTGCCATTGTAATCGTGTACGCCTTGATCCAGGAACTGGAATTATTATCCAAGATCCATATGTTGGTGAATGGATCTGGCTGTTCAACCATGCCATAGATATTACCGAACACTGAGTGTACGATGCACAAGGCGCCGTTGAGCTCTGTTAAGCGGGTCGCCTTCGTTCCTCTCCACGTCTCCTCGTCAAGGGCTTTTAAGTGGTCCTTGAATCACGTCAAATGCAAACGCTCGTCGCTACAAATGTCTTGAAAGACGTACATGACACCATCGATGACAACCGGGGAGCCTACCTTGTACAAGATCTTGCCCGGCGACGGCTGCGTCTGCCTCCAACCCCTGCCGTCTCCTCCTAAGGTGAAGACCTCCCAGGTTCGGTAGGTCTGGTCGGCGACGAGGCGCACAAGCTTGTATTCGCCGGAAGGGATGTCACGACCGAAGCCGAAGATGATGTAGTAGCGGTGGGCGGCAAAAGGAAACGAGTCTTGATCTATCACTTCCATGTGTGCGCAGGTCAAGAGCAGCTGCCCCGTGGCCGGGTCGACCACGTTGACGCCGCCGCAAGAAGCGCCGTTGACGCAGATGAGGTCATCGACGCTCGAGCTGCACATCATCCCGTAGCCGCCATGGCCTTTGATGACCCTCACGACGTTGCCGTCCATGTCCATGAGCCGCAAGTCTCAGCCTTCGTCAGGTTCTTCTTCCTCAAAGCAGCCGGTGTCGACGAGGAGTGGGCCGTGACGGGAGGTGTGCGTGGCGGCGAAGACATGGCTGTGGATGAGGCCGTGCCACCCCTTGGACACGCATCGGAAGCGGCAGACGGACTTGACGGGCGTCCGGGAGGATGTCGAAGACGAGGTGGTAGGGCAACGAGATCGTAGCCATGTCGCTTGCTGCCACCATGGCCATAGGCCATGCGCCGCCGTATATCTCTGCTGGGGCTAGCTGGTCCCAACTTGTGTGTGGTTTCCGACGAGAGCGACGGCCGGCCGGTCCGGTGCTGGTTTGCTATATCTTTGGCCGAGCGGAATACGTACACTTTGGTTTCCCAGCTGATTGTTTTTTTTTGGACAATTAATACCATATATTATAGTAGCGAATAGTACATGGTAGAGATACATGAGCTGACAACATCGATTATAAAATAAAGTCTAAAAGAATACATGAGCTGACAACATCGATTACAAAATAAAGTCTAAAAGAAAAGAGCAAATCTTCAAAAAAAATCTTCTTACATGACACAATTTTGAACTTTTCTGAAGACAGCCGTAAAACAACAAAGATACCAATCCACAGACCTGCAGATACCAACGAATCTTCTCCCATATTGCTTTTGATCTCCTGGGTGACTATATAGCAGAATTAGAATTCGTGTTCTACCCGGACGTCTGGATCCACCGATCAATCAAGATTAATTTGGTAAGTTTATTGTGATCAATCCTTTACGTTCCCGGGTGAGTCCAATCTGTAGTCCGACCTGGAGTTTAATTTGGTAAGTTTATTGATCTGTAGTCGGTCTCTTCATGGCGGTTTGCTCGCGTTCGTGTATATCTAGTATCTACATCAACATCAAGACACATCTAATAGTATAGCACAAGAGCCGGCACTTGCTAGCTACCTCGAACAAATCCATCCAAACCCAACACAAACTCATCATGGCTGATGGGCCGGAGCAGGAGGAGAGGATGAACAGACAAGACCTGTGGGAGGCGGAGGAGTACTGGTACCCTAACCAAGAGGTGTCCCAAGATGATGGTTGATATTGCTACGCTGGGACGTATTTCAGTTGGAAAACACTTCTGTTCCCCCGGGGGATATGTTGCTTTCATCCTCCCCCTCGCGCGCCGTCGGATCGTTTTAGATCGCGCGGCTCTCAGAGCTCCACGTCGCCCACGTGCCCCGTTCACCCACCTCCCACCCGAACCACCTCCCACCCCCGACCTCCTGCACCACCCGCCCCGCCGCCGCCCCGGGACGAGATCTCGCGCCGCTGACCTGCGAGGTCGCGCGCCGCCGCCGTCATGGGCCGATGCCCCGCGCCAAGCCGCCTTGCGAGATCTCGCGCCGCTGCCCTGCGAGGTCGCGTGCCAACGCCGCCGCCCTGGACGAGGCCTCGCGCCACCTTCGCTGCCATGGCCGAGGCCCGCCCCGCCGCCTCCCTGGACGAGGCCCCGCTCCACCGCCCAGGAGCAGCTTCTTGTCCAAGAGTCCGATGTCCCCGTCATCTCCAGCGCCGCCGATCCATCACGCCCCGCCGTTCGATTGTCCCACTTCCTCCACCCCCACGCGTGGGGCGGCATCCATCACCTCGCCATGCCCTCTCCTCCCGTGACGCTGGCCCTGTTCTCACCGACGGGCTCCAGATCGAGTTCAAGGGCTGGGCAGAATCCCCTGTCCTATGGAGGCGGTGGGTAGACAAGCTCCGCCCGTGGTACGAGCCCCTGTGGCGGAGGGTTGGGATCCTGGACGCCCTCCTCGCCACCGCCTATCGGTTGCGGCGTGACGACGACGTGATGCTCCAGCTCGCCGTGATGTTGTCATGGCGGCGCGATGCTGTCATGGCCCGAAGAGGTTGCTACCGTCGTGGCGGCATAGTGCTGCCATGGTCCGGAGGCGCTGCTGCCATCGTGGCGGCGGTGTTGCCATGGACCGGTAGTGGTGCTGTTGTGGTGGCGACGCAGTGCTACTGTCATGGTGGTGGCGGAGACGTCGGGGTGATGCTTCCAACAGCGTTCGCCCTTGCTACAAGAGACGCGGGATCGTGCTGCCATAGACGACGACGGATGCAAAGTTTTGCTGTCAAAGTTTTGTTATTTTTGCTACAATAGCATGGAATTTTGCTACCAAAGTTTTGTTATTTTGCTACAATAGTATAAATGTTTTGCTACCGGTCTCCGGCGATGTCTCTGGCGAAGTCGTTTTTGCTACAGAAACACAATTTATTTTTGCTACAACGGTTTTGTAGTTATGCTAACAACGTGTCCACGACTCACGGTGTTGCTGCCGATGGTGCATGTCATTGCTACCGACGAGCCGACGATGCTACTGGTGTACGGTGTTGCTACCGACGGCACGTGGCGATGCTACCAATGACGCGTGTCGTTGCTACTGACGAGGCAACGATGCTACCCGACGGTATCCTGCAAAGCTGATGCTACACGACGGTATCCGGCAAATCTATGAGACGATGCTACCGATGTCTTGCGTTGTTGCTACCGACGAGCTGACGATGCTACCGACGGTATTCGGCAAAACTACGAGCGGATGCTACAGACGTCTCACGGCGTTGCTACCGACGAGCCGGCGATGCTACCGACGGCGCATGTCCTTGGTACCGACGAGCCGGCGATGCTACCGGGTGCGCGCGACATTGCTACCGACGGGACGCAGTGATGTTATCGACGACGCGCGGTTTGCTCCGTAAAAGCATCTAGGATAGTGCGAGCTGACGATGCTATGAATAAAACTTTTTTTTCATAGAAGCATTATCTACGAGCAAAACAAAAAATATTGCTACGAATGAAACTTTTTGCTCCACAGAGGCATTATGTGCGATTTGATAGAAAATTGAACTTTTGCTAAAATAGTACAAAATTCTTGTTACAAACGACCCGTTTTTGCTTCATAGAAACATTTACGAGATTTTGGTGAAAATTAGACATTTTGCTACAATAGCACAAATTCTTATTACGCGCGAACCGTTTTTGGTTCAATGAACCATTTACGGGGGATTTTTTGGTTGAAATTGGATTTTTATACAATAGCGTAAATTTCTTATTACGCACGAACCCTTTTTTGCTTCATAGGTGGGATTTGGTGGGATTTGGGGTTAGGCAGGAGGTGGACACGTGTCGCGCAGGCGACCCGAGGGATTTTTCCCCCATATCCCCGGGGACGCTTAGCGCTATCCATTTCAGTTCCAGGATGTGGGACACCGACGAGATCAGTAAGTATCCCACATTCTAATTGCGTGCATGCTAGGTTGCTAATTATTATTATTCTGTTCCATACTATATAATTAACTACATGCATGCACGTTGACTCGTCGATGCAGCGCCTATCCCTCCTATGTATTTAACCGATGCTCCATCCGGCATGAAGTACCCTAGAGAGAGTCTGCAGATCATTTCCATCAAAATCGCATCAATAAGAGGAGGTCTGCCGATATACGTGTTTGGCATTGTCACCGCGCGCGATGTCTTGGACGACCGCAAGCACAATATATCTTTGCTCGTGCAAGAAGTAATTGTCAAACCATCACCGAGGAGGTAACTTACTTTACAAGTTTCCATGTTTCTTCATGGTGATGAAACATCATTATTAAGTTAACTTAATGTTAGGTGTGCAGCATCCGTATCTACTACTCACAGGTCCTACACCCGTGCTATTGCGACCTCTATCGACCCTGGGAGCATCGAGATCGTGCTCCGAGTTAAGGGAGCAACCAAACCTGAGGATAAAAAGCTAAGCCTTCTAGTCCCATTGTTTTTATTTTTGAATTTTACCATATATATTAAACCAATAAAGAGTACACGATTATATCAATTACAAAAACAATACTAAAAGAGACGAGCAAATCTATGAGATCTTCAATCTCTTTCTTCTTTCATGACACAATTTTCTACTTTTCTGAAAACAGGCGTAGAACAACGTCGAATACACCAAACTACAGACCTGTGAATACCAACGAAAGTTCTCCCCTTTTAATTTTGAGCCGCAATGCCAAGTCTTTGTGTACGCACGCAGCCATTAAATTAATCAAGCAGCATCGGCAAGAGCACCACCATTGATATTTCAAGGATAAATAACCGAACCACTTTGTCGACGTCGATGGGAGCCGAGAGAACGAATCATCATTGCCGAAGACGTAGTAGCCGGGATAGATATTGCGAGGACAATCCTCCTCGCGGCAACCATAAGAAACAATCCAAAATTGATCTAGCGAAGCAAGATCTGAAGAACCATACCTAGACAAACTTAATCTTCCAAAGCCACCATTGACGTCGGGAAGGAGATCACGCCGTCGAACGAAGCGCGGAAGATCACTTATTGCAGACAAAGCCATCTTAATTGACGAAGAAGAAAACAAACAAAACCAAGCTCTAACATTAAGGACCTTTGTATAGCGCCCTGCGCAGGTCCGAGGTCCCCACCCCTTCTAGTGCCAGAGCGGCAACTAGAGGAGGCGAGGACCCGTCAATTCTTAGACAAAGGCGATGATGAAGATGCAGATGACGCCGGCGGCGACGGCTAGGGTTGAAACCCTAGGCCGCCGCCTCTCTTTCTTTCTTTCGTAAGCGTTGATCAATTGCTCTCGATCCTATCAGATAGATGCACTTACATATCTTGATGATTATCCATACTAGTCCTTGTGTGCGGAGATCGACAACTTGATCGATGCTTCTTCTTCTTATATCTACGAACGGACGATTACTGTCCTGCTCCGTTGCCCTTTCTAGTCCCATTGTTAAAAAGCAGGGCATATTGTTCTTTTGATGCGGACTACATCAGCAAGCATAGCACACTGAAGTTAGAATTCCACCACATTGACTTTGCCGTGGAGGCGACAATCACCGTGCGAATCATTGGTGAGTCATCATTACCACCATGTGGTTTTCAAGGTGCTTTCACCGCTAGTACCGCCGGCATAGATGATCTAGAAGTTGTGTTGCTTGCTTTCGGAGAAGGCAAGTTGCCTATTGCCCACGATGGCACAATCAATCTTTCACGGCGCGTTTTCTCCGTTGGATTCCACGATGGAGAAGAGCTCAGGGTCTCTATCGTGTCCGGATGTGCTGACGACGAACAAGTGGCTCCAAGAGAAGATATAATTTTCACACCCAAGAAATATGGTAGAAGCTGTGGTGTGTTTTATGTCGGCCTGTGTAAAATGCAGGTCACCGTTGCCTGGTCCCTTCTTGATTATTACCTAGACTAATACGTGAAATTTATCCTTGCTGGCTGGCCCTAGATGCTCGAAGTAGTTCTTTGCTTAAGTTGTGTTTACGTGGCTAATTGGTGTGCCGGTGACATAGCAAAGTGCAATGGCTGTATGTATGCTTTCTTCTACTCCCTCTTGTCAGATTTGATTGTGGCAGCTTTAGGAAGGATTAGGCAAAACTTTACGTACACTTGCGACAGTTAAATCCGATCGGAGGTAGTATATGTTTTGAATAAGATATGTGAGGAAGAGCCCTGCAATATCTGCATGTTTAGGTACATGAAGATTCTGATTCATTTCATGTATTTTTTGTGTTACGACGAACGCGTACTCAGTGAACCCTGCGAGCCGGCCTACCGCAACAGATCAAGCCAGGGTTACCGAAGCCATCTTGTTCAGGCCAATTACCGGGCCTAAAATGACTACGGCCCAGTAGCCCATCAATCTTTACTCTAAGGAAAACAATGTAGCCCAAAAGGCAAACCAGTAGCATTCCTTCCTCCTCTCCTTGAACTGAAGCCAGTCCAGCAGCAGCAACGGCAGAGCCGGTGGTCGCGCGCTCGTAAGCAGGAGCGGACGCTTGTCATTCCTCGCCGTCCGTGCCGGCGGCTTCGTGGTGAAGAGACGCCGCCTTCGAGCGATCTTTAAATGCAGGCGGCGTGGTGGCGCGAAGCTTCCGGCAGCGAGGACAAGGAGGAGGGCGAGGAGCCGCGTGCGCGGTGGCGCGGAGCGGCGGAGGTGGCCCCGTCAACTTTCGGCAGCAAAGACCTCTGCCGAGTGAGGTGACGCCCATGCCATGGCCGAGGGGCGACGGTCCTCTCCTCCGTTCGTTCGACGCGCCACCGGGTCGTCATATCAGGTCAGCTCTTTGCCTGACTGCACGCAAGGTGCTTGTTTTTATTCCCGTCCGATCCACTGCGTCCTAGCTCGAGTAGCTAGCCATTGACCACTCGCTGACGTTTCCCTGGCTCCGCCATGTCTCCTGCCATCGCGCTGAGTAGATCTCCAGTCCTAGCTCGAGTAGCTAGCCATTGACCACTCGCTGACGTTTCCCTGGCTCCGCCATGTCTCCTGCCATCGCGCTGAGTAGATCTCCAGAAAAATGTTAGGCCGGTCAATGCACAGCGCAAGGGCGCTGATCTCTAGATAAATGACAAGATTCTCGTGCCATCCTTCCCCTTTTGAAAGGATAAATACTCATACAAGCCAGTCAATCACTGTGCCCAAGGATGAATCTGAAGCTAATTAAGCTGGATTTTGGGTCAAGTCGAGTAAAATTTCACAAATTTCTGCCCCGCCGGCCCTCCTAACGCCACTTGGTATACATGTATAAGCAACAAGCTCGATTTAAGCATTCATATAAGACATTCATGTCACGATGCTGCTCTTGTCCAACCATGTGCGTACATACAAATGATGACCGATCAAGTATCATCCTCTCACGAGCATCTCCACACAACTTCTACTAGAGTTTCACATAAGAAACAAGGAAATTTTGCCAGATTAATGGCACCTCTGCCCCCACGCATCCAATTATTATATCCATCTCTGTTGGGCAACAGCCACTGGTGAATATGCTACTAGCATGTGTAGAAGGATACGGAGCATCTCCACCATCTATTTAATTTCTCCACTCCCTCGCCATCATCATCAGAAGCAGGAGTATCAGGTCTTTCGAAAGTGACAGCGACTCACTCAGCACTAACCATGTGCATACATACATCAGATGAAGGGGAGAAGTTTGAAGACTCTTCCCATTTTTGTGTGTGAGACAGTGAGGGATGGACGTCTCTGGTGCTCAGCAATGGTGGGAGGAGTGGGAACTCCGTGTCCTTGTCCTGGGCAGCCTCTTCATCCAGTCAATCCTCTGCCTTCTTGCCACCCAGCGTAAGCGCGCTATTCCTTCCTGGTTAAGATCCATAATATGGCTCATGTACACAGGGGGTGATGCCCTCGCGATCTACGCCTTTGCAACCCTCTTCACTCGCCAGAAGCAGCAGACAACGACAGATGGGGGGAGCAGAACACTGGAGCTCATGTGGGCACCTGTACTCCTTATACACCTCGGCGGCCAGGCAAGTATAAACACCTATGACCTTGAAGACAGCAAGCTATGGAAGTATCATATCTTAATTTTGGTGTCCAAGGTCACAATCGTCTCGTACATTTTCTTCAAGTGGTGGCCCAGCAGTAACAGTCTGACGTTAGCGGCTGTTCTTCTATTGCTCCTTGGCATCCTCAAATTCATGGAGAAGCCATGGGCCCTCTGGATAGGTAGCTATGACAGATTGGTGTCCGCCATTGCCGAGTCTCCGCGAAGTAAAAAACTGTGCGAGCTTTCGCTTGAAGAATATGTACGAACAACAAACCAGTACATGCAGGAAGCAGTGGTAGATGTAAACATTTACCAGGAAACAGAGGTTTTAAGAAACTTCACCTTGAAGATGCTTGCTGACCTGCCTACTTCATACTCTGATCGCCTTAACGATATGCAGTCTTTCCTGAAATTTGGCGACAAGTATGCACATTATATGTTGGAGAGATGCCATGGAGATATATTTCGGCGACTGTACACCAGAAAAACATTCGTCGGCGTTGCTTTATGCTTGAACTTCTTGGTGCCATGCGTAAGCTCCTTTTCCGTCATAACTTTCATCTTTAGCAAAAAGGGTGGTTACAATGTGAATGATGTTTGGGTGACATACATCCTTTTGTGTTGCTGTGCTATGCTGGAGCTTTTAGCCATCGCCTCTGCTGGTATACTGAATGACACCAGCTGGCACCGCATGGTTCCACAGTACAGACTCATGTCCGTCTGTACTCTCAGGAAAAAGCCCACCATTCTGATGAGGCTTGCCACTTTCAAGTGTATACAGACGTATTTACACGAGCATTGGTACGCAGGGCAGGTGCCTGTAGCCCTCCAAATTACAGAGCTCGTTTGCCGACAAGTGAGAGATGGGTGGAACATGTACATACATGACGTTGCCAGTTACAGGGTATTTAATAATTGCAGAGGCCAATGGACCCTACATCGCCTGGTGTCGGAAAGCGATCATCGGCAACGGCTGGGGCAGAGCTTGAAGGTGCCATTCGATGAGAGTGTCCTTCTTTGGCACATCGCAACAGATCTCTGCTTTTACCATGCCAATGCATCCCCTCAAGGTCACCGAGATGAAGCCACACAACGCAGCAGGGAGATATCAAACTACATGTTCTACCTGCTTTCCATCCGTCCTGAGATGCTGATGCCAGGCACCAGACCAGGTCTATCCACCGTTGCTAGCGATGATGTCGATCGCATCTTGAAGGATGCCAATGCACCGATCGACAATGAAGAGATGCTAGCACGGCAGGTTATTGACAATATGAAGCCGACATCTACAGCAAGAGGAACACATACTCTGGTTCCTGATGCATGTAGGCTTGCAGAAACACTGATGGAGTTGGGTGATGAGAAGAAGAGGTGGCAAGTGATCCAGGGGGTGTGGGTGGAGATTCTTTGCTATTCCGCTGCCAGATGCAGCGGGTACCTGCACGCCGAGAGCCTTGGTGATGGCGGGGAATACCTATCATACGTCTGGCTTCTGTGGGCGCTCATGGGGATGGAGACCTTGGCCGAGAAGATTCACAGGCCGGAGGCTCCTGGAGAAGAAGAAATCACCGCTGCTGGCGCACTGGCTTCCCCATCCCAAGGCGAAGTCCATCAAACTGTACAGATTGTTCCAGACACTCCATCGACTTCCTATGTCAGCACCACCGCTGTGGAAGACATTATTTGACAAATGATGCTGCATTTCGAATTTTGTTGTTTCTTCTTTGCTATCCGTACAAGATCAGTCTTGGTTCTTCAGTGTGAGGTCTGTATGTTTCTCTGTTACAGTGTCTGTACGAATAATATGGGAAGATAAAGGAGCCCTGCAATCAATGTCTCTTGCATTCTTGTTATAGTGTATAAGAATGGATTTGAGCACTTGTTTATACTGCTAGTATATTGCTACCCAAAGGTCAAAATTGCAGTGCTGTTTTTTCCCCCCTTAATTTCAATGATCATCGTGTGATGCATAACTGCCCAAAGGCATGGATTTTTCTTCTATAAGTTTGGTGGGTGCTTTTTGCAATGTGGGCACAAGGCTTCAGACTCTGGAGGCCTCATATGAAGAAGCTGCTGCTGCTGACGCATCTAGGCATCTAGCTAGTACATGTCAGGCCTAAGAAATATATATACCAGCTGAACAATCTGAGAGATTAGGGTGAGTAATAATTCTTTATGCATGGAAATAATCCCTTGTACGTCCATGTCGCCCATCTGCTGTTTGAATGTTTGATTCTACCACCATGTTTGTAACTTGTAAGAGAGTGGATTTGGTCTGAGAACGGCAATGCTGCCTTTCTTCCCTGAACATTTTGTTTGCCCTGCTCATCTAATATATTACTACCAAAATCTCAGAACTGCAATTCTGCATTTCTCCCAGTGATTATCTTATTGATGCATTACTGCCCAAACGCATTGCTGTTTTTGCTCTATAACTATTGTCAATGCTTTTGTAACGTTGCACTATCTTAATGTTTCTCCATCGCAAAATACAGAGAGTTCGATGATGCCAAGGCTAGAGATATTTGTAACTACATGAATATGTGATCTAGCGGATTTGTTTACATGGGATGGGATGGAATACCACCCATCTTCAAATGCTGGAAGGGCAATTTTGAGAGGTTAGGAGTAATAACACTTTATGCATGGAGATAGTTCCTCGTACGTCCGTATCACCCATCATCTCTTTCATCACTTGATCTGTAGCTGATCTCTTTTGTTTGTGCAGCTTTTAGTGCATGCACCGCCCCAGTTTGATTTCAGTAACCATGAATCTTCTTCAAGCTCATCGATCAGTTCCCTCGGTGCAGGAGGGAAAAAGGAGTCGGCCATCTCTGGAAAATTATTCGAGTTCATGCTAAATTTCATTTTTGCATATTCAAGTCGAAAATATTGACGAGTGATACAGCTATGTCAGCTTACAACGAATCATTATCAAGATGATTTCTCGTGGAACTCCTAGTACTAGAGGTGAGGAAGCGTAGTGTGGCATCGCCGGTGCTGCAATGCAAGACACTACAAATAATCAGGAGCAAACGTTGTCCAATCCAAAATCTGTCTCTGATCCTGATGAGGGATTATGCGTCTTTTTGACAGAGTGGTTTGTTCCTTGCTTAGCAAAATGTTGTTAGCTGGTTTATGCGATTGTATCATTGCTAAATTGCTTGCTCTGCTGCCGAAGTCCTGATGCTGCTGGTTCTGAAGGCCTACGATTGTCCTGATGTTGCATCGTGTAATTGGGGTTAAAATTCTATGGATATTGCCCGACCTACCTTCGGGCCCCCAAGGATTCTGATAGCATTTTTGTGTACTGTCGGACGGCTCTCGGATACAGCACCAGATTTGGATACATTTGTTTACGCTGTTTCTGTGTTAATGTTATTACTACCCAAATGTCAGAGTTGCAGCGCCTTTCTTCTTCCCCAGTCTCGATTACCATCTTGTGATGCATTATAACTGTCCAATGGCAGAGCCTGTGTTTCTTCTATACTCCAATTACAAAAGTGCTTCCGTAATGTTGCTCCATCTCATCAATATAAAAGGAGTGCCAAGACTGGAGATATTACAGCTAAGTGATCTTTTTCATCTTCTCGAAATGAAGTTGAGGGAATTTGTCACGGTGCCAGATATTAATTATCTGTCCTGCTCGATTCCGTCATTTCTTGATCTAAATCTGCCCTTCTGTGCAGAGACTCCAGTTTGATGCTATCAGTTAAGTGTGTTTGTTATAAATGACAGGTTGCCTACATTTGTATGAAGACAATGTACACGTGTTAAATTCAGTTTTAGACGTCGCTGGTCGTCTGAAAAATGATACCACGTTGATCACCGAAACCGGCCTCCCGGGCTCCCAAATCCAGGCCTGGCCCATCTTCCCGGCCCGCAACAACTACAGCATCGGAGTAGTCAAAGCCCCTCTTTTACTTCAGTCAGCCAGCTCACACGCGCACAGCCGAACAATGCCGGAGGGAGCCACCGCCGGGGACACGCGCTTGTACTTGCAAGGTGGAGCCAGACGGAGGTGCGTCTTTCCTAGTCGGCCGCGCGGGCGGTGGCGTGGCGAATAGAAAAATTCTAATGCAGGGTCGCGAGGCCGGCGGCGCCGGCGCGCGAGCCGGACGGCGTGAAACTCCAGGCGGCGGCGAGGAGCTGCCCGCGTAAACGTCCCTCCGCGATGATGTCTGCCAGGTGAGCTGCCTCAACGGCGTGGACGATCGCTCTCTCCTCCGCCCTCCTCTCCGGAAGCGACATCCAGGTCAGCCTTCGCCTTTATTCCCATCCGCTCCACTGCGCCTGCCGTAGCGGTGCCGTGCCGGTGCTCCGCCCGTCGTGCGCAGGGCATCTACCCGTTAGTTGAATGATTTAGGACAAAGTCCACTGTTTCACACACAGACAGGTAGGTGACGGAACGGTTCCATAAGACATTTGTTTATAACCAAATGGCTTCTGTTGATGCACACAAATCATAGAATAAGTCCAAGTCCATGATAATGTTAGTCCCAATGAAGCGAGTGTCACGACCCCAGTCCCGACTACCCAAGTGCGGCCCAGCAAGCCCAGCCCAGGAGTGGCCCAAGCGCAAGACAAGGCTGCGTGAAGCACGGCAATGTTTCTCTATTTAGGCAGGCAGTCAGCTGCCGTGTAGGATTGAACAGATTAGATTGTTCCAGGTTTCCTTCGTGGAACCACAGGATCCGCATGATCCTTGTATCGCTGATTCATCCGTGATCGACGCTGTAATCGACACTATTCTGCCAATTCCTAATACAGATACTAGTCGATCCTTAACACTTGGTATCAGAAGCCATCCAACCACCGGCCCGAATTTTTCTCGATCCCTAATTCCGAAGAGAGGAGAGGCGGCGGACCCTGATCTGCAGCCGCACATCCGATCGACGGTTCGATCAGAACTTCGGCGTCGATCTGGCACCCAGACGACCTACGGCGGCCGAGCGACAGATCGCGGAGGCCATGGCCACCGTCACCGACCAGGCGCAAGCCACCAACGAGAAGCTGTACGCGCTCACCAGCAAGCTCGAGGGGCTGACGAAGTGGATGGATACGGTCGAGACGGCGGTCACCGGCCTCACCTCGACTGCTGCGACCCTCAAGCTCCACGTCGAGGACACGGCCGCGCGGTTGGGCGCGCTTGAGTCGCGGCCGCCCCAACAACCTCCGTCACCTGCGGCGCTCTCTACAGCGTCGCCCATGGGTGCGGCGGCGCGACGGCCCGATGGGCACGGCCTCGACAACACCACACGGGGGCCAGTCAACGAGATCCTCGGATCTCAGCGATTACCCCCGGCTAATGGTAAGCTCATTCCGCTCAATTATCCACGCAATTATGGAGACGATGAGCATTATGATCGACCTGTGCACCATTCACGTTATCAATCTACACCTAAAATGGACTTTCCCAAGTTTGATGGGACGGATCCATCTGTTTGGAAGGATAATTGTGAGATGTATTTCGAGATTTATGGCATTTCTGAAACAATGAAGGTTAAATTTGCTATGCTGAATTTTGTGGGGAACACAGCATTATGGCTGAAAACCCTACAGTCTAAACACCAAATTGTTCTCTGGCATGATTTATATCTTCCGGTAGAAGCTTATTGGGGAAAGAACAAATTTAACCTCTACATGAGACAAATTTTGGCTCTTAAGCAAGTTGATTCTGTAGACGTTTACACTGAAAAATTTAAACACCTGCAACACCAGATTCTTCTACATGATCCCAGCACCAGTGATGTGTTCTTCGTTGAACGATACATTGCTGGATTATCTGATGACCTTCGTTCAGCTGTTTTATTACACCTGCCTGGGGATGTCGATACTGCTAGTCTTCTCGCTCAATTGCAGGAAACGGAGCAGGAAGCTATGAGGCAGCAACATTCTTTTCGCTCGCAATCGCGCTCAACTTATCGCGCATACACTGCTCCTGACAAGGCCAAGCAACCAA
Source organism: Poa pratensis (assembly GCA_947311845.1). Lineage (NCBI taxonomy): Eukaryota > Viridiplantae > Streptophyta > Magnoliopsida > Poales > Poaceae > Poa > Poa pratensis. The sequence goes on along the minus strand of CAMZMU010000077.1, from coordinate 46,455,131 downwards.
TTCGTGCTGATGATGGCAAGAAAGGTGATGTACCCCGCTGGGATGCTAAGCTCGAAGAACTTCGTGCTTTCCGCAAGGCCAAAGGACTATGTTTCACATGTGGCGAAAAATGGAATCGCACTCACAAATGTCCAGCACAAATACCACTGCATGTCCTCGAAGAGCTGCTTGATGTTCTTCCTATATCTGATGAAAAAGAAGCTGGGGATGCAAATTCAGACGAAGATCTCATGTGTGTTGATCTGGCTGCTGCTTCCTCAACCACTCCAGCACGGCGTCGCACTATTCGCCTCCATGGCAAGGTAGGACCTCATGAGGTTCTTATACTGGTGGATTCTGGCAGTGGTGCCACCTTAATTGATGCAGCACAGTGGCCAAGCTGAAGGCACCTACAGAGCCGTGTGAACCGTCAAGGTTTGTAGTGGCTAATGGGGAAATTATGACAAGTGATCAACAAGTGCGTCAGTTAGCTTGGAAGGTGCAGGAACATGAATTTATTCAGGATATGAAAATTCTCCCACTGACCACATATGACATTATTCTGGGTGGTGATTGGCTGGAGGAATTCAGTCCGATGTGGGTGCACTGGCGTCAACATCGGATGCGTTTCACTCATGCTGGGAAAGAGATCACTGTGCAAGGAATTCAAGATGATGCTTCAGTGGGCAAACCGATATCGCCTGATGAGTTGCGAGGGCTACTCCGCAGAGGGGCAGTGGCACAATGTGTGCAAGTTCTGCCAATCCATCAAGGCAACATCATTCACAGCATTGATCCGGAGCCAGGGGACACGATACCTTCTGAATTGGAAGAGCTGTTGCACGAATTTGATCCACTCTTTGGACCACTCGAGACACTGCCACCCAGGCGTCAGCAAGATCATAAAATTCCTCTCGTTCCAGGTGCACAGCCGGTAAATGTGAGACCATACAGATATGCACCCTACCAGAAGGACGAAATTGAACGGCAAATACACAAAATGCTCGAGCAAGGCATCATTCGTGAGAGCACAAGCCCATTTGCCTCTCCGGTGTTATTGGTTCGTAAAAAGGATGGGGAGTGGCGGTTTTGTATTGATTATCGTCAGCTCAACTCCTTGACAGTAAAACATAAACAACCGATGCCAATTGTGGAGGAGCTCTTGGATGAGTTAGCTGGGGCCAAATGGTTCTCCAAGCTGGATTTATCTTCTGGTTATCATCAGATGCGTGTGGCTGAAGGTGAAGAGTACAAGACGGCATTTCGTACCCATCAAGGACTATATGAGTTCTTGGTCATGCCCTTTGGGCTGACAAATGCACCAGCCACATTTCAAAATGTGATGAATACAATCTTTGCTGATCTGTTAAGGAAGGGAGTATTGGTATTCATGGACGACATACTCATTTACACTGAAACGCTGCAACAGCATAAACAGCTCCTTCGAGAAGTATTCCAGATTTTATCTGCCAATAAGTTTACTCTCAAGAAGACCAAATGTCTCTTTGCTCAGCAGAATCTCGAGTATTTGGGACACATCATTGGCACTGCAGGTGTAGCCACTGACCCGGCCAAAGTACAAGCTGTTCAGAACTGGCCAAGACCCATGTCATTGAAGGAGTTACGTGGGATCTTAGGACTCACTGGTTACTACAGACGTTTCATTGAAAATTACGGCATTATATGCCGTCCATTGACTCAACTACTGCGCAAGGGTGTGGCATTTCAGTGGACACCAGCTGCAGAAGAATCTTTTCAAGCCCTGAAGGTCACTCTGACAACTGCCCATGTTCTAGCCCTCCCTGATTTTGCCCAACCCTTTGTGATTGAAACGGATGCTTGTCAATATGGAGTTGGTGCTGTTCTGATGCAACAGGGACATCCCATAGCTTACCTCGGCAAAGCCTTGAGCTCACGCAACCAGGCGCTGTCAACCTATGAAAAGGAATGTTTGGCCATTTTAATGGTTGCGGACAAATGGCGTCCATACCTGCAACAGCAACAGTTCATGATTCGAACATATCAGAAAAGCTTGTTGCACCTCACTGAACAACGTCTGGGTACTGGTATTCAACACAAGGCTATCGTCAAACTCATGGGCCTTCGATATACCATACAGTACAAGAAGGGCATCACCAATGCGGCGGCTGATGCACTGTCACGCCGGACACCAGACCCGGATCTCATGACTATCTCTTCTGCAGTTCCATCCTGGTTGGATAAATTAGTCTCAGGGTACATGGATGATGCTGATACTAAAAAGCTGTGGGCTGAACTGAGTGTATCTGGTACCAATAAGGATGGATTTTCGCTGGAGAAAGGTGTCATCAAGCGACATGGTAGGATTTGGGTTGGAGGAAATGCATTGGCACAACAACATATCACTCAAGCTCTCCATGACAGTGGTATTGGAGGACACTCTGGCGTCCTTGCCACTTATCAGCGGATCAAAAAGTTGTTTGCCTGGCCACACCTCAAGCAAACTGTGGAAACATTTGTCCAATATTGTGACACCTGCCAACGTGCCAAAGCAGAGCATACTAAGCTCCCAGGTTTGCTGCAACCTCTTCCTGTACCACCAGAAGCTTGGCACACTATTAGTCTTGACTTTGTGGAAGGATTGCCCAAGTCCAATGGTTTTGATGTGATATTGGTTGTGGTGGACAAGCTGACAAAATACGGTCACTTCATCCCGCTCAAACATCCGTTTACAGCGTTTCAGGTAGCAGAGAGCTTCATCAATAATATCTGCAAGGTCCATAGCCTACCTCAGTGCATCATCTCAGACCGTGACAAGATTTTCACCAGTCACTTCTGGCAAGAGCTTTTTCGCCTCACTGACACCCAGTTGATCATGAGTTCATTGTATCACCCACAGACTGACGGCCAGACAGAAAGGTTGAACCAGTGTTTGGAGAACTATCTGAGGTGCACAGTCCATGCTTGTCCTTCCAAGTGGTTTAAATGGCTCCCGCTGGCGGAATTTTGGTATAATACTGCCTTCCATTCAGCCATTGGCCGTACCCCGTTTGAAGCACTATATGGGCACCCTCCTCGACACTTTGGCATCTCGGCATCCACTGCTTGTGTGGTGCCTGACCTGGAATATTGGTTACAGGAGCGTGAGCTGATGGTGTCACTGCTGCGCCAGCACCTACTCCGAGCACAAGAACGCATGAAGAAACAAGCTGACAAGCATCGTTCTGAGCGTTCTTTTGCTGTCGGAGATCAGGTCTTTCTGAAGCTTCAGCCGTATGTGCAAACTTCTCTTGCGCCTCGCAGCAGTCAGAAACTCGCCTTCAAATTCTTTGGGCCATACACTATTCTAGCACGTGTGGGTGCTGTGGCATACAAGCTGGATCTCCCACCGACCAGCAAGATACACAATGTGGTTCATGTTTCACAACTGAAACAGCGCCTCCCAGCAACACAGAAGGTGAGTGATGATATTGCTCTCCTATGTCTCGATGACTTTGCCGTATTGCAGCCTTCAGAAGTCCTTGATCGACGCTGCATTTGGCGTGGTGGTGCGCGTGTGAACCGTGTGCTGATGCGCTGGAATGGTCTCCTAGCTACATCAGTCACCTGGGAGGATGTGGGAGCCATGGAGCATCGCTTCCCTGGTGCACTGGCTTGGGGGCAAGCCAGTTCTCAAGGAGGGAGGGATGTCACGACCCTAGTCCCGACTACCCAAGTGCGGCCCAGCAAGCCTAGCCCAGGAGTGGCCCAAGCGCAAGACAAGGCTGCGTGAAGCACGGCAATGTTCCTCTATTTAGGCAGGCAGTCAGCTGCCGTGTAGGATTGAACAGATTAGAACCTTGTTCCAGGTTTCCTTCGTGGAACCACAGGATCCGCATGATCCTTGTAGCGCTGATTCATCCGTGATCGACGCTGTAATCGACACTTTTCTGCCAATTCCTAATACAGATACTAGGCAATCCTTAACAGCGAGATTCCCAGTTAAACCTGTAGGTCTTCGCTTCAGGCCCGTAGGAGCCGTAATGGCCCTTAGTTACATCCATACTACTCGACGCTATGTCCTGGAGTTTCTTGTTCGAGGTACTGAGGAAGTTGGGGCTCAGTGATTTATTCCTAAAATGGATCACGATCATGTTGTCAACTGCGAACACGAGGGTGATCGTGAATGGGACTCCAGGGAGGAGAATCGTGCACTCGTGAGGGCTCAGACAGGGAGATCCGACGTCGCCGCTGTTGTTTGTTATGGGTATGGAGGTACTGACAGCGACGATTCTCAAGGCAGTCGAGGCGCAGCTACTACAGAATCTCGCGGGAATCTCCCCGCTGCAGCGCGCCTCGATCTACGCGGATGATGTGGTCATGTTCGTCAGATTGGAGGAGCAAGAACTGTTAGCGATGAAGGAAATTCTGAACTTATTTGGGGAGGCCTCGGGACTGAAGGTGAATTATCGAAAAACCACGGCGACAGTGATCCGTGCTGGTGAGGGAGATGAGGAACGAGTGCGACTGGCCATGGGCTGCCAAACGGCGAGATTCCCAATCAAATACTTGGGTCTTCCTCTCGCGCTACGGCCTCACAAGAGATGAGTGGCAGTCGTGGATTGACAAGTGATCGAGTTTGTGCCGGGATGGCAGCGAGGACTGATCGAACGGGCGGGGCGCCTGACGATCATAAAAACGGTGATCACAGCCAAGCCAGTGCACCAACTGCTGGTTGCTGACGCCCCAATCTGGGCGTTAGAGGAAGTAGAGAAGTGGCTCAGGGCGTTCTTCTGGGCTGGCAAGAAATAAGTGTCCGGAGGCAAGTGCCTGGTCGCGTGGGATGCCATCGCCAAGCCGACGGAGTTCGGTGGCCTGGGTGTGAAAGACCTCCGCTTGCAGGGGCTGGCTTTGCGCACGAGATGGGAATGGCTTAGGAGGATGGATCCGAATAGGCCGTGGCAAGGATTATCGAGGATGCATGACACCGATGCCGCGGCGGTCTTCGACAGCCTTGTCAAGATCGTGCCTGGGCGCGGGAGTGAGATCATGTTCTGGTCTGACAGGTGGATTGAGGGGCGTGCGGCGGTGGATTTCGCGCCCCTGGTGGTTGCGGCAGTACCATCGCGGCGCAAGAACAAGCGCACGGTGCAAGAGGTGATGGTGAATCACAATTGGGCGCTAGATGTTTCGGAGGAACTGACGGAAGAAGGATATAGACAGTGGGTTCGGCTGTGGCTGGCCGTCAGTGCAGTGGAGTGCGACGAGTAGGAGCAGGATAAGTCCTCTGGACCGCGGCAGTCTCGGGTGTTTACTCTGCTAAAACCACATATGCGCGGCTGCAGCAAGGGAGAGTGAGAGATGGTATGGCGGGGCCGGTTTGGAAATATTTTGCGACTCTGAAATGCAAGATATTCTGCTGGTTAGCGCTGAGGCGGCGGCTATGGACGGCAGAAAGGAGAACTCGCCATGGGCTACAGGAGAACACGGATGCTTGCTTCACGTGTTTGCAAGAAGAAGATACGGTCGATCACATATTGGTTCAATGCCCATATGCAAAGGAAGTGTGGTGGGAATGCTTACGTGCGGTGGGCATACAACTGTCGGAACCACAAAACACCGATTGCTTCAAGGATTGGTGGACGATAGCGAGAATGCAGGTGCAGAGAGATGACAGGAGAAGATTTGACACCCTGGTCATTTTGATAGCATGGAAGCTGTGAAAACAACGGAATGCGAGGGTGTTTGGTAATGTTAGTGAGCAATTGAGCCCCTTGCTCTTGGTGGGTAAGGTGAGAGAGGAGTACTTGCTTTGGGAGAGAGCAAGATTTGGAGTAGGTGTATCCGATGTCGAGAGAGAGTAGGCTTAGGACTTGGTGTGTGTGCGGTGTTTCTGATGCGGTTGTCTGCAACTGCAATCAGGATCTTGTAATTTGTTTCTCTCCTTCTATGAGAATAAGGTAAGCCAATTTGGCATACTCTCTAAAAAAAGCTTGACAACAGCCATGAATATGTTATGTTGCAGCCCTACCATGGAGATACATTTGGGTGACTTTTTTTTTAGAAAAGGGGGTGCGATCCCGGCCTCTGCATGAAAGTGATGCACATAGCCATCCGCAATTATTAATCGAAACATTCAAGGTTTACAATTCATGTGTCGCTCAAAGTGGATACAAAGATCAGCCACTTAAACAAAGAGAAATTAAACATCAAGTCTTCTAGTATGTTGCCACCCAGCCCGGCAAAAAATAACCCGTACGACCGTCATTATGCGGGTACATCCTGAATCCATAAGACCACGCTGATCCATAGGAAGGAGGTAAGACCACAAGCGGATACATTTGGGTGACTGTACATCCGAAACACATTCCTCGGCGTTACTGTATGCTTAAAGCTCTTCGTGATATTCTTATACTTTTATTCCATGACGACTATTACCTACATCAAAAATGGTTGTTACAACATGAATGATGTTCGGGTGACAAACTGACAATCATCGTTTTTCTTTACTCTGATGGAGTTTGTAGACATGTTCTCTGCTTCCATACTAGACTCCACCAGCTAGAACCGCGTGGTTCCACAGTGCAGACTCATTTCCTTCTGTACCCTAAGGAAAAAGCTCACCATTCTGATGAAGATTGCCACTTTCAAGTGTATACAGAAGTATTTACACGAGCATTGGTACTCGGGGTAGGTGCCTATAGCCCTCCAGATTACACAGCTCGTTCACCGACAAGTAATAGCTTGGTGGAACATGTACATACACGACGTTGCTAGTTACAGGGTATTTAACAATTGTAGAGGGCAGTGGACCCTACAACGTCTGGTGTGGGAAAGAAACCATCGGCAAAAGCTGGGGCAGAGCTTGGAGGTGCCTTTCGACGAGAGTGTCCTTCTTTAGCACATTGCCACAGATCTCTGCTTTCACCACACCAATGCGTCCCCTCATGGTTGCCAAGATGAAGCCACACAACGTAGCAGGGAGATATCAAACTACATGTTCTACCTGCTTTTCGTCCGTCCTGAGATGTTGATGCCAGGCACCGAACCAGATCTATCCAAGGTTGCTAGCGATGATGTCGACCACATTGATGGATAGCAATGCAGCGATCAACAGTTGGGAGATGCTCGCACATGAGATTATGACAGCCACAACACGAGAAATAGGTACACTGATTCCCGATGCATGTTTTTTTAGAAAAGAAGAAGCCCCAGCCTCTGCATCGATTGATGCATGCGGCCTTTATTAATTTATTAAAATTCCTAATGCATGTAGGCTTGCAGACACACTGATGGGCCTAGGTGATGAGAAGAAGAGGTGGCAAGTGATCGAGGGCGTGTGGGTGGAGATGCTCTGCTATTCCGCTGCCAGATGCACAGGGTACCTGCACGCCAAAAGCCTGGGTGATGGCGGGGAGTACCTCTCCTATGTCTGTCTTCTGTGAGCATTCATGGGAACGGAGACCTTGGCTGATAAGATCCAGAGGCCAGAGCCTCCTAGAGAAGAAGAAATCACTGTTGTAGCTGCAGGCACTGGCTTCGTGTTCACAAGTTTGTAGCCAGTTTGAGCCACGACGAAATTTTGCTTGTTTGGGTAGCTGCAGGCCACGGGCAATTGCCACCATAGATCTTTCACAGGTGCCGCCATGGGCAAGCCATTGCGTAACGAATTGCGCCATGGAAGGTCTCATCTCTCCTGCTTCTCGGCCATGCTTGTTTCTTATTTGATGTATGTGGAAGATTTGTCTTGATTGTTCATTATGATGTTGATTGTCAGAGTGGTTATCTAGTGCTCATGTTGTTGAGCTGAATAAAAGCCATTAAGAAGCCTTGGTGTAAGGTGAATTGGGACTTGGTGTGCCGCCTCAAGGAGCTTGGTGGCCTTGGTGTGCTACATTTTGAGAAGTTTGCAACGGCTTTGCGCTTGAGGTGGCCATGGCTAGAGTGGAAGGATCCCGAAAGAAATTGGGTTGGCTCTGGCAACCCATGCTCTCAAGCAGACTTGGACATCTTCTATGCAGCAACATCAATCACTATAGGCAATGGTCTCAAGACTCCATTTTGGCATGAGCCATGGTTAGAGGGACAGAAACCAAGAATATTGATCCACTAATTTATGCTTCCTCTAGCATGAAAAAGTGGTCGGTGCGGTGCCTTCATTGCTTCCAAGCTAGCCACCTTCTCAGGAAATGCCGCGCCGGCTCGCTGCCTACTAAAGCCATCCTATCCCCACACAAGATCTGCACCATTCCACACCGCAGCAAGCCACAGCCCAGTGTTCGCTCTCCTCTGATCAAGGAGCTCCCTCGCCCTCGTTTCCAGTGAGCCAACGGCTTTCCTACCCAGTAGCACCTCCACCCGCCACATCCCCAGTCGCTTCCAACACTGCTACCACCTCCGCTGTTACCCGCAACCCTGAGCCTCCCGCTGCAAACCCTCTTCCTGCCGCTCCGGTGCCCGCTTCCCATCCCACTCCCATGGCGGCTTTCCAGGCGGCGCTGATGGACACCTCCGAGCTGCCGTTGGGGCACCCGTACGCGCCCGGTGGAGCGCTCCGGCGCCCTGAGATGGGGTACTGCACCCTCGACGTGACCACGGAGACAGTGGCCGATGAGGCGGCCCTGCGCGACCGCGCCGTCATTGTCACCGTGGTGGGTGACCCGAGCCAGTTCTGGCCAAGGAGGATCGGGGAGGCCATCCTCACTGAGCACCAGGAGATACCGCAGCACGCCATCGACGCCAACCTCTACATCAACGGGACTTTCCTGGTGCGCTGCAACAACCGCCGCTGGCGGGACGCGATCCTAGAGCGGCCTCTGATCCATGATGGGGGTGTGCCGCTGCAGATCCGCCCCTAGTCGCGGCTGTTCATGACTGAGCAGGTGACGCCCCGCTACCGTGTTCGTGTCTTCATCGAAGGTATACCACCTCAAGCTTTCACCGTCGCCAACGCCCGCAAGATCCTACCATCCTGCCACTTCCACACCGTCGCCGTGTCCTCCACCGACAAAACCGACCTCCCTACTTCGTCGTGTACGCCTGGGTCCACGATCCGGACACCATTCACAAGGTGGTCGCCATCGACTTGCCGGTGTTCAACCCGGATAATGGTGCCCCCCTCGACGGCATCGCGCTCCCTCCCGGCTTCGACGACATCATCGACGACGACCCCATGGCTGCTGTCATGTTCAACCCTCCACCGATGACGAGGTTCTATGCCACGGTCCATATTGACTCTCTCGTGTTGCGACCTCTTTCTGCTTCTACTTCTGCCAGCTCTCAAGGTCAAGGTGATGGCGGGGACGGCCACCCGCCGGCGCCCAGATACCCGTGGACGGGGCACCTGGTGGACGGCACTTCCGCCGGGCCGCCCGTGCCCGCCGCTGCCGGCTCCAATGCTGGGCGTGGCTCTGTGTTCGGCCGCCTGGGCGCGAGGCCGTCGCGTCGCTCTCGCCAGCTCGCCTTCGCATTCCGGCTGGTGGAGCAGATGCCGGTGACGGTGGCGCCGGCGGTGCTGGCTCCATCGCCTACTCGTGGAAACCCTAACCCTAGGGTCTTGCTGCGTCGGACTCAATCCTGGCCGTCCATCCGGGAAGCTGCTGAGGTGGCGGCAACAGGAGGGGCCACGCTCGTCCACCATGACGTGCTCCCTGTCCGCCAGGGCGATGACAGCGCTCACGGGTTGGCTACGGCAGAGCCTATCGTGGCGTGCTCTGGTTCGGCTGCTCCGGACCTGCCAAGTTCTCTGTTTGGCCCTGACTCCGCGGTCGATGACAATGCGGCCTCCCTCGCCGCTCTGACGGTTACCCCTTCGGGAGCAGCCACGGGGCCGCTGCTGACCATGGATACGGTCAACCCGTCACCTGCCTCCACCTCCCTGCCGCAGACCGTGCATGCAACGCCGGTGTTGCCCACTCATGCTGGGCCTGACCCTACCACTCCTGCAACGAACCAGCTCTCCTCCAGAGTGGGCCGATCCATAAGCCCATCTAGGACCCCGGCCGAGCAGCTTCAAGTCTTTCTGGCCCATGTGGGCGAGACGGTCACTCCTGGCCTCGTCCGGGCGCCGCCGCCCGCTTCAGACTCTACCACCACCTTCCCGCTACAGTGTTCATCTCGCTGCCAAGCCCAAGCCAGCTGGGGGCACTGTCCTCGCACAGGCGCACCACCTGCTGTGTCGGCGCTTAGGGGTGCCCGTGGATGCCGAGGAGGAATGCCGCCAGCAGATCACGTCGGTGCTCCGGGACCCTCTCGACGCCGGCCAGATGGAAGCACTGGATGACCTGGTGGCCCACGCCACTGTCCGCCCGGTTGCTGCTCAGGTGACTGCGGTCAATGTGTAGTGATGTACTCTGCTTCGTCAGTGTAGTTGTCTGTCGTCATTTAGTTATCATGAATCAGTGCAAAATTATGGTCTGGAATGTTAGAGGTCTCAATTCTGTTGCTAGGCAGTCTGTGGTGTGTAAATTTGTGCAAGATCACTTGATCTCAATCGTCTGTATCCAAGAAACAAAAATTCAGATGATGTCCCCTCAGCTTGTTCGTGATACCTGTGGCCTGAAATTCAGAGATTATCTGTCTGTCCCCTCTCTGGGCGCTAGTGGAGGTTTGTTGATTGCTTGGGATGACACTATGGTTCACCTGACCGAGATTGCTGCTAGCCGGAACTTTCAGTTGGTTTCTTGCCTCTGTCGTCTTACTGGCGCCACATCCTATCTATGCCATGTTTATGGTCCTCAAGGCATGGTAGAAAAGATCGCCTTCCTTGCTGAGCTCAAAGCTGCAGTGCTGCATATCTCTGAACCAATTGCCATCTTAGGAGATTTCAATTTGATTGCAGAGGTGGCTGATAAGAACAATGGCTCCATCCACCGAGGCCTCATGTTGGCCTTCCGTCGTTTCATAAGTGAGTTGCAGCTCAAAGACATGTACCTCCATGGCCGTCGTTTTACCCGGGGAAATGAGAGATTAAATCCAACTTTATGCAGATTGGACAGGGTTCTTTACAACGATGCACACCATGATATGTTCCCAAAAGCTATGTTGCAAGCAATCTCCTCAGCAGCTTTTGATCATGCCCCCCTTGTTCTCACATTAGATGCTGAATTCAAACATGTTCGCAGATTCAAATTTGAAACTTTCTGGGCAAGACAACCTGACTTCCTGGATCGGGTTAAGGCAGCTTGGGCAGCCGCTCCTTCTCACACCAATGCATACATCAACCTCCACATTAAGCTGCAGCACACAGCAAGGCACCTTCAAAAGTGGCATTCAAAGTTGATCAGTGATTTAAAACTGCGTGCTTCTATAGTCACCGAACTCATTTACCAGCTTGATGTTGCTATGGAGTTCAGACAATTAACACCGGCTGAACACCAATTCAGAAAATCCCTTAATGTCAAATGTCTAGGCCTTGCTGCTATGGATAGGTGTATCTGGCGACAAAGATCTCGTTTTCTTTGGCTGCGTGAAGGTGATTCTAACTCAAAGTTTTTTCATATGAAAGCCTCTGCTAGAAGAAGGAAAAGTTTTATCCCTTTGGTGACCGTCGGTGACACAACCACAGTGGACCAATCTTGTAAAGTAAAGGCTTTCTGGGATCATTTCTCCAACCTCATTGGTACATACAAGCCTTGCCCTGCTTCCATCAACTTGTCTGCGCTGCAGTTTCCCGAAGTCCAGCTCGCTAGTCTGTCTTCCCCCATTACCTGTGAAGAGGTTAAAGCAGCCATCTTTGATCTCCATCCGGAGAAGGCGCCGGGCCCTGATGGTTTCACCGGGCTTTTCTTCCGGCTAGCGTGGGACATAATTCAGAGCGATGTCATCTTGCAATGCATAAATTGGAGGCTGCGGGTACACAAGGACTCAACACACTCAACAATGCTCTTCTCACTAGTACAGAACGACACATCGGATACCCCTCTATGGAAACGGCAGGTGTTAGGCGATGGAGAATCGCGCTTTCCGCACGGCCGGTGCATACAAACCTGACCAGGCCCGCCTACATTGGCAACGGACCCTTTCCAATCTCCGTCACCTATTATATTGGCAACGGTTAATAAAATTGTCCGTTTCCAATATTTGCCTCTATGGTAACGGATAGAATTTTCCAACCGTTGAAAATGTTGATACGTGGAGGCTAGCGAATGGGCAGATGGGGAGGTGGGCGGAGCAGACCCGCGAGTATAAATGGCGAGAGGTACCAGCAGCGGTCTCTTTGAAGCCCCAGTCCATCGCCTACAGTTATTCAAACTTCGCCAGATCCCCTCCGTCCAAATCCATGGCGAGAGGTACCAGCAGCGGTCGCGGCCGTGGACGAGGGCGAGGCCGTGGTAGGGGGCGCAGCGGCAATGCCATGCCGTCGGTGTCGCCCTCACCGTCCTCTGAAGACATGTCCCCGGCGAGAGGTACCATCAGCGGTCGCGGCCGTGGACGTGGGCGGGCCGTGGACGAGGGCGCGGCCGTGGTAGGGGGCGCAGCCGCAATGCCACGCCGTCGGTGTCGCCCTCACCGTCCTCTGAAGACATGTCCCCGGAGCTGCGCGGCTTCGAGTTCTTGGTTATCCTGTACAAGGGCATCGAGAGCCGCCTGAGGCTCCCGAGGGCGTTCGCAGAGAAGCTCCAAGGCATGGTGGCAGCTACCATGCATCTGAAGATGGAGGACTGCGAGAACGGCAGCTGGGCGGTGAAGACGGCCGTGAGTGCCGGGGGGAATTTGTACCTCGGCCAGGGATGGAAGTCATTCGCCCAAGCGTACAAGCTTGAGCAGGGGCACTTTTTGTGCTTCGAGTTCGACGGCGACAACGGGTTCTTCATCAAGATCTTCGACGGTACCTTATGCCGGAGGGACGCACTCGTGTACAGCGACGACGAGCCCGAGTCTTCATCAGCAGCTGCTAGTAGTAGCATTAGCTAGTAGTAGCATATATGTAATCGTTTACTTCATTATCAAGTCCGTATGTAGTAGCATTAGCTGCTAAGTGGTCTCTGCGTTCATATGTAATTTAGAGTACCTGTTAGTAAGTTGGGTAGTAAGTTTACTCTCTCGCTGGTGTAAAATCAATGGAAACGGTTATATAAAATGTCCGTTGCCAATGTGGTGCTTATATATACTGCCGGCTCGTCTCATTATCACTCTCTCACTGTCTCTCTTCCAACCCTAGCCGCCGCACACTGTGGCTTTCAACTCTCCTCACTCTCTCTAATGGCTTCCTCTGTCGGCGCTTCTAGATCCGGCCATCGCGGCCGCGGCTCTAGCCGCCGCGGCAGCACCGTTCTAGCGGCAGCCCTTCGTGAGGGGAAGGTCGATCTGGAGGCGGCCATGCGTCCGCTAATGATGCGGCAGCGCCACCATCTGACGCCCTCCTCCTCCGGTGATGCCCGGCTTCTTCTGAGCCAGGCCGATGTGGAGGAGGTCATTCATGAGGTGGTGGTGCAGCACCTCCGGCGGATCTACCAGCAGAAACCCATCTGGAGGAGGAAGTGGCCGATCTGGAGGAGGAAGTGGAGGTGGTGGAGGATCTGTAGGTGGTGTCTGATCTGGAGAAGGAGGAGGAGGTGGATGTCGACGAAGGAGAAGGAGGAGGAGGTGATTGCGTCGCAGCGCGCTGGTAGCATCTCAGCGCATCTGGCAGAGGCCTGCACCTCCTCTCTCCGCCGGGTGAAAGGTATAAATCTTTCTGTGACCGGCTGTGATGCCGATGAACTAGGTTCTACGTATGAGCATTTCATCACATAAACAAATTCCTAGTGCAAATTCACACATACATGTTCTGATAATTACAAACACTTATTGTTAAAGCACCAACTGTACAAACTAGTTAAACACCCACATCCAAAGCCTATTGCAATTCACCTAGGGCATTCTTGCACCTAGGGCAGAGCATTTCCTGCCATGTTGGACGTAGCCTGTCCTTCAAGGTTAGGATCTTGCGATACAACTCGTAGGTCACGTACCCATCTATTGCTGCGTAGTCGAGGTTAACTTTGTGCAGCGGCATCCGCTCCCAAAAACGTGCTGGTTGGATGGGAACTCCTTCTTCATGTTGGCGTATAATTTGTCGATGAGGTCTGCCGCTAGATCACCCATTCCGTCCCTCTCGTCTCCACCCTTGATTTTGTATACGAGTTGGATGTCCACGTAGTACTCCGGTGGAATGTGGAAGCCGGCAGAAGAAAGCACCTTGCTGTCGTTGGTGATGTCCACGCTTGCGAAGGTGATATTCTTGCGTTCAAAGAATTTGCCCAACTCTGGACAATTCTTCTTGGACTTGCACCAGTGGAACACGAGGACATGCTGGCGCATGGCGAGTTGCAGGACAGCCATGCGCCGACGATCACGGGTGTACTCGATGTCAAGGCCGATGAACCGATGCTTCTCCTCTGCTAGCCATTCCTCGTACTTGTTGAGGATCCGCTCCACGGTATGCTCCTCGTTCGTGTACACCACCTCCAGAACGGTGCCGTGGGTATGGACGGTAGTTGTCTCTGTTATTCTGTTGCGGTCGTCCATGGCGGGTGGGGGATTGGGGTGGAACGAGGAAGAAGAGAAGGAAGGAATGCGAACTGTCTGCCACCAAACAGAGCAGTTCCTGGATATTTGCCGTTGATCTTAGCAGTTTCTCGAAAATGGCAACCGAACAAAGCAGTTGCTGGAAAATAGCCACCGATTTTTTTAATATCCAGATGTATTTTGTACATTTCGCTAATAGTTTTTTTTCTTTCACGCAGGAGTTTATTTCGGCAACACTGCATAAAAGTACCAATGTATCATTCCGAGAACCAGAAAACTTAAGGCAAGGAAATTTCGTGGATACTGGTCTTGGAGTGGGTACTGCGACGACCGAGAGCTCATAGAAGGTGAGCTCCAAGTCAAAGATGGAAGGCTGGCTTAATTAAGCCAGCCTTCCATCTTGTTAGGTTAGTTGCTTATAGGTTTAGAGTTCATGATTGTAGTCAAAGTGTAATAGGTGATATTACATTATGCCAATGTGTGATGGATATGATTGTAGTCAAATTGTAAAAAACAGTGATATTATTGTATACCAATGTAATGATGGCATTTGTTCTATGTTATGAATTGAATAACGTTTTATTGCATTGTGCAATCAGCCTTTCATGTATTATGGCATATAACCGAAATATGAGAAATGCTCAGTGCAAACGGGTGGATGGCAAACTCCGTATCTGATGAAGGAAAACTAAGGAAACGGAGGTCTGCGCACAACCGTTGCCAAATGGAGACCTCATCGGAAACGGTTTTTGGCCTCCGTTACCGATGAAGGCCTTCACATCAGTGACAGAGGCGGGGACACGGACCCTTTCTCCGTTGCCGAAGGGGTTTTTGCCCCATTTCCGATGTGTCGTTCTGTACTAGTGTCTTGTCCTGCTGCCAAAAACTCCTGAGGTTAGTCAACCATCTGAATTCAGACCTATAAGTTTGGTACATAGCTTTGGCAAAATTTTCACTAAAATCGTGGCTAACAGACTGCAGCCGCTTATGCCCAGCTTAGTGGCCCCCTGTCAGAATGCCTTCATCAAGGGACGTTCCATTCATGACAAGTTCATCTATGTTCAAGGAGTCATTCACTCGCTGAAGCACAGAAAAATACCTGCTCTCATGTTGAAGTTAGATATCTCCAAAGCTTTTGATTCCATCTCTTGGGAATTCCTTGTCAAGCTGCTTCATCACCGTTGTTTCGGAACCGTATGGATAAGCTGGATTGTGTCTCTGCTCAGTACTAGCACAACAAAGATCATTGTAAATGGTGAATTGTCCGATCAGATCGAGCATATGCGAGGCCTGCGTCAGGGAGACCCCCTGTCTCCACTCCTTTTTGTCCTGGTAATTGACTGTCTTGGCATATTGCTGGAAAAGGCTCAAGAGGACATGCTGCTGCCTCCTATTGGCAATCATATTTTGAGATTCAGAACCTCCATCTATGCTGATGATGTCATCATTTTTCTTCGGCCTGACATCCACGACCTGCAAGCCACATTTGCCATTCTTCAGCTATTTGGAAACACAACTGGCCTGCATACCAATGTGGCGAAGAGCAGCATCCTTCCTATTGCTTGTGGTTCCGTGGACCTTGCTTTCACTGCTAGCTCTAGTTGTAAGCTTGAGAACTTCCCCTGTCAATACCTTGGTCTGCCTTTATCTGATAAGAGGCTGAAAAGAGCTGCATACCAGCACCTCCTTGACAAATTTTTAAAGAAGCTGTCGTGTTGGAAGGCTAAATGGATTTCCATGGCAGGACGGCTTACTCTGTTTAATTCTGTGCTCTCTGCTCTTCCGGCTTATCAACTGATGGCTCTCTTACACCCAAAGTGGCTGCACAAGGAACTGAATAAACTGCGTCGTGCTTTCCTGTGGGCCGGATCAGATAAAGTCAGCGGAGGCAAGTGCTTGGTCAATTGGTCTACGGTTTGTCTTCCCAAGGAGCTAGGAGGTTTAGGGATCCCTGACCTCAACTTGCAAAGTGTGGCCTTCAGGGTACGATGGTTATGGCAGCAGCACACTGATCCATCAAAACCATGGAATGGGCTCCCTCTGCCAATTGACAATAATGTTTTGGCCCTCTTCCGAGCAGCCACAACCATTCAAATACATAGCGGTACTTCTACATCTTTTTGGTCCAGTCACTGGTTTGATGGTATTCCTCTGGTTATTCGTTTCCCCAACCTTTATAAGCACTCAAAGCAAAAGAAAGCAAATGTCAGAGAAGCCCTGACGAACAAAGCTTGGATCTCCAACATCAAGCAAAACCCTTCCCTAGCTGTTCTTACTGAATATCGTCTGCTTTGGGATCTTCTTGAAAGGAGAGAGCCCATTGTCTTCGATAATGCAGATGACAAGATCACCTGGCGTCTTACCAGCAATGGCAAATACTCTGCATCGTCGGCCTATCACGCCCAGCTTTTAGGGCGCATCCCATCAGCCATCATGCCACAGATTTGGAAAACGAGAGCTACACCAAAATGTCGTCTGCACGGTTGGCTGTTAATGCATAACAAAACTCTGACTGCGGAAAATTTAGCCAAGAGAGGCTGGCCCCATGATCCTATTTGCAAGCTATGCCACATCCATCCGGAGACAGCCCTGCACATTGCCGCCACTTGTTCTTACTCCCGTCAGTGTGGCAAGAAGTTCTTCAGCGTCAATCCCTTCCTCCAAATTTTGCACCTGATTCAAACTGTGAGCAGCTTCAACACTGGTGGCATGCAATCTCTTCTAGCACCATGGCGTCTAATGTGGAAAAGTGGAGATCTTTAGCTCTCCTAACGTGGTGGATCCTCTGGAAAGAAAGGAACAATCATCTCTTCAATAACAAAGCAGCCTCTGTCCAGTCTGTGGTTGACAACATTACAATTGAAATGAACCACTGGAAAGCTGCTGGAGTCCTGGGCGCGTCGCGGCTGACGGGAGATTAAGACCTTATACATATACACAGTGAGGGTACTTGAAAATCCTGTACCCTCCTTTTTTATCTTTCTTTTCTGGACCATAGCTTTATTGGTCCTACTTTCATGTGTATAATTCATACCTCTGTAACCCCTGTACTCTTCTCCGGCATTTGTTCCGGCCCCTCTTAATGCAACGAAGCAGTGCTGACTGTTTCCATCAAAAAATAACCTTGGTGTCTCAGGTTACAGTCGCCATATATGTCTTCTGCAAGTGGTGGTCTGGCGAGAAGACGCTGCTGGCGGCAGCGATCTTACTCTTTGTTCTTGGCATCATCAAATTCGCCCAGAAGCCATGGGCCCTAAGGGCCGCCAGCTTTAACAGCATGAAGACCTCCAGCATTGTGTCCTGCTGCCAGAGGCACAAAGAGCAGGGCACAATTATTCGGTTGAAGAGTATGTGGAAGCAGCAAAAAAGTGTGTACTGGAGACAAGGGTCCACCCTAACAATACGTTTGACAACGAGTGCAAGTATGAAAAAGGCCCCCGCGTCCGCGTCGTTCCCAGGGGGCGACACGGACGAGCCCAGCTCCCTGCGCCTAACCTCCCCCTCCGGCCGTGCCCTCCTCGCCGCCGCCAGGCTAAGGCCGCCGCCGGGAAAAGACCGGGGGTGGTTGGCGGCGGCGGGCTACTCTCCCTCGCGCGCGAGGGTCTCCGGCTGGTGCGGCCCGTCGCCCTGGACGGCGAGCTGCAGACGGCGGAGAAGGACGCCGGGGCGGCGGCCCCGGGCTATCTCCGGCGAGGGCGACCGTCGTGGTGGCTGCGCGGGCAGTGCCTCGGCCAGTTCTTCGAGGTTCTTCGGCGGATCTGGTCGGAGCTCCGGCCAACCGGGCCGTGGCGTCGGCCGGCGGGGAGACGTGCTGTTCTCCTCGCGGTGGTGGTGTGACGCGGCGGGCGTCATGGGCGCGGCGGCAGCGCGACCTCGGCCGTGCGGGCCAGATCTGGGCCTGGGAGGGCCCGATCTGGGCCTGGCGGGCCCGAGCTGCTGTCGTTCTTCTGCTCCGCAGCTCCAGGGTTACGTGGCGTTCAGCAGCCTTCTGCTAGTTGCGTGGTTGCTCCGGCAGCTGGGAGTAGGTCTAGGGTTGCTGCTGTGCGGGAGGCTAGTCTGCTCCTCTCGACAACAAGAAAGCCGGGGCGGCGGCCCCGGAATGGTGGCCGGCTTGGCGTGGTCGTCGCTGCATGAGGTGCTGCGACCCCCACGACTTGCAGTTGGTTATGGTGGTCGATCTCAGAGACACGCCCCTTGCCTTGCTACTCCATAGCCCAAGCCCTAGGGTTTGGTGGTCGAGGTCGAGCTCCGGGTGAAAACCTTGCACTTAGGTGCCGACGGCGGTGGCGCCCGAGGGCGTCGTTCTCCTTCTTGACTGCGTCGTTTGGGAGCTCCGATCCTCTACCGACGCGAGTGTGTTAAGTCTCTCCGGGTGAAAACCTAAACTCCTCTGGAGTGGGCGGCGGCAGCGACGACGACCTCGTTGTTACCTTCTTGGAGGCGCCGCTTGGGAGGTCTTGTCCCTCGTCGGGCGTCGGGTCGCGAAGGTCGTGTGGGCTGGATTTGTGGTCTAGATGGTGGATGCCAGGGCGGCGGCCTTGGAAATAGTTTTGTGATCCTTGTTTCGTGGATTTTTTCTCTTATCTTCTTTTCGGTTATTCCTTTGCCTAAAGGCAGCTTGTACATATTCTACCTACTATTAATCGAAAAGCCAGCAATTGCTGAATCTTTCAAAAAAACGAGTGCAAGTATATGTTTGTCGACATGTCTGTTCCATACTCTTTCCGGTTGGCACAACTTCCAACTTTCCTGAAGCTTAAAGATAAGTATGCATACGAAGAGCTGAAGACTTGCCTCGGAAATACATTTGGTACTCTGTACACCAGACTAGGATCAGTTGAAAATAATCTCTTCGCTGCCGTTATGATTTTTCTGCTTCCGTTCATGGCCTTGGCTTCTATGGTGCTCTTTGCCACGAGCCACAAGGATGGTCACAGTGAGAAGGATATCAGAGTGACATATATCTTATTAAGTTGCACCGTCATGCTGGAGTTCTTAATTCCTTGCATGGCAATGTGCTCGGACATCCCATGTTTTGAAAGTTTCCTTGACAAGTATATTGATGGGTGGCATGACATGGTTTCCCAGTGCAACATCATGTCATTTTGTGTTCGCAAGAAGAAGCCCACATTCCTTATGAAGGTTGCTTCCTTCAACTTTCTAAGAGATTTTCTTAACCAGCATTGGTATGTTCAACATGTACCTATAGCTTTCCAGATTACGGGGTGGTTCGCCAACACGTGGAAGATGGTTGGAAGAAGTACATACGCGATGCTGCAAGTTACAGGAGATTTAGCGAGCTCCGAGGCCAGTGAGCTATAAGGAGGCACCATCAGCTAGGTTTGAGCTTGAAGAAGCCTTTCGATGAGAGCGTCCTCATCTGGCACGTTGCCACAAACCTCTGCTTTTATCACCCCAATACATCCCTTCAAGGTCGACAAGGAGAAATCACAGAACGCAGCAGTGAGATATCCAACTATATGATCTACCTCCTTCTCATCCGTCCTGAGATGTTAATGCTCGACACTAGAGCAGATCTCTTCAACTTGACCAGCGACAAAATTATCAACAACGTCAATGGGCCGTTTGACATGACAGAAGAAATTCTTGTGCAGAAGATTCTTAACATGCCGATGTATCCGTCTACAGATGATACGATTTCCAATGCAGGCAAGCTCGCTGAAGCACTGATGAATCTGGATAACGAGGAGGAGAGGTGGAATGTGATCCAAGCTGTGTGGGTGGAGATGCTCTGCTATTCCGCTAGCAGATGCAGAGGATACCTACATGCCAAGAGCCTGGGTGATGGTGGGGAATGTCTCACCATTATCTGGCTCCTCTTGTCGTTCATGGGGATGGAGACCTTGGCGGACAGGCATCAGATGTCAGAGCCCCCTCAAGAGGAAGCAGAAGATGAAGAAGAAGCAGCGGCATCAAGTTCCCATTCCTTAGGCAGAGCCGATGGATCAGAAGACAATATTTGCCCAGTCTGAGAGATGGCGTGTGTGGAAATTACTGGTTCCAAGTTTTATTCGCTCACCCATACCACGTTACTTCCTTTACATCACACCG
Source organism: Poa pratensis (assembly GCA_947311845.1). Taxonomy (NCBI): domain Eukaryota; kingdom Viridiplantae; phylum Streptophyta; class Magnoliopsida; order Poales; family Poaceae; genus Poa; species Poa pratensis. Next base: position 46,434,611 of record CAMZMU010000077.1, on the reverse strand, counting down.
GGCTTTTATTTTTTTCTTTTGATGTGAGTGTGCTATTGTGCTCTTTTTTTTCTTGTCAATTATAAGCATACGACAATGTATTGTTACTTTGTTAGGTTCAAGTGCTGCTGGTTTTGCTGCATGGTTCTGTAAATCGTTTAATTAGACACATGTCTACACTGTCCGTTCTGGTTCTGAGCACATTCCTGTACTTTGCACTTTGTTGCTTAGATAGTGTGTCTTCCATCGAGCTGCCATGGGGTTAATTAAAAGAGTCATGTGAACATTTTTCTGGTTACCCTGTTGATGTATTCCTATCATCCTATCCAACCAAAGGTCAAGGCTTCATTGTTGTTTCTCTTGTGTTTTTCTGGTGGTTGCAGTGTTGGTCCATCTCAAAATAGGGAACTGAATGAATGCCTGGGGTTTGTGATCTCTTCGCGTTCAGAAAAGTTTCTTCGCCTGGCTATTGTACTTGCCAAACCCAAACAAACAGTATATGTGGAAGAAGATAATTCATGCACAGCTTACCAGTTCTCTACACAGTTCCACCCATTTATTTCCTGATGTAAACTCTTGTGTGTTACTATATTTGCAGCTATCGACCTTGGATGCAGTGCAAGAATGGATTAGAACTCTTCAATGTCTTCATGTCTGTCATTGGTGTAAGAATGCATTGGTTTTTGCTTTGAAGCAATGTACTGCCAGTGGTAACCCAAGGTAAGAATCTTAATGCAGTTTCTGTACCTCCGAATCCCCAAGTGCTGTTGCCGTGTCGCCCCAGGTCTGAAGGAACATAGTGTTTTTTTTTTCAAATGTGAATGAACAGAGTGTTGATGACGGGTATGTATACCACACATGTAGGGATGTAGGACGTTGGCTAACAGGCTTCAAGTGCTGGAGCCTCATGAAGAAGAACCCGCTGCTGCTGACGCATCTGCCTGTCGACCCCAAGAAATACTAGCCGTTGGGTAATCTGAGAAATGGTTTGCCACTTTATTTACACGTAGAATTAGTCCCGTGTCTGTGCTACCCCAAGAAAGATTAAGGCTTCTGTGTTATTTCTCTTGTGTATTTACTGCTCTGTGATATGTCTGGTGTGTTCCACCATTTCTAGCTGCTCTTTTGTGCAGCTTAATGACACCGGTCAATTTGTCTTGAATGATAAATTATGATTTCGACCACGTTGTTAGCCATTTGGGGTGTGGCTCTTTGCTAAGCAGCAGCCCACCGAGGTCGTCGGAGCCACCTGATTCAGGCCCTGCGACCGCAATCAATCAGCCCAGCAGCATTTCTTTCCTCCGCTCCCTAAGAGCATCTCCAACAGCAGCGCTGGGCGCCGGCGCGCTAAAAAAATTTGCGGCGCCAGAATTGCGATTTTGCGCGCGCAGCGCCTGTTTTGCTTTAGCAGAAGCGCTATAGTTAGCGCGGCGCGGCTGTACATTTTTTAGCTCCAGCAGAGGCGCTAAAATTCCACCGCGCGCGCCCAGCGCAAACAACATTCACACCAAACATGCAAACAAACCGAATCAAACAGACACGAAATAAATCAACAATAAATAGTTTAATTATTTATTACAACACAAATAAATAGTTGTTCCGGAACAATAGAACAAATAGTTCATTACACAATACAACAAATGAAACAAACACACAAATTCAACTCAATGTTGCCCATTCCATGTCCACCACTCCTCGATAAGATCCTTTTGAAGCTCATCATGTGTGTCATTACGTCGAATGGCATGGTAGGATGCAACAAAGCGTGCCACCCTCTCAGCCCTCCTCCGCGGTTGCACGGGAACACCCATTAACTCATAATGAGTATAGTCCAAATCTTGCCTGCGCTCATTCTCGATGATCATGTTATGCATTATCACACATGCGTTCATGATGTACCAAAGCATTTCTTGATCCCAAAATCTAGCCGATCCTCTAACAATAGCAAATTGGGCTTGCAAAATCCCAAATGCTCTCTCCATATCTTTCCTAGCCGCCGCTTGAGCATTGTGAAAGTCAAGCATTTTCTTACCTAGTGGTTTCTGAACCGGTTTCACAAATATTTGCCACCTTGGGTAGATGCTGTCCGCAAGATAGTAGCCATAGTTGTATGTATGGCCATTTGCTACAAACTCCACCGGACAAGTTTTCCCTTTTGCAATCTTATTCATGAGTGGTGACCGATGAAGAACATTAATATCATTGCAAGCTCCGGGCATTCCGAAAAAACATGCCAAATCCAAGTCTCATGATCGGCCACCGCTTCAAGAATTATGGTGGAATCCTTCTTATGGCCCTGAAATTGTCCATGCCATGCTGCAGGACAATTCTTCTAACTCTAATGCATGCAATCAATTGATCCAAGCATACCTGGAAACCCTCGAGCAGCATTGAACTCCAAAAGCCTAGCCGTGTCCGCTGCGTTGGGAACTCTCAAGTATTCCGAACCAAACACTTGCACAATGCCAACTGCAAACGCTTGACACACATGATGGCTTGACTCTCGCCCATCGCCAAGTGATCATCCACTAGATCCGCCGGAATACCGTATGCCAACATACGCAAGGCGGCGGTCACCTTTTGAAAGGTGCTATGCCCAAGTTCACCGGTTATTGCTGGAAAAACCGATCATGTTTGCTCAGTTCCTCCGCAATTTTCTTAAACAACTCGATGCTCATCCGAAACCGACGCCGGAAATAAGACTCGGGGTATATGGGATGCTCGACAAAATAGTGCCTCACCAATCTTTCATGAGCACCCATCATTTCCCTCCACAATTTTAGGCGACCCATCACTGAACCACCGTGATTTGGTTGTTTCCTAGCACGGATAGCAAGGATCATAGCCATGTCTTCCTCCTCTTGGATATCAAATTCTTCATCGGAGGAGGAATCGTCACTAGACGAACTCATCTACAAACATGAATTTGTACTAGTTATTTTACCTATGTGAACTCATCGACAAACTAAAAAACTAGAGAACAAACATACCTTGCAAGTATTTTGTCAAACACCTTGCGCGCGCGGAGGTTCGACGACCGCCAAGCGCTGTTCGTCGGAGGAACTGCGCGCTGGCTGGCGGCGAGGAAGGAGCTGGAGCAAGGAGTGGCGACTGCGCGCAGCTCGCCGGAGGAACTGCGCGCTGCGGAGTAGAGGCGGAAGCAGCTGAAACGGAGGTGGCATCGGTGGCGCTGCGGGCAAAATCGACACGGCGGCGACCTGCCCAGCAGTACACACGGCGAAGCGCAGGGGACGAGCGGCGGAAGCGCCGACGGCTGGTCTATTCGCGCGCCATGGTCACCGGCGAAGATGGGGAAAAGATGCGGACGGAGGAGCGCGCGGGTGGAGGATTCAGATCTGGCGGTTGGTCAATTCGCGCGCAAGTTTCTTTTCGACCGTGTGCGCTAGAGCGGCCGCCCCATATTCAGCGCAGCGAGTACCGCTTGGGCCAGAGCACTGTCCCCTTTTTACCGCGCGCGGAGTTTTAGCGCGGCTGCTGGAGACACCGTTTTGGATTCGCGCGCGTAATAACGGCGTTTTCTTGGGCGCGCGGCGTCTTTAGCGCTGCTGTTGGAGATGATCTAACTCTGAAGGGAGTCTCCGCTCAAGACAAAAAGACTCTGAAGGGAGCCCAGCAGCCGTGCGCAGCAGGAGCCAGACGGAAGTCCTCCGTCGTTCCCTGTTGTCGGCCGTGCGGGTGGTGGCGTGCCGTCGCGTGGCGAAGAGACGCCTCCGGCGAGCAACCTCAAATGCGAGGGCGCCAGCCGGGCGGCGGGAAGCTCCAGGCGGCCGCGCGCTGTGCCTGTGCGTTGTCGCGTGGAGGTGGCCTCGTCAATGCCCCGCCGCGACGGCGACGCGTCCCGGACCATCTCGTCTTCCATCCGAACCGCGGCCACGGCCCGCCCTCGGGGCTCGGGGAGCGCCACAAGCCCACAAGGTCAGCTCTCTCGCCCGCCAGGTGCTTGTGTTTATTCCCCTCCGCTCCACTGCGTCCTTAGCTGCAGTAGCTGGCTACTGAAAACTCACTCGCTGACTGTGCGCAAGAGCCTCTTCACCCTGCTTGCTTGGCTCCGCTGCGTTTCGGTGCGAATACTCCGTCCTTCACGCGGTCGTCCGCACTGTTGAACTATAAGCCTGACGAAGCAAAGTTTCAGACAACAGTTTTACTGTAGCTGTTCTTGCAGTTTTTCAGTTAGCTGTTTTAGGTTCAGTTTAGCTCGTTTTCAGTTAGCATAAACGGTCGACTTGCAGAGCCTGTTCTCAAGTTGGACTTGGTAGTAGCTAGCGGTCGTTGCGCCGTGGGATGGCACGGGGTTTCGCACGATGCAAGGCACTCATGGACACGATCTGACGGACGTGGGATGGCACGTCCTGTAGGCTCAGTCGTCGCCATGATTTTAGGATCGTCGTTAGGAGCTTTGTAATCGGACTACAAATAACGAAGGAGAAAACAGAAAAGCAGTACGTTGTACACTGCACAAAAACCACTGTCTTCCTCTCTCTGTGATCGAGTGTGTTCGAGTTGAATTCTTGATTCAGCGCCTACACGCACGTCGTCGACTGCTCAGCTGGAAGGAAGGATCGATGTGAGGCCGTTAGGTGTTTGTTTCGTTTTGACGTGCTACGGTACCACACAATTGGATAATTGGATTCTGGTTTTCGTTTTCAGAAATGATTGGATTTTGAATTCACCGTCAGTATGTCACAAGACTCACAAATACTAGTAAACTTAGAGCAGATTATTCGTTCAACAATGTTGTACCTCCTAGTGGAGAAAGAAAACAAGAATTGCGAAAAGGATAGTATGTATGGGAGTGACCTGCAGGCAAGAGGATGACTTCCGAAAAGGATAGTATGGATGGAAGTGGCCAGGAGGCGAGACGACGACGAACATGTCCATATAACTTCAGCAGAAGAAACAACAAAACTTTCGCCGGATTATTGGCACATCTGGGGCCATCTCCAGTGGGCAACAGCCACGTCTACATATGCTAACTAGCATTATACAAAAATTAGGAGCACCTCCACGATCTAGTTAATTTCTATACCCCCTCACCATCACAAACAGAAGCAGGACGATTATTTATGAATATAAGAGCCACATAGCTAGCTAGGAACATACCCTTCTCTACTTGCATGTTAGAAAAATACTCCTATAGGCCAGTTTGGAACCAATCAAACTGTGTCTTCGGGTCTTTGCCCCGTTTTAATACAAAATTCAGGTGGGCTTTCGCCCTCCCTTGTTTCGTGATAAAAAAGTGTCTTCTCACTTTGAACAAGGTAAGCAAAACTCTGTACACATGTGACGTTGCCGCACCACAGTTACAGCTAACCACGTGCATACATATGATGAAGAGGGGCGGGTTTGGAATTAATCAGCCTTCCACTTTGAGCGTGTGTGAGAACTAAGAGACAGAGTGCGGGAGCGAGAGCGAAGTGACGACACAACTTCAATCTCATGACCCAGGTCTCGTGACGACACAACTTCAAACTCAGATTAAGGTCATGCACACCGAGTTGAAGTTGACATTTTCAGCAGGAAGAAAGGTTGGGCACCTCTCATACTCAGGATTGAGGGTTGAAGAGAGCTATATATGCAGGAAAAAAGCCTGTTTATGATGTGAAGTGTCCTCCGAGTCCCGAGAGCAGCTATTATTTCAGATCTTAATAAGATACTTGTATTCATGTGGCTAATAGTCTGTATTTGGTTGTTCAGTTTTTACTGTTCTTAAAAAGTACGGGGTTAGTAGCAACTTTTGAGTTTGTAAGAGGGGCTGACTCTGGAGTAACTGACAGTCTGACATATGTTTATTGGTTTCGTTCTTGCAATGGAATCAGGGTCGGAGCTATGGTCCTTAATTAGAAAAAAGTGAATTGTCAGTAAAATATCTTTTTTATTATATAGATGCTGATAACTTTTGGTCGAAGTCAACAAAATTTGATTTTGACTGAACCCAACCTAGATACAGGTAATTATAAACAGAGAGAATAGTACGACACACACGAAGTGAGTGTGTCAGACCACAATATACGATTGTAAGTACACTGCAAGAATTATCAAGATCTGATCAGAGGGTGCTGCAGTCAGCGGTCTGGAAGGAGAGCGTGCCGCCGGCGACGTCGTAGAGCAGGTGCATGTTCTGCTGCTGGAAGTTGCCGATGATACTCCTATCTGCGTCACTGGAAATCAACATGCATGCCGTCGACTCGTCCACCGGCGCCCAGTAGTTCGTCGGTGGCACCGCCATGTCCGCGCCGACGAATTGGAACACCAGCTCCGGGACCTTCCTGAGGTCGTTCTGTCCCACGCACAGATCCACGTTAGTTCCACTGGGAGGTGCGACGAGGCTGCCATTCAGCTGTCGGGCCAGCTCATTCCTCAGAGCCTGATACGCGCCGTGCACCAGTGACGTGGTCGGTGAGCCGGAGTCGATTATAACCCCGCCGGAGTTACCCTTGAGTTGGAACAGCGTGCTGGGGATCGGCAGCTTGGTGTCTCCAACGGTGAGGCCCACCAGTGGAAGGTAGTAGAAGGTGCTAGAGCTCTTGACGAACTGCGTGGACATTACTGGGCTTGCTCCGCTCATCCTTGCCGAGGCGCCAACGAAGAGGTGGCTGGGCGCACCGTTGGCACGGAAGTAGGGCGTAAGGCAGTAGGAGAACTTGGTTGCACCGGTTTGAGAGACCAGCGAACTGCTCTCCCGGCCGAGCCCTATAAGGCCCGACGCGCCATCTAGGGCGCCCTTCGTGATCTGGCTCGAGGTCACGCATCCGAACGTAAGCTTCGCCGTGCTGGACTGGAACGTGAAGGTCTCCGTGCCTAGCTCGCCGAAGATATCCCCAGCTCCGTAGCCTGCGGCAAAGGCGCAGTTGCCTCGCCGGGTGCAGCGGTTCACAGGAGTCGCTGTGCATGCGGCATCAGTGCATGGCACGGCCTGCGCGCTGCTGGACTGGGAGGGGTCGTAGTATGGGAGGTCCTGCTGGAAACAGTTGCCCGAACTGCAAGCGGAGCATTGCGTCCAGATGAGGCTGCTGCCGGTGTCGATGAGGGCCTCCGCGCGCTGCGGCGGGTCGCCGATGAGGTACTCCGCCATGTACTGGGTCTGCGCCCATTGAACAGGCGCGCTCACGTCGTCGCCTGCAGCTATCATGGCCAGGCGCTGACGGCTGCGGTCGACGGCGCGTCGCACCAGCTCAGCCATGGTGTAGTTTCCCTTGGCGTCGACGTGTGTAAGCTCCATCCTCAGCCCGTTACCGGTGCTGCAGGTTGCTGGTGCGGCGACGGTATAGAGGACCACCACGAGCACCATCAAAGTTCGCGCCATCTTTTACTAGTTTCAGTGAGGTTTGCCTTAGCTTCCAATTGGCCTCCATGGATGTTGGATGGTATTTGTAGGAAGGGAGTGGCTGGATATGAGCAGGGTGGGGCCCATGTACGATGTACCAAAACTTAATAACTAGTACCAGTTTTTAGTCAGACGATATTTTCATGCATTGTCTGTACAAATAAACAAGTAAAAGAGGACGTTTCAAAAGAAAAGAAAAGAAAAGAAAACAAGTAAAAGAGGATAAAAATTATTTTTCACACAAATATAGTAGAGCCGAAAATTAACTATGTAACTATACAGCTGCTCCCTTTTTATTTTGAAACTTTAAAACTGTTCCCTCCATCTCTAGATATAAGTAACTGTTGGTGGTCTCGTTTAACAGACTTTGAACTATAAAGTATGTATATTGACTATCAAGAGAAAGAGCATTTTTGTGCCACCGCAAAAGTTCCTGAATGCTGAAATGTCGTCAAATTTCTTTGGTTTTGAATGATTGCCATTGTGAATTTCATCTGAAGTCTAATAGTCATTATTGTCAATTCTTTTAAATTGATTTGTGTCAAACTTCTCTAAGGTATCAATTTTCGTTTGTTTTCAATTATCAAATTGCGCCTTTTTTATAACATACAGATGGACATATGTTTGGTCAACAATTTGCAGGTTTATGCTTCATACAGCAGTGTGAATCAAGCAATATTTGTTGCTCTAAAAAAATCAAGCAATATTTAAAACTTTTCTAAAAGCTATCAACCAGTGATTTTGAAGAAAAAAATCTTAGTTTTGCCCAACATAAAAATAGAAATAGTTTTCCAAAAATATGTAATTTAATATTATTCATTTCAAATGTAATGATATTATTTAAATTTGTTAAGCAATTTTTGTCCTTATTTTTGTTAACATATTGGGTACAAATTTTGCACAACATAAAAGTAGAAATAGTTCTGCAGCCTGTCACCACTTCCTTCTCTTGCTTCCTTAATCGATATGCCATATCAGCCTTTTGCTTATGTGGTCTATGTTAAAGCATTGAGAAAACGATTTTGCATTCAGAATGGCAACGATAAGTCGATAACACAAGGTAAACCACATATGCTCCTTACTCCTACTATATGTTGTGTAGTCTGCCAATGAAAGTAGGCTGCACAAACCAAAGCCAAAAAACTGTTCGTGCGTTTGAAGGAGAAAGCCCTGGGTGGCAGGTCTGGGTGATACTTTCCTAGAGGAGAAGACCTCGGCGGGTCAAGCACAGCTAGGATGACTGTAACATGCTTTGTCTCTTTTGCCAGCAACAAAAGAGGGAGAATATATAAGGGAGAAGAAACTTCCGAGCTATGGATGTTAGCGATAGTGCCACTCGATGGAATTTTGTACTATCTGAGTGAGAAAATTGTAAAAAATCACCACAATTGGTGGTCAAGCTACAAAAGACTACCGGTTTCCACCGAATTCACAAATCGCCACCACTATTCGTTGACACCGTAACAAAAAACCACCACTTCTTCTGTGACCTCGTTTTAGCCGAGTTGACGCTATTTCTGACCGGTATGGCCCACTGTCAGGCATGACGTGGTGCAGGCTACATTTGCACAAAAGTCCTCCACAAATTTTTTGCCTTCTTATCTTCCTCACGCTCGTGTTGACCGGCGGCCGCGCCCCTGGCCGGCGCTCGCCCCAAACGCCCAAATCAATTCAGACGTGTCGATACAGAGTTTGAATTCCATACCAGCTGCCGAGCTTGATGTAGATGCCGCCCTTGCAGACGCAGCTCTCGATGAGGTCGTGGCGTGGCGGTAGGCGCCCGCCGACAGCTCTTGCCACATGAGTAGGGCGCGGGGCACATAAGCACGATGGCGGATGTCAGCAGAGACGCTGCGGTTCACAGAAGATCGAATTGGTGGTTGGGAAACATAGAGGGCATCAACGGGATCATGCAATAGCAAGGAATTGGACGGGGCCTGACAGTGACGAAGATCGGAGGCAGAGGGGCGTCGCTGGAATTCGAGAAGGCGGCGATGCGGGAGTGCGCAGGCGGCAGCGCGAGCAGAGGCGGCGCATCGGGCAAGGCTGGGGCGGCAGTGTGCAGGTTGTGGCGTGCAGGGCGGTGCGTCGGGTATGGCTTCTGGCGGCGACGTGCAGGGCGGCGGCGAGGTCGCGGGGCGCGGGGGCGACGCGCTCACCGCCGCCGAGCCGCAGCGGTTGTCCTGCGACGTGCGCGGCCGCAGCACGCTCTGGGCAGTGTTCCACCAGGACGACCGCGAGCGCGTCCGCGACGGCACGGCGTTCGCCGCATTCCCGGCCTCGTCCTCTGTCGCAGCCGCGGTGCCCCCTTTCGAGGTCCAGTAGCATCCGATTCAACCGCCGCCGTGCGTCCAGGAGGCGTTCTTGGAGGAGGAGATCGTTATGACCGAGAGCTGCGACGAGATTACCCCGGTGGTGGAGCCAATCGTGGTCAAGAAGGAGGAGGCCGCTGGCACCAAGGCAGCGGCCATGACGTTCCAAAATTATGGAGGACTTTTTCGCAAAATTTACACACGCCACGTCATGCCTGACAGTGGGCCATACCGGTCAAAAACAGCGTCAACTCGGCTAAAACGAGGTTTCGTGGAAACTGGTGGTTTTTTGCAACGCTGTCAACGAAAAGTGGTGGTGATTTGTCAATTTGGTGGAAATCGGTGGCTTTTTGTAGCTTGACCACCAATTGTGGTGGTTTTTTGCAAATTTCTCTATCTGAGTATCCATCTCACAAGCCATGTCTGCTAGCGAAGAGTGATTTTCATGGTTCGTCCGTACTACCCTGGGTTTCTTTGATGTGTCCTATTTTTTTGTACTGTCTGTGGAAGTTGGACTGCTCCATATAATTTATGCAAAGAGGTATTAGCACCGGTCATACAAATACTTGTCCGGTGGGAGCAGATTCATACAACTACTTGCAAAAGTAGAAAAAGTGGTACATGAACTTGTCAAGTTGGAGCAAACTGGTACAAAATGATTTTGGTGATGACAAGTGGCAGCGTTACTTTTGCAAGAACACCCCTACACATTTTTATCTCACTCATATCACCTCTAGTACGGCCTTACACATGGGTCCGACCTGTCAGTGGTGAAAGAAATAATAACTGAAATTATAACGTTGCACGGCTCGAACACGCGACGTAGAGACCATGACCCTCGCGCCTAACCACTGCAACTTAAACTACTTATCGTCATAAAGCAAACTGAATGTTAGTTATTCCTGCCATCACACGATAGACAATTGCGCAAGCACACCGGACGCGATGGCTGGGCCTACAGGCTACGGATGCGTACGGCAGGAGGACGACGAGGCGGGTGCTCGGGGCATCGCGGTGTCCATGGACGTGTTGCCGCGTCATCGCCCGGGTAACAAGTCGCCGTGTTCGGCGAGCGGCGCCGTGCGCGAGTGCGCCTATGCCTCTGTCGTGTGCGCGCCTAGCGAGGACGACCCCCTCAGCGCCGCCAGACCTGCATGCTCGACCTCGGCAACAACCGTCTCTAGGGTGCAATGGAGGCCCTCAATCCCAAGGCTTGTATTGTGTCGAGCACCTGTTGTGCACCAAATGTCCCAACGTTGCGCTACCGTGGGACGTACGGAGAAGGCGAGCTGCGCAGCCCTGGGCCTCCACCTCTGCGCCCAGTACGCCTAAGCCAGCGTCTCGTGTGCGTGCGCGATGAGGACGACTCCTTGTCCGAGAAGATCCGGTCCAGCTCGTCCCGGTACGTCGGCACGACGAACAGCGTCAACGCAAAGTAGCCGTCGGACAAACCACCGTGCAATTGAATCGTGGACGAGGAGGACGCAGCCAACTCTTACATCGCCGCGATCGCCGTTGCGGCCGGACTCGAGCTATGCCATGGCCTCGCGGTGCCACGCCGTATCTGCACCTCGAGGAGGTTTCTGCCGAGGTCCAGCGTGTGCAGGTCGACCGGCGGCCCGAGGTGGTCGTCCTCGTCGGGCGCGCACACAACACCGGCGCCGGCGCACTCGCGCACGGTGCTGCACCAGTTCAGCAACACCGGGCACTGGCGCGCTTCACCGATTGGCCGAAGACACGTCCATGGACCCGCCTCATCTTCTTCCTGCCGCACGCATCCGTTGGACCGGCCGTCACGCCCGGCGTGCGTGCGAGGTACCGGCAGTGTTGCGATAGAAGCATACAGTCGCGTGATTGCAGGAATAAGAAAAATTCAGTTTGCTGTATGACAGGAAGTAGCTGAAGTTGCAGTGGTTAGGCGGGTGGGTCAGGTGCTTGACGTCCCTTGTTCGAAACGTGGCCAAGTTATAATTTTAGTTATTATTTCTTTCACCGCTGACAGGTCGGACCCATGTGCAAGGTCGTACTAGAGGTGATATGAGCAAGATAAAAATGTGTAGGGTGTTTTTGCAGATGTAACGCTGCCACTTGTCATCACCAAAATCATTTTGTACCAGTTTGCTCCAACTTGACAAGTTTATGTACCACTTTTTCTACTTTTGCAAGTAGTTGTATGAATCTGCTCCCACCGGACAAGTATTTGTATGACTGGTGCTAATACCTCTTATGCAAAATATCTTGACAATTTCTACACACTAATATGCCCTTATTTGGCAGGCCGAGAGTTGTCGTGATCCACCCGGGCAAGCGAAGTACAGTGGCCCTTCGTTGAACTTTTTTTCGAAACGGAGTTCGTTGAAGCAACTAGTCCGCCCAAAGGTACATATGAATGATGTTTTCTTTAATTTCTATGAGCGATGTCCCAGTATTGTTCCATCTGAAAACAGAGCGTTTGATGATGTCAAGGTTATACATGGATTTAGCAGACACAAGGGGATGGAAGACCTTGGCCAACAGGCTGAAATGCTGGAGCTGGCACATCTACCTGTCAACCCCGAGAAATACTACCAGCTGAATAATCAGGTATATCATCTCTGTACACATGAAAATAAATCGTGTGTCTGCATTTCCTCTGCAGTTGCACTCATTTATTTACTGTCCGCGTGTCATGTTTGGTGTGTCCCATTATTTGCAGCTGCTCTTTTGTACACCTTAATAGAACAATTCCGGTTGCCTGAATGATGTGATATGATCTCGATCACGCTGTTGATGTATTTCTTGCTCTTTTATTCCTGCAGCGAGCATGCTTGCAACACCAGCACTTGAATAGCACATCCCATGGGAGTCCAAATACCAAGCTCTTGCTGCAATAAAAGATCAGCGCATCTGAAACAGCAGAGCGCTAGAAATCACCGCATGCCGGGATTATGCTCCAAACCTGAACCAAGAATGAAGAATGAATGTTTGTTTTCTTCCCAAAATGTGACCAGTATGCCGGGATTATGCTAGAAATCATCATCATTCAACCCATTCCTCCCTCCTCTCCTCTTATGTGCTGTGGTACGAGACTCAGACGCCATGTACACTCGTAAGCAGGCGCCGTACCGACGTTCGTCGCTCCTCGCCGGCGATGCGGTGCGGAGGAGGAGTGGTGGTCGGGGCTCGACGATCCGCCCGACGTGCAAACTTGTTGTCCCAGCAGGAAGACGCGAAAACTTCAGGCGGCGGCGACGAGAATGCCCTTGTCAACGTCCAGCCGGGCGACGACTACGCGCCGGACCACCTCGCCGGCCGGTTGAATTGTGTCCTGTCACATCCCAACTTTTGGAACCAAGAAAAACATAGTTTTACAAGACCCAAAATTCAGAACCAACAAAAAAAAATTGAAATATTTCCCTAATGGTTGTATTTTCCTTCCTATTGCTCTGTTTGACTTGATGTGACTTGATGTTTAAGTTGTTTGGCCAATAAATATTAACCTAAAGACCACCCCAAGATAAAAAATATATTTAACTTTGGTGATCATGTTATGACAAGAAAATATTCCATACATCTTTTTCCATTCTTATTTCTGGCTAAAGTTCATTTCAATGATACTTGGTTTAGCAACAACCAGAACTAATACTCATTATTTGGAAAAGTAAAAGTATTTCCAAAATTATGGGTTTCCAAATTTATGGAGATCTATACGCTATCTCCTACCTATTTTTCAACCTTGGTATTTTGCAGTTGTATACAACTCCCATTTTATAAATTCTTATTTTCACTCCATTTGAAAATAACACTAGTGGGAAATATATTGCCCCACATATTTCCTTTCTCAAATCTTTTTGAAAACTATTAAGTTATGAGTGGAGATATTTCCTAAGCATCATCTTGTCATAATTAGGAGTGGTCACTTTTCCCCAAGATAGCATTGTGGAAATGGTGGTATGATTAATTCTTGTGGTTTGAATTGTGTGGTCTTGGTTGTGATGTTGATCTTGTTGTGTTTGTTGCTTGTGTGGATAATTCCTCCATTGTGCGTAGCACTAAAATAAAACACACTTGATAACAAATTTGGTATGTGACTTAAATATAAAACAAACTCCTCAAATTATTCAACAAATAGAAATTAATATCATGAGTTAAAGAAATGAGCTTAATAAAATATTTTCCCTACCTAACTCTCTAATTCCTTCAAACAAATATTTTCTCTATGAAAATAAAAATTATTTGAAGTTAATATATTTGTCAAGGAAGTTCCAAGAGTTCAAAAATAATATTTTAAACTTGCTTTAAAATTTCTAAAGGATTATAAATTTGTATTTAAGAAAAAATGCCATATTAAAATCCTATGAACAAAAGTTGTTCAAAACATTTTATTTTGACACCCCAATTGTTGTGGAGCTTCTACATGTTATGGGGAGGCTACCTGATTTTTCTCATAATTTTCTAAAATGTTTTAGTACCTCAATTAAATCCCTAAAGGCTACTGTTTTTAAAAAGGAATTAAGAAAGAAATTGAAACAGAGGATTTTAGGGAAAGGTAGGGGGTTTTCTGCAAAACCTTCATCACCTTCCTGTAGCGACCGAGCTCGAGCTGCTCGGGCCGCACCGCTCGCTCGCCGCCCGTGCCGTCCGCCCGCCGCCGTATAGCTCGAGGTGGATAAGACCACCACCTGGGCTCTCTCTCTCTCACCTCAGATCTTTTCTCCACATCTCCCCTGCTCTCCCACTCTCTCTGCTCCTGTAACAGCCCAACATTTGAAACCTGAAAATCTGTATAAAATTTTCACTTTTTCTTAGTACATGCATCATAGCATCATGTCATTTCATCTCAAATTGCTAAATCAAATTAAAATATGTGGAAACAAGAACACACCTAAATCCATCTCCTTGCAACTCAAATGTGGTTGCTGTCTAATAACCACAACTACAAATAACCATCCATATCCGTCAAGGAGGTCCAAGGGTTCTAAAGAAATATTTTGCAATGGGTATAACTTTTCCAATGAGCAACAATTTGAATTTAGCAAAAATGCTCGAAGTCAACCCTAGTAACAAAAGTGGTCCAAATTATTTTATTTTGCCACACCAAAATTTGGGGTACTTCTACCTAATATGGGGAGCCTCCCAAATTTTCTCAGAATTTTGGAAGTGTTCAAATACCTGATTTAATTCAATACAGCTGCTGGTTTTAAAAATTAAAACAGAAAAGGACCTCTTTGTAATTATGGAGGGACCTGTCCGTGATGGAAGAAACTCGGCCAGGGGCCAATTTGCAAAATCGGGTCTTCTTCCTCGTCGCTGTAGCGACCGCGCGTGCGCCCCGCCGGACCAGCTCGACCCCGCGGTCGCCCTGCACGCCGCCGGGCCCCCTCTGCCCCCACCGCAGGAAGGCAAGCACGCCGAGGCCCCCACTGCTCCCCTCCCGCACTCGCACGTCCACCTGCTCCCCATCTTTCTCCTCTCCCCCGAGCCGCCATGGCCGCGACGCTCCGCCGCCGTGCCGCCGTCGCCTGAAGCTCCCCCGTCCAAATCCGGCCCCACAGCGAGGTTCGCCGCGTCGCCAGCTGCATCCCTGCCGGAGGAATCGAGCTGGGCCGCCTCGAATTGCCGTCGCCGTCCCCGTTTCCCCGCCGCCGTCCGAAGCTCCGCCGCGGACGGATTCGTCGTCGCCGCTGCACCACCGCCGTCGTTGCCCACCCCAACGCGTCTGTGGTGAGCGTCTGGTGCAGGAGCACCCTCTTCCATTTCCCTCCCCTCTCTCGCCGTAGCATCGCCGTACTCCCGCCGTGCTCGAGCGCGTCCAGCGCGTCGCCGTCGTCGTGCGTTGCTCGGCCTCACAGCCAGCCCAGGCCGGCCAGAGGGCCGCTGGCGTCTGTTAGGTGGCCGGCCCACCAGCCGGCCCAAACCGGTGGGAAGGCCGCTGGCCTCGAGTACCAGGCCGGCCTGCCAGCCGGCCCAGGCCGGGTGGAGGGCTGACTGGCCCAGTTTTTTTTTTTTTTAGGGTGATGTTTTCTTTTTCCTCTCCCTCTCGCGCATGCTTCCGGCTACTCCCTCGCGCGTTAGGAACATCGATTCGAGGATTCGATTACTCCACCCCTCTCTCTCCCGAATCCGAATATTTAATCCTTGATAGTTGTTGGAGAGAAATTACTTAAAAATAAACAATTAAAAAGAGGAACTTCTAAAATTAATAACTTTTTATCTGGGCTTCAGAAAATTGCGTGCCTTATATCAAAATGCTCAGAACAACGTGAATCACCCAAAATCATCATCATCATGCATAGTTGGTCTCAACTACTATAATGTACTCCTAGTAGTAACAAAGTCATTAAGATAAATATGGGGTGTTTTCCTCTCCGGTCGAAGCAATTATCCTTCCGCCCCCATTTAATATTGCTAGATAGCTCATGTTAAGTTCCATGCATTTAAATTGTCATACCATCATGTGTTTGCGCATTGCATTTGGGAAGCATGTGTGGTGTTTGATTGTATCTTCCCGTGTTTTTATGCACCGGTAGATCAAGGAGGTGAAGTGCCACCCCCGTCTTGTGACGATCCGTACTACCAGCACCTTGGTCAAGGCAAGCGTAATCCCCCCCTCTGAGCATATCTTATCCTATTTTCCACAGTTATTTTCTCCACTATAATATTGCATGCGGTTCTAAATGTCTTTTGCCTGGATTAGAGTATCCTACTAGTTGCATTAGAATCCTGTTGCCAATACCTGTTTTACCTTCCTAATACCATAGGTTTGTATTGTTGGCCATGAAATACTTACTATGCTATGCAAGTGCTTAGCCATGCTTAGTGAAATGCCTAGTGGTACTAAGGTTGGTGAATGCTGGAAACAGGTGTTAACTTGTGACAGTGATGTTGATGGTGGAGAATTGTGGAGATGGATAATAAAATGCTAAGAAGGTGGGGATGAGAGGCCACTGTGGTTGTGGTGTTTTGTCTCGTTCTCGCCGCCTAGGTGCGAGTTCTTTACCTCTTGAACCAAGACTGAGCGTGCAACCATGCGTGAGGCCTATGCATTTGCAGGAACCCTCATAGACTAAATAACTCGAGCAGGGCTAGCCAGGGTCCTCTAGTTCGGGCTTCCATTTGCGCGTGCGTGATGATGGTGGATTTGAACTGATTGAGGATTGTGGTGTTAGGAAAATGAGTGGCCACGGGGCACGGTGTCGATGATCCGTGCTTCGTCCTCACTGATAATCCTGGGTTAGTCCTTAACGAGGGAGAAGTCGACACCGCTCCCACCCAGCCGGCTTTCCATGGAAGAGAGCTAATGATCAGGTAATGGGCCGGACGGTACACGTGGCAAACATTTGTACACCCCTGCAGGGTTAAATCTTTTCGAAAAGCCGTGTTCGCGGTTATGGACGAACTTGGGAAGTGAAGGTAAGATCATAGAATAACTTTAACGGAATGATTAAAAACTGGGTACTAGAGGTACCACTCACAAATGCAAGGTGAGCTTCCTCGAGGGTGATTCGGGGAGGTGCCTTTGATGAACAGGTACGGGGATGATGTTGAGAAAGGTGATGAAAGAAAGAGTACTTCTTACCTTTTGAAAATACTCTGTTTAGTCGATGCCTTTGAGTTATGTTTTCATAAATAAAATCAGCTTTATGCAAAACAACCATAACTTTGAAAGCCTCATCGAGCATATATTAGCTCTTAATCTTGCGAGTTCGTCGAACTCAACGTCTTTGCTTTTGTTTCAGAGGAGGACTTCACCGATCTCGAAGGTGGGTTCTTTGTGGACGTCGACGAGTAGTCTGGGGTTCCCAGGTGGCAGCTTGGGACATCCTGGAACAGCTGGCTGTGATGTTTATCTGTAGGCCTCTTAGGCCATATGTTGGATCTTGTTGTTTAGAACAACCTATTTGCTTCCGCTTGTTGTAATGTTGGGTCTGTGACCTCTGGTTGTCATTTGCTATCTTTCTCTGTATAAGAGTTGAACTATATATTTGTGTCGTAGAGTCTGTGATGTGCCAGTTGTTCCACAAGTCTTGATCTTACTATTATGCTTTGATAGTTGTGCCTGTGTTGAGGCATCAATCGGGGTGTTGTGTTGTCTGGAGTGAGGTGTACCCAGCAACGCCTGCCAAAGGTTTTGGCCGGGGATTGGTAAACCCGTAACCTCCGGTTGTATCGCTTAACCGGTGACACACAGCATCACTGTATAGCAGTCGGGTCAGGGCGCCACAAGTTGGTATCAGAGCAGTACTGCCTGTAGGAAACCCTTCTACTGGTCGATGTTGAGTCTAGTGTTTGTGAAAATATTTTTAACCTAAAAATGAGTTGTGAAAACCATCTTAGGATTCTTTTTACTCCTTATCTGGTTACCCTCTAATCTCGGAGCAATCTTACCTCGATTTGAGTTTAAAGGTTTTACTTCTCCTGTTACTTCAAAATGATTAGAAACGGGTGGGTTCGACCTTTAGTGTTATGTGTCACGTTGCTCCCGCTGCGTTGTCAATCCCAAATCAACTCAGTTGTTTCTACCGAATCTAATCATTGATCCTTTCTTTGGGTTTTAACCCAGGACTTGAACATAAGGTCCCGGATTGTGCCAACTAGAGTGTGTTAAGTTGTGATTTCTTAACTCTCACTAGTAGCACATGATGCTGATCTTTACCCAAGTTCTATCTTGTTGTTTTCCTTCTCGCAAAGTATTATCGTCCCTAGTCTGTGTACTTGTGAAGACGCTAATGCTATTGTTCGACCATTCGGAGAAAGATACTAACGTGTCATTGTCAAATCTCCAGAATGGCTCGAGGAGGTCGTGGAGGCCGTGGAGGCCGTGGTGGTCGCGGTAACCACAATGATGATGAGGATGATCTGCCGCCACCCACAATGGCTCAAGTCTTGATGGCCATTGAGGAGAACCGTGGGCGCAATGAGCGCTTGCTTGACAGTTGGTGCAGCAGAATGCACGGAGGAACGAGTGCAACACTCTCACGAGTTCCTGCGCTCCAGCCACCCACCTTTGCTGATGCTAAGGAGCCACTGGAAGCTGATGATTGGCTTCGTGCTTTGGAGCGCAAGTTCTCCGCGCTGCATTCCATTGGCTGAGCAAGTCAACTTTGCCACCTATCTCTTGGTTGGTGCTGCTGGCTGTTGGTGGGAAAGCCATGTGGCTTGTTTCCAGCCAACCATGTCTTCACCTGGGCTGAGTTCCGCACTGCCTTTCGAGCGGAGTACATTCCCCAGCCATCATGGACTTGAAGAGGAGGGAGTTCCTGGATTGCAACAGGGACGGATGGACCTCCGCACTTATGGTCGTGAGTTCAACCACCTCTCTCGTTACGCCCCAAGGGACGTGACCAATGATGCTGACAAGCAAGAGCTGTTCCGCAAGGGTCTGAATCCGCAGCTCCGCTATGAGCTATTGCCCTTCAGGTTCCAGACCTATCAGGAGCTGTTCAACCAGGCTTTCACTCTTGAGCAAGGAAGAAAGGAACTTGAAGCTTCCAAGAGGCCCGCACATGGGGACCACCAGAGTTCCTCGGGTTCTGAGAGCAAGAAGCGCAGGGTGTTTGTCCCCTACAGCGCCGTACCTCGTGCTCCCTTCATGCCGAGGGCAGCGGATATAGGCCACCTCCTCCGCGTCCCACTACTTCGACACTTGGGATAGGCGGGAGTGGGTACCGTCCTATGCTACCTGCTCCACCTGGAGTCACTTGCTACACCTGTGGCCAGGCTGGTCACTACTCCAGGGAGTGCCCCCAGAAGGCACCTCTCGCTATAACTCCTGCACGAGCCCCTGCCACTCCAACTGGCAAGGCTGGACCTATGGTGCGTGGTCGCCTGAACCACGTCTCTATTGAAGAAGCTGAAGATGATCCCGGCGTTCTCATGGGTGAGTTACGAATCAATGGCAATACAGCTACGTTTTGTTTGACTCTGGAGCATCGCATTCATTCATATCCATAGCGTTTGCAAAAGATCACAAAATACCGTTCGAAAATGAGACGACCTTTGGAGATCTCCACTCCTGGCTAAATGGCAAACCGATGGCGTTACTCCTGAGGTCCAGATTATCATAGCATCCCTGTCCTTCCCTTTCCCGTTGATAGCCTTGAGGTCGAAGGGCCTTGATGCCATACTGGGCATGGACTGGTTAGCAAGATACCATGCTAATCTCGACTGTGCTGCTAAGTCCATCACCGTGACCCACCCTTCCGGTTACGATGTGCAGTTTTGGGCTACATATTCAGGACCTCCATCATCAGACAATCCCCTCTCCCCGGAGATCACCCTATGTTTCATGGAAGGCTTGTCCCCTCCTGAAATCCAGGACATACACGTGGTGTGTGACTTCCCGGATGTGTTCCCAGAAGAATTGCCTGGCATGCCACCTGATCGAAGTGTGGAGTTTGTCATAGACTTGCTTCCCGGTACTGCCCAATTTCCAAGAAGCCCTACCGCATGCCGGTGGAAGAGTTGGCTCTGTTGAAGGAGCAAATTGATGAGCTGTTAGCGAAGGATTTATCAGCCTAGCAGTTCACCTTGGGGTTGTCCGGTACTCTTTGTCAAGAAGAGGGATTCTACCGTTCCCGTTGTCTCTGATTATCGCCGTTGAATGCGGTGACAATCAAGAACAAGTATCCTATTCCCCGATCAATGATCTGTTGGATCAGTTAGCTGGTGCAAGAGTATTCTCCAAGATGGATCTGAGGTCAGGGTACCATCAAATAAAGATCAGAAAGGAGGATATCCCAAAGACGGCATTTGTTACTCGCTATGGCTCATATGAGTATACCGTCATGTCCTTTGGTCTCACAAATGCTCCAGCTACTTTCATGAGGCTCATGAATTCCATTTTCATGGATTATCTTGATAAGTTTGTCGTCATTTACATCGATGACATCCTCATCTATTCTAAAACCGACGAAGAGCATGATGAACACCTTCGGTTGGTTCTGACACGGCTTCGTGAACACCGTCTCTATGCCAAGTTCTCCAAGTGTGAGTTTTGGTTGGATAAACTTGTCTTCCTTGGACATGTAATATCTGCCAATGGTGTGGAAGTCATCCCCGACAAAATTCAAGCTATTCTAGACTGGAAAACTCCAATGTCAGTCAAGGACATTCGTAGCTTTCTCGGATTGGCGGGTTACTACCGCCGATTCATCGAAGCTTTCTCCAAAATAGCCAAGGCATTGACTGACCTTCTCAAGAAGGATAAAAGTTTGTATGGTCGGCCGAAGCTGAAGAGAGCTTCCAACACTGAAAGCCAAGCTCACGTCCGCTCCTGTGCTTGTCCTGCCGGACACAAGCAAGGATTTCGTCGTCTTCTGTGACGCCTCTCTACAAGGTTTGGGCTGTGTGCTAATGCAAGATGGCCATGTTGTGGCTTATGCTTCTCGCCAACTTAAGCCGCATGAGCTCAATTACCCTACTCATGATCTAGAGCTTGCCGCGTGGTCTATGCTTTGAAGCAATGGAGACCATACCTGTTTGGTAACCGTTGTGAGATCTTCTCGGATCACAAGAGTCTGAAGTACCTCTTCACCCAGCCGGATTTAAATCTCAGGCAAAGGCGTTGGTTGGAGTTAATCACGGACTACAATGTGAGTCTGAACTATCAACCCGGCAAAGCAAACGTCGTGGCTGACGCGCTAAGTCGGAAGTCCTATTGCAACAATCTGATGATTGAAGAGGCCAACCTGCCCTTTATGAGAGTTTGCTCGTTTGAACCTGGAAATTGTTCCTTCCGGCTACCTTGCAAATCTGGAGATCAAATCTACTCTTGTGGACCAGATTAAGGATGCTCAGAAGCGTGACAAGGGTATTCTAAAAATCAAGGAGAACATTGCTAGTGGGAAGGCCAAATGTTTCTCTGTCAATGAATCCGGAGTTGTTTATTTTGGTGACCGCTTGGTGGTGCCAAAGAAACGAAAATTGAGGGAGTTGATCCTCCAAGAAGCTCATGAATCTCCTCTCTCCATTCATCCCGGTAGTACCAAAATGTACCAAGACCTTCGACCACTATTCTGGTGGACCCGTATGAAACGGGAAATTGCTAGGTATGTTGCTGAATGTGACACCTGTCGACGGGTAAAGGCTGAACATCAAAGACCTGCCGGCACTCTTCACCCTATTGCTATTCCCGAGTGGAAATGGGATGAAATTGGTATGGACTTCATTACTGGTCTTCCGAAGTCTCCAAAGGGACATGATGCCATTTGGGTCATCATTGATCGACTATCAAAAGTGGCTCACTTCCTCCCAGTTCGTGTGACATTACGCTGCCAAGTTGGCAGACCTGTATGCTTCCCGTTGTGTCCTTCACGGCGTTCCCAAGAAGATAATTTCTGACCGTGGAAGCCTATTCACCTCCAAGTTTGGACTAGTTTCCAAACTGCTATGGGAACTCGTCTCAACTTCAGCACCGCTTTCCATCCCCAAACTGATGGTCAGACCGAAAGAGTGAACCAAGTTCTGGAAGACATGCTTAGGGCATGTGTCATCTCTTTTGGCAAGGATTGGGAAAAGTATCTCCCTTTCGCGGAGTTCTCCTACAACAATAGCTATCAAGCTAGTCTGGGCATGGCTCCATTTGAGGTTCTCTATGGAAGAAAATGCCGAACTCCTCTGAATTGGTCTGAAACCGGAGAGAGAGCCCTCTTTGGTCCAGATATTATCAATGAAGCTGAGGAGAAGGTTCGAATCATAAGAGAGAATCTGAAGATTGCTCAGTCTAGGCAGAAGAGCTACTATGACAAGCATCATCAGAGGTTCACTATGAAATTGGTGATAAAGCTTATCTCCGTGTCTCTCCCCTTCGTGGCGTTCGCCGCTTCGGTATCAAAGGGAAATTGGCACCTCGCTATGTTGGCCCTTTCACCGTTCTGGCAAGCGAGGAGATCTTTCTTATAAGTTGGAGTTACCGGTCAAATTCCCAAATGTACATGATGTGTTTCATGTTTCCCAACTTCGCCGGTGCTTTAAGGATCCTATCCATGGGGTCAATCATGAAGAACTGGATCTCCAAGAAGACCTCACTTATCGTGAGCACCCTATCGTATCCTGGATGAAGCTGAAAGAAAGACCCGTAACAAGTCTACCAAGTTCCTCAAGGTTCAATGGTCTCCATTCCGAGGAAGAAGCGACTTGGGAACGAGAGTCTAGTCTCGTGAGGAGTATCCCGACTTCTTTTCGCAGTCTTAGAATCTCGGGACGAGATTCCTGTAAGGAGGGTAGAATTGTAACAGCCCAACATTTGAAACCTGAAAATCTGTATAAAATTTTCACTTTTTCTTAGTACATGCATCATAGCATTATGGCATTTCATCTCAAATTGCTAAATCAAATTAAAATATGTGGAAACAAGAACACACCTAAATCCATCTCCTTGCAACTCAAATGTGGTTGCTGTCTAATAACCACAACTACAAATAACCATCCATATCCGTCAAGGAGGTCCAAGGGTTCTAAAGAAATATTTTGCAATGGGTATAACTTTTCCAATGAGCAACAATTTGAATTTAGCAAAAATGCTCGAAGTCAACCCTAGTAACAAAAGTGGTCCAAATTATTTTATTTTGCCACACCAAAATTTGGGGTACTTCTACCTAATATGGGGAGCCTCCCCAAATTTTCTCAGAATTTTGGAAGTGTTCAAATACCTGATTTAATTCAATACAGCTGCTGGTTTTAAAAATTAAAACAGAAAAGGACCTCTTTGTAATTATGGAGGGACCTGTCCGTGATGGAAGAAACTCGGCCAGGGGCCAATTTGCAAAATCGGGTCTTCTTCCTCGTCGCTGTAGCGACCGCGCGTGCGCCCCGCCGGACCAGCTCGACCCCGCGGTCGCCCTGCACGCCGCCGGGCCCCCTCTGCCCCCACCGCAGGAAGGCAAGCACGCCGAGGCCCCCACTGCTCCCCTCCCGCACTCGCACGTCCACCTGCTCCCCATCTTTCTCCTCTCCCCCGAGCCGCCATGGCCGCGACGCTCCACCGCCGTGCCGCCGTCGCCTGAAGCTCCCCCGTCCAAATCCGGCCCCACAGCGAGGTTCGCCGCGTCGCCAGCTGCATCCCTGCCGGAGGAATCGAGTTGGGCCGCCTCGAATTGCCGTCGCCGTCCCCGTTTCCCCGCCGCCGTCCGAAGCTCCGCCACGGACGGATTCGTCGTCGCCGCTGCACCACCGCCGTCGTCGCCCACCCAACGCGTCCGTGGTGAGCGTCTGGTGCAGGAGCACCCTCTTCCCTTTCCCTCCCCTCTCTCGCCGTAGCATCGCCGTGCTCGAGCGCGTCCAGCGCGTCGCCGTCATCGTGCGTTGCTCGGCCTCACAGCCAGCCCAGGCCGGCCAGAGGGCCGCTGGCGTCTGTTAGGTGGCCGGCCCACCAGCCGGCCCAAACCGGTGGGAAGGCCGCTGGCCTCGAGTACCAGGCCGGCCTGCCAGCCGGCCCAGGCCGGGTGGAGGGCTGACTGGCCCAGTTTTTTTTTTAGGGTGCTGTTTTCTTTTTCCTCTCCCTCTCGCGCATGCTTCCGGCTACTCCCTCGCGCGTTAGGAACATCGATTCGAGGATTCGATTACTCCACCCCTCTCTCCTGAATCCGAATATTTAATCCTTGATAGTTGTTGGAGAGAAATTACTTAAAAATAAACAATTAAAAAGAGGAACTTCTAAAATTAATAACTTTTTATCTGGGCTTCAGAAAATTGCGTGCCTTATATCAAAATGCTCAGAACAACGTGAATCACCCAGAATCATCATCATCATGCATAGTTGGTCGCAACTACTATAATGTACTCCTAGTAGTAACAAACTCATTAAGATAAATATGGGGTGTTTTCCTCTCCGGTCGAAGCAATTATCCTTCCGCCCCCATTTAATATTGCTAGATAGCTCATGTTAAGTTCCATGCATTTAAATTGTCATACCATCATGTGTTTGCGCATTGCATTTGGGAAGCATGTGTGGTGTTTGATTGTATCTTTCCGTGTTTTTGTGCACCGGTAGATCAAGGAGGTGAAGTGCCACCCCCGTCTTGTGACGATCCGTACTACCAGCACCTTGGTCAAGGCAAGAGTAATCCTCCCCTCTGAGCATATCTTATCCTATTTTCCGCAATTATTTTCTCCACTATAATATTGCATGCGGTTCTAAATGTCTTTTGCCTGGATTAGAGTATCCTACTAGTTGCATTAGAATCCTGTTGCCAATACCTGTTTTACCTTCCTAATACCATAGGTTTGTACTGTTGGCCATGAAATACTTACTATGCTATGCAAGTGCTTAGCCATGCTTAGTGAAATGCCTAGTGGTACTAAGGTTGGTGAATGCTGGAAACAGGTGTTAACTTGTGACAGTGATGTTGATGGTGGAGAATTGTGGAGATGGATAATAAAATGCTAAGAAGGTGGGGATGAGAGGCCACTGTGGTTGTGGTGTTTTGTCTCGTTCTCGCCGCCTAGGTGCGAGTTCTTTACCTCTTGAACCAAGACTGAGCGTGCAACCATGCGTGAGGCCTATGCATTTGCAGGAACCCTCATAGACTAAATAACTCGAGCGGGGCTAGCCATGGGTCCTCTAGTTCGGGCTTCCATTTGCGCGTGCGTGATGATGGTGGATTTGAACTGATTGAGGATTGTGGTGTTAGGAAAATGAGTGGCCACGGGGCACGGTGTCGATGATCCGTGCTTCGTCCTCACTGATGATCCTGGGTTAGTCCTTAACGAGGGAGAAGTCGACACCGCTCCCACCCAGCCGGCTTTCCATGGAAGAGAGCTAATGATCAGGTAATGGGCCGGACGGTACGCGTGGCAAACATTTGTACACCCCTGCAGGGTTAAATCTTTTCGAAAAGCCGTGTCCGCGGTTATGGACGAACTTGGGAAGTGAAGGTAAGATCATAGAATAACTTTAACGGAATGATTAAAAACTGGGTACTAGAGTTACCACTCACAAATGCAAGGTGAGCTTCCTCGAGGGTGATTCGGGGAGGTGCCTTTGATGGACAGGTACCGGGGATGATGTTGAGAAAGGTGATGAAAGAAAGAGTACTTCTTACCTTTTTTGAAAACTACTCTGTTTAGTCGATGCCTTTGAGTGAAGTTTTCAGAAATAAAATCAGCTTTATGCAAAACAACCATATGACTTTGAAAGCCTCATCGAGCATATATTAGCTCTTAATCTTGCGAGTTCGTCGAACTCAACGTCTTTGCTTTTGTTTCAGAGGAGGACTTCACCGATCTCGAAGGTGGGTTCTTTGTGGACATCGACGAGTAGTCTGGGGTTCCCAGGTGGCAGCTTGGGATAGCCTGGAACAGCTGGCGCTGTGATGTTTATCTGTAGGCCTCTTAGGCCATATGTTGGATCTTGTTGTTTAGAACAATCTACTTTGCTTCCGCTTGTTGTAATGTTGGGTCTGTGACCTCTGGTTGGCATTTGCTATCTTTCTCTGTATAAGAGTTGAACTATATATATTTGTGTCGTAGAGTCTGTGATGTGCCAGTTGTTCCACAAGTCTTGATCTTACTATTATGCTTTGATAGTTGTGCCTGTGTTGAGGCATCAATCGGGGTGTTGTGCTGTTTGGAGTGAGGTGTACCCAGCAACGCCTGCCAAAGGTTTTGGCCGGGGATTGGTAAACCCGTAACCTCCGGTTGTATCGCTTAACCGGTGACACACAGCATCACTGTATAGCAGTCGGGTTAGGGCGCCACAGCTCCTCTCCATGGCCCGAACTCTAGCTATGGCTGCAGAGCTCGCCGTCACGCATCGCCAGCGATTGAAGCCTCTCAGACCAGATCGAAGACCACCAGAAGATCCGCCTCGTCGTCCTCTCCATCCTCGTCCAAGGGATCGAGCTGTGAAGTCGTGAATCGAGCGGGCCGTCTGCATCCTCTTCCACTCCGACCGCCACCTTGCCGGGAAGCTCGCGAGCAGTTCCGTCCATCATCCTCCGCCATTTTCGTTTCTCTGAGATCCCCTCCTCGCGAGCCATCTCATGGACATCACCTTTTCTTCGTAGGGCACCGGAGTCGCCGTCGCCGTCCCCGCCTTGCTCCCTGCTCGTCACCTCGCGTCTCTGTGCGCGTCAAGAGGAAGACGATGACCACGTACCCGTTCGTCTCGCGTGCGTGGGCCGCTGGCTGGGCCACGATCTGCGCTGCTTGGCCAGATCTGGGCTAGATCTGGCCCGTTTTTTTTTTTCGTAGATCTAATAGCTGTTCTTATTTCCTGTTTAAATTTTAGTGTAGGTTTAATTCATTTGTGGTAGATCTGTGATAGATATTTGAGTGGTTCAAATTTTGTAGAGTACTCATGTGTTTTCTTAAACCTCCAGAACTGGTGTCTTGCAAAAATATAATTTTGTGTGCTCCCTATAATTAATCTTGTAAAAAGTATCTTTTGCATAAAAAATTAATTATCTGGAGTTTTATAAATCCAGAAATTGCAAACTAAAAATCCCTGGATAGCCTGAAGTGATAACTTTCCAGATCTATTGGTCTTGTATGCAAATGAAGTCTAGAACAAAAGTTATATTCTTTTTACTAAAATCACCAGAGAGCATCTTGGTGATTTTTGTAGATTTTTGTGAAATGATTTTTGGAGC
Organism: Poa pratensis; assembly: GCA_947311845.1. Taxonomy (NCBI): domain Eukaryota; kingdom Viridiplantae; phylum Streptophyta; class Magnoliopsida; order Poales; family Poaceae; genus Poa; species Poa pratensis. The sequence continues at coordinate 46,407,405 of CAMZMU010000077.1, read as the reverse complement.
AAATCCAATTTACCTAGGTTCCTACCATTACCCTCTACCATGACCTATCTTGGTATAAAATTTCAACTTATAGAGAGTGTTGGGTGAATTATTGTGTGTTTGTAGTAGTTTCTGCAATAGGAAAAATGTTTATTATTTATCTTTAATTAAAAATATGTTTGTGCTCTGTTATGTTAGCATAAGTAGGATGTTAGTCTTCTGTGGTTATGGTGGTGTTAGTGGTATGTGTTGTTTTGCATATTTGGTTAATCACTTGTTAGTTAGTTGTTAAGCTTGTGACGATTGATGTCTAGTGGTGTGGTTGCCAAACTTGTTTGTGTAATTAATATGTTTGCCTTGCTTGTTAAACTTGAGTGTCTTTAAGTTGAGTACCAGCTTGAGTATCTTGTTCATGTCTCTACCTTAACTCGGTAAAATATTTTGAATTATAGAGAATAATTGGTGGCCTAACTTTTGTTTGAAGTATTTCCTGTTTAAAGGAAGGTGCTTGTTGTTAATCTTTGCCTAAGATAGTTTTGTGATCGATGGTCCTAGCTTGTGTATAAGTGTTAGACTACTGATTAGTATAATGTCCTTGTAAGTGTAGATCCTAGTCTGTTGCTTGAATGGTTAGTTTGATGCTTGTGATTTGTTACTTGTTTGTATACCACTTGTGGTTTGGTTTGCTTACTGAGTGTTGTTTTATTTTCATGTTTACGACGCTAGATATAAACGCTACCGGAGTGGTCTTTGAAAAGGAGTTATGGAAGAAGAATCGGAGTTTATTTCTCTGATCAGTGAGGAAAAGTCCAGGGACACTATGCTAAAATCAGGCAAGCTACTTCTCTGAGCTTGCATCTATATACATCTATTTTGGTTCACATGTTTTACTTATAAAGAGCATAAGAGTTTTATGTGGTGTTTGCCACTAAAGGTAAGATTTTGAAACCCTTTTTCCAAAATACAAGTATATTATTTTGACACCCTATAGGGAGGTATTGGATGGAAATTATTTTTCAAACTATAGGATGGGAAAAATATTGTTTACTCAAAACTCTTTTGAAAATACTTGTGTGGATATGGAATGCCGAGATGGCGGTGTGGAAGTGGAGAAATGGAGAAAGATGGGTTTTGATGAAAAATGCACATTGTGTCCTAGTACTATGACGACCAGCCGATACCCTGTGCAACCACATTTACCCACATATGGAAATGGCGTAGTCATAAAATTTGCTCATATTAGTATGGGATGTCTCAACAACGGAGATGACTCCGTTCCATGAGGGGATGATTTGGTGACCTACCCTTGACCTGGGTCCTCAAAAAGGAGAATACCGACGGGCTGGTATGAGTGAAGGGAGGAAGAGGATTGAAGACGCCACCTTTGGGTCGCCGGGCAGAACTATGAGTCCTCACACTTAGTTCCGACGGGCTGGAATGAGTGTCGATGGAAAGTGTCATAGCGACAGGGTCCTATACTAACATGAGCAAAGGACAGGCTATGGTGGGTGACTTAACTTCGCATACACCTTGTATGGCGGGACGTGGCTGACACGATGAGTTGTCGGATGGATGTGGGAAAAGCGTGCTACCTCTGCAGAGTGTAAAACTATTCGAATAGCCGAGTCCTCGGCTATGGACAGTTGGGAGGCTGTCCTAAGACCATGTGCAAGTTTTGAAAAGTTTTGAGATTTGAAAAGAAAACGGAGATGTTTTATATAGGCAACTATGCCAAAGGGTCGGCATGAGGTTGCTGGAAAAGAGGAAGACCATGAAGGGCTATGGTCGAGAAGTGCAAAGTTTTGTGATTTGAAAGTGGAAAATGTTTTATGCAACTATACCGAAGGGCTGGTATAAGTGTCGGGGGGTTACCCCGGGTAGGGTAAAGATGAGGTAAAGACATGTAAGGTTAAGGCAGTAAGCTGTCCGAGGTAACGATTGAGCAAGGACGCAGGAGGCGTCATCCGACGTAAGGTGTACGTCTGAGGTATATTCTCCGAGGTATATCCTCTGAGATATCAACCTCGGGGCCGTCAGCTAGCTACCACAGGAATAAGGTATTCTCTCCGAGGTATAGGATCAGGAGTGTTATTCGAGGTTGGTAGCAAGGATCGAGGCATGTTAGAGAGGTCACGGGCGCCGCAGAGCTCGTAGCCCGAAGCTTCAGAGGACGGCGAGGTCCGTCCACGGGTTTCCCGGAAGCTCGGGGGCCTAGGAGCTGACTTGGCTATTTCGGGAAAGGTCTACAGGCTAGACCTCGGCAGGCTACTGAAGTATGACCGGAAGAGGAAAGCTAGGCCTGTCCGGCCTGACAGTCCGGCCGTTGAGCTGGCAGGAAGCAGAGGCTTGTCTTCTACCTTTTGGCCATGCCATTGTTAGTTGTAGGCAGGGGTAAAACTGTACTTCGGCCTATGTATATATGCGGCATCTCTACCTCCAGGGAGAAGGACGGCGAAAACCCTAGCTCATTTCCCCCTTCATAGTTTCATCTTCTATCTAGAGCTCTCACTTTGGTAGCATCATACAGCTCGAGGAGCACCTTGTACCTGAGAACGACACTGATATATTGAGAGAGGAAAGGCAGGAGTAGGGGTTTTACTTCCTCACGAAGGCCCCGAACCTGGGTACATCGTGGTGTCTTTTGTGCTCTTGGCTTTCTTGGTTTCTTGCATGTTCTTACTTGTGCACATCTTGAGTGCATAAACCCTCCCCGGATTCCCCCAACGACCATTCGGCCCCAACTAAGCCATACCCATGGCATCTGCCGTGATCCCACCACGACAGTTGGCGCCCACCGTGGGGCTGATAGTGGCGTTTGCTGGATCAATTCGGATGGGACCTTCGTCATCAACGCGGGGACTCGACTTCGGCCTCGTCCCCGTTAGTTGACTCATTTTCGAGTTGGCTGCAGTGCGAATCTGAGCTGTTCTGGAATCTGAGCTGTTCTGGAATTCGAGCTGTTCTGGAATCTGAGCTGTTCTGGATTCCGAGGTGTTCTGTAATCCGAGGTGTTCTGTCCGGGCTATTCTGTAATCCGAGGTGTTTTGTCCGAGGTGTTCTGTGATCCGAGGTGTTCTGTCCGAGGTGTTTTATCCGGGCTGTTCTGTAATCCAAGGTGTTATGTCCGAGGTGTTCTGTCCGAGCTGTTCTGTAATCCGAGGTGTTCTGTCCGAGGTGTTCTGTCCGAGCTGTTCTGGAATCCGGGATGTTCTGGAATCCGAAGTGTTTTGGAATCCGAGGTGTTCTGAAGTCTGAGGTGTTCTGAAGTCCGAGGTATCCTGGGAGAATCCGAGTTAAGACTTGGAAATCTGAATTAAGACTTCTCCAAAAACCTGGCCTTGTAAGTATCATTTATATGTCTTCACATGCTTCTAGATAGTCTCAAATAGTACTCGGGGACTGCCCCCTCGTTTCTACCTTGCTATGATTAGTTGTTTTCCCCGGGGTAGAGTGTTTTGACCCGGGGACTGGATCGCCAGTTCAGTTCTGTTTTGTCCCAAAAGTTACTCGGGGACTCACCCCTCGCTTTTTTGTCTAAGTGTGCTCCCCGGGACAAGATGTCTTAACCCGGGGACTGGGTAGCCAGTTTGTTTTACACCTTCTCCTAGATAAGAAAAGTAACTCGGCGACTCGGTCGAAACCGAGTCTGGATCTTTGTGCTTAGTAACTGCTGTTAGATTCGTTTTCTATCAAGTGCTATAGCTAGTTTGCCTCGGTTAGTATAATTGTTGTTCCCGTCAAATATTCTTCATGATTTATATGCTGGACTAACGTTGAAAGGGGAATTCGGTTTTGCTGAAAATGTTTGCTACCGAGGTATAATAAAAATACGAGGTATTCAAGAAATCCGGGTCATATTGGAAATCCGGGTCATATTGGAGATCCGGATCATATTGGAAATCCGGGTCATATTGGTAATCCGGGTCATATTGGAAATCCGGGTCATTTTGGTAATCCGAGGTATAATGGAAATCCGACGTATCATGGTTAGGTTAGTTATCTCAAGTTACCCAAGGTATCATGGCATTATCAGTATTCTCTAGATCGCCGATTATTTCGGTTTGCCACAATATCACGGCATCACTCCACCTCCGGGATCGCCGTTTATTTCGGTTTGCCATAGTATCACGGCATCTTTCCGCATCACATATCGCCGTTTACTTCGGTTTGTCACAATATCCTGACATCATTCCTTGTCCCAAATCATTGTTTATTCTGTTTGCCAATGTATCATGGCATTACCTGTATACCAGATCAGTGTCTATGTTGGTTAGTCAGAGGCAACCTTTGAGATATGTTTATGCAAGTTATATGTCAGCCCAGCAGTGGCTGGAGACATCTATGTCGGTATACGCCCGGAGTGGCTAAGAACCAACATGTGTGATATGCCCAAAGAGGCCGAGGTATCGAGACATGTGTGATATGCCCAAAGAGGCCGAGGTACCGAGACATGTGTGATATGCCCAGAGTGGCCGAGGTACCGAGACTTTTCAGATACATACTTGCAGGTTTATGTCGGTCCAGCTTATGCTGGCGGCGTCCGAGTTCGGTAAAAGCCAGGAGGGCTAACCGATGCTGGCGGCATCCGAGTTCGGTAAAAGCCAGGAGGGCTAACCGACGCTGGCGGCATCCGAGTTCAGTAAAAGCTAGGAGGGCTAACCGATGCTGGCGGCATCCGAGTTCGGTAAAAGCCAGGAGGGCTAACCGACGCTGGCGGCATCCAAGTTCGGTAAAAGCCAGGAGGGCTAACCGACGCTGGCGGCATCCGAGTTCGGTAAAAGCCAGGAGGGCTAACCGACGCTGGCGGCATCCAAGTTCGGTAAAAGCCAGGAGGGCTAACTGATGCTGGCGGCATCTGAGAGCGGTAAAAGCCAGGAGGGCTAACCGACGCTGGCGGCATCCGAGTTCGGTAAAAGCCAGGAGGGCTAACCGACGCTGGCGGCATCCGAGTTCGGTAAAAGCCAGGAGGGCTAACCGACGCTGGTGGCATCCGAGTTCGCTAAAAGTCAGGAGGGCTAACCGATGCTGGCGACATCCGAGTCTGGTAAAGGCCAGGAGGGCTGAGAACCGACATAAAATGGTGCCCATGCAGGCAACATATTTCCGGTACAAATTGTCCATCTCGTTGTTGATTCGGGTGAGCTCGGTCAACCGGATGTCGCATTTGGCCTGGAGGGCATGGCGAAGACGACCAAACTACAAAGGCGCCCATGCAGGCGGGAGGCTATGCATATGGAGATGTTTTGGTATGCTTATTTATTTTTGTAAGTCTGTGCGCGACTCTGCGAGTCCCCCACAGCCTCGGGGACAACTGTCGGGGGGTTACCCCCGGGTAGGGTAAAGATGAGGTAAAGACATGTAAGGTTAAGGCAGTAAGCTGTCCGAGGTAACGATTGAGCAAGGACGCAGGAGGCGTCATCCGACGTAAGGTGTACGTCTGAGGTATATTCTCCGAGGTATATCCTCCGAGATATCAACCTCGGGGCAGTCAGCTAGCTACCACAGGAATAAGGTATTCTCTACCGAGGTATAGGATCAGGAGTGTTATCCGAGGTTGGCAGCAAGGATCGAGGCATGTCAGAGAGGTCACGGGCGCCGCAGAGCTCGTAGCCCGAACCTTCAGAGGACGGCGAGGTCCGTCCACGGGTTTCCCGGAAGCTCGGGGGCCTAGGAGCTGACTTGGCTATTTCGGGAAAGGTCTACAGGCTAGACCTCGGCAGGCTACTGAAGTATGACCGGAAGAGGAAAGCTAGGCCTGTCCGGCCTGACAGTCTGGCCGTTGAGCTGGCAGGAGGCAGAGGCTTGTCTTCTACCTTTTGGCCATGCCATTGTTAGTTGTAGGCAGGGGTAAAACTGTACTTCGGCCTATGTATATATGCGGCATCTCTACCTCCAGGGAGAAGGACGACGAAAACCCTAGCTCATTTCCCCCTTCATAGTTTCATCTTCTATCTAGAGCTCTCACTTTGGTAGCATCATACAGCTCGAGGAGCACCTTGTACCTGAGAACGACACTGATATATTGAGAGAGGAAAGGCAGGAGTAGGGGTTTTACTTCCTCACGAAGGCCCCGAACCTGGGTACATCGTGGTGTCTTTTGTGCTCTCGGCTTTCTTGGTTTCTTGTTCATGTTCTTGTGGTTTCTTGCATGTTCTTGCTTGTGCACATCTTGAGTGCATAAACCCTCCCCGGATTCCCTCAACGACCATTCGGCCCCAACTAAGCCATACCCATGGCATCTGCCGTGATCCCACCACGACAGTTGACGCCCACCGTGGGGCTGATAGTGGCGTTTGCTGGATCAATTCGGATGGGACCTTCGTCATCAACGCGGGGACTCGACTTCGGCCTCGTCCCCGTTAGTTGACTCATTTTCGAGTTGGCTGCAGTGCGAATCTGAGCTGTTCTGGAATCTGAGCTGTTCTGGAATCCGAGCTGTTCTAGAATCTGAGCTGTTCTGGATTCCGAGGTGTTCTGTAATCCGAGGTGTTCTGTCCGGGCTGTTCTGTAATCCGAGGTGTTTTGTCCGAGGTGTTCTGTGATCCGAGGTGTTCTGTCCGAGGTGTTTTGTCCGGGCTGTTCTGTAATCCGAGGTGTTCTGTCCGAGTTGTTCTGTAATCCGAAGTGTTCTGTCCGATGTGTTCTGTCCGAGCTGTTCTGGAATCCGGGATGTTCTGGAATCCGAAGTGTTTTGGAATCCGAGGTGTTCTGAAGTCTGAGGTGTTCTGAAGTCCGAGGTATCCTGGGAGAATCCGAGTTAAGACATGGAAATCCGAATTAAGACTTCTCCAACAACCTGGCCTTGTAAGTATAATTTATATGTCTTCACCATGCTTCTAGATAGTCTCAAATAGTACTCGGGGACTGCCCCCTCGTTTCTACCTTGCTATGATTAGTTGTTTTCCCGGGGTAGAGTGTTTTGACCCGGGGACTGGATCGCCAGTTCAGTTCTGTTTTGTCCCAAAAGTTACTCGGGGACTCACCCCTCGCTTTTTTGTCTAAGTGTTCTCCCCGGGACAAGATGTCTTAACCCGAGGACTGGGTAGCCAGTTTGTTTTACACCTTCTCCTAGATAAGAAAAGTAACTCGGGGACTCGGTCGAAACAGAGTCTGGATCTTTGTGCTTAGTAACTGCTGTTAGATTCGTTTTCTATCAAGTGCTATAGCTAGTTTGCCTCGGTTAGTATAATTGTTGTTCCCGTCAAATATTCTTCATGATTTATATGCTGGACTAACGTTGAAAGGGGAATTCGGTTTTGCTGAAAATGTTTGCTACCGAGGTATAATAAAAATACGAGGTATTCAAGAAATCCGGGTCATATTGGAAATCCGGGTCATATTGGAGATCCGGATCATATTGGAAATCCGGGTCATATTGGTAATCCGGGTCATATTGGAAATCCGGGTCATTTTGGTAATCCGAGGTATAATGGAAATCCGACGTATCATGGTTAGGTTAGTTATCTCAAGTTACCCAAGGTATCATGGCATTATCAGTATTCTCTAGATCGCCGATTATTTCGGTTTGCCACAATATCACGGCATCACTCCACCTCCGGGATCGCCGTTTATTTCGGTTAGCCCTCCTAACCGATGCTGGCGGCATCCGAGTTCGGTAAAAGCCAGGAGGGCTAACCGATGCTGGCGGCATCCGAGTTCGGTAAAAGCCAGGAGGGCTAACCGACGCTGGCGGCATCCGAGTTCGGTAAAAGTTAGGAGGGCTAACCGATGCTGGCGGCATCCGAGTTCGGTAAAAGCCAGGAGGGCTAACCGACACTGGCGGCATCCAAGTTCGGTAAAAGCCAGGAGGGCTAACCGACGCTGGCGGCATCCGAGTTCGGTAAAAGCCAGGAGGGCTAACCGACGCTGGCGGCATCCAAGTTCGGTAAAAGCCAGGAGGGCTAACCGATGCTGGCGGCATCCGAGTTCGGTAAAAGCCAGGAGGGCTAACCGACGCTGGCGGCATCCGAGTTCGGTAAAAGCCAGGAGGGCTAACCGACGCTGGCGGCATCCGAGTTCGGTAAAAGCCAGGAGGGCTAACCGACGCCGGTGGCATCCGAGTTCGCTAAAAGTCAGGAGGGCTAACCGATGATGGCAACATCCGAGTCTGGTAAAGGCCAGGAGGGCTGAGAACCGACATAAAATGGTGCCCATGCAGGCAACATATTTCCGGTACAAATTGTCCATCTCGTTGTTGATTCGGGTGAGCTCGGTCAACCGGATGTCGCATTTGGCCTGGAGGGCATGGCGAAGACGACCAAATTACAAAGGCGCCCATGCAGGCGGGAGGCTATGCATATGGAGATGTTTTGGTATGCTTATTTATTTTTGTAAGTCTGTGCGCGACTCTGCGAGTCCCCCACAGCCTCGGGGACAACTGTCGGGGGGTTACCCCGGGTAGGGTAAAGATGAGGTAAAGACATGTAAGGTTAAGGCAGTAAGCTGTCCGAGGTAACGATTGAGCAAGGACGCAGGAGGCGTCATCCGACATAAGGTGTACGTCTGAGGTATATTCTCCGAGGTATATCCTCCGAGATATCAACCTCGGGGCAGTCAGCTAGCTACCACAGGAATAAGGTATTCTCTACCGAGGTATAGGATCAGGAGTGTTATCCGAGGTTGACAGCAAGGATCGAGGCATGTCAGAGAGGTCACGGGCGCCGCAGAGCTCGTAGCCCGAAGCTTCAGAGGACGGCGAGGTCCGTCCACGGGTTTCCCGGAAGCTCGGGGGCCTAGGATCTGACTTGGCTATTTCGGGAAAGGTCTACAGGCTAGACCTCGGCAGGCTACTGAAGTATGACCGGAAGAGGAAAGTTAGGCCTGTCCGGCCTGACAGTCCGGCCGTTGAGCTGGCAGGAGGCAGAGGCTTGTCTTCTACCTTTTGGCCATGCCATTGTTAGTTGTAGGCAGGGGTAAAACTGTACTTCGGCCTATGTATATATGCGGCATCTCTACCTCCAGGGAGAAGGACGGCGAAAACCCTAGCTCATTTCCCCCTTCATAGTTTCATCTTCTATCTAGAGCTCTCACTTTGGTAGCATCATACAGCTCGAGGAGCACCTTGTACCTGAGAACGACACTGATATATTGAGAGAGGAAAGGCAGGAGTAGGGGTTTTACTTCCTCACGAAGGCCCCGAACCTGGGTACATCGTGGTGTCTTTTGTGCTCTCGGCTTTCTTGGTTTCTTGTTCATGTTCTTGTGGTTTCTTGCATGTTCTTGCTTGTGCACATCTTGAGTGCATAAACCCTCCCCGGATTCCCCCAACGACCATTCGGCCCCAACTAAGCCATACCCATGGCATCTGCCGTGATCCCACCACGACAATAAGGTTGTTGGAAAATGATTTGACCATGAAGGGCTATGGTCGGAAAATGAGGAGTTTTGGAGAAATAAACAAATGGTGGTTTTCCGGGAAAATGTTTATAAAAGAGACTTCTTACCTTTTTCAACAAAGATGTATTTTCGGGATAAAGTTTTAAAAGAGATTTCTTACAAAGACCGATTTATGGGAAAAAGTTCTAAAAGCCTTCTTTTTTAACAAAGGTATAGAGATGTTTTTCTCAAAATACAGGGCTTATGAAAAGTTATAAAATTCTTCTTTATGGAGGTTTCAAACAAAAGTATATCCTTCTCTTGTTCAATAAGGATTTAGAGTTTTCAAAACAAACAAAGTTTTATTTAAATAATAAAAAGAGTAGTGCATGCTCATTTCGTGGGTAGTTTGCGAGTACAATCAAATGTACTCATATTGGTTTCGTTCCTGACTATTGTCTTAGCCAGATTTTGAAGAGGAACAGTTCGAAGGAGAAGCTTTCAATGGCGTCGATGCGAACTAGGACGCTTCCCAGTCAGTTGCCTATAGGGTTGTGGCAAATGACTTGGGCTCCACGTTGTTTGATGATTTCCGCTGCAAGTACCCGTTGAAGTTACGGCTTCAATCAAGTAAGTTTATTCATTCGTTATTTATGAATGTTCTTTCGATACCAGTTCGATTGTGCTCAGCGACACACTGATCATGGGATCGCTGATGTTGTAGGCACAAGGGTATTTCGAACAGCTAGTCCGGGGTCCCCACATGTCCCTTCCCGGCATTTTCTCGCCCGGCTTCTCCTCCGCTCTCTCCACCCCTGGAAGCCCCGCCAGGTCAGCTTTTCTCACCCGCCCGCCAAGTGCTTGTGTTTATTCCCACCAGGTTCCACTGCGTCCTAGCTAATTGGTGTTAGCTCCTGGTGACCACTTACACACTGACAGAGCGTGAGATCCCTGTCACACTTGCTTGGCTCCGCCTACTTGGATGCTGCCTCGGTGCCATCAGGGTGTGGCTAAGATTGTGTGCATCCTGGTCTCACAACAAACAGATTCGAGATTTCAATCCTCTCGGCGATGAATATTTTAGGAGAGGTACACTAGAATAAAAGAAGGTTTTAATAGTTCCCATGTGCCGGCCGGCATTAGATATAGATACAAGTATTACCCATTAACCTACAACCCGTCTGTCGCTGTGGGCGAGTAAGATCTGCAACCGCAGCGGGGTTTTGCTTACCTTCCAGTAACTATAGGTTCGCGTACCAGTCTGAAACGAACTGGGCTGCACGCGCATTCTACGCGTACCAGGTCAAGGAAAAATATGATCAAGTCCTGCCCCTGTATGCCCGGCGCAATAACTGTCATCTTTAATTCACACGTAAATAACTGGGCCATTAGATGCAAATCATAAGTTAACACAAGCCCACAGAAGTCAAGAAAAAAATATTGTTAATGTTATAAGCCCTTGATGTAAGCTATTATTACACCAGCATAAGAAATACACTAGACATGCCTGTAGTTATCACTAACTAGTGCATACATGGGATTCATGGCCGGGCAAGCTTACAACTGATGATTGAGTGAGAGCTAAAGATAGCAGGCAAGGACCAGAGATGGGTCTATCAGCTGCCGTGCTATGGTGGGAAGAGTGGCAGCTGCGCATCCTCGTCCTGGGTAGCCTCTTCGTTCAGTGGCTTCTCTTTCTCTCTGCCACGCAGCGTAAGAGCATCTCCAACAGCGGCTGCAAAAACGCCGCGCGCGTGATATACCGGTCGTTTGCCGCGCGCGGGGCCGTTTCGCATGCTCCAGCAGACGCGCGAAAAGAACCGCGCGCGCGATAACCGTCCAGCGCGGGACGAAGCGGTACCGTCAGCGGTTTATTTGCGGCCTACCGTCCAGCGCGCGGGGAAAAGGAAAACGCGCGCGAATCCCCCAACTGCCGCTGAAATCTCCCGCCGCTCGCACTCTCTCTCCCGCCCTCGCCCCTCCCGCGCCGCCGCCCGCACCTCTTCCCCCCATTCTTCTCCGGCGACCCAGCGCTGCCGCCGACGCTCCCGCCGCTCCTCAGTGCGCCGCCGCTTCTATGGACGCGCGGACTTCGCCGCGGCGTTGATTTGGGCGCCGCCGTCACCGACGCCGCCGAGGCTTCCGCCGTCCCTCGGCAGCGCGTCTTCGCCGCCTCGCCGTCACCCCTCCGCCGCCAACTCGCCGCCACCCCTTCGCCGACCGAGCGCGCAGAAGCTCCACCGAACAGCGCACGGCGGCCGGCTGCACCTCCGCGCTCGCAAGGTGTTTGAGAAAACACTTTGCAAGGTATGAATTCGGTGTAAATTTGCTAAACGAATTTTGTGCATTGCTAGTTTGTAGTTTTATAGTAGATTGAATTAAATTTTGTAGATGAGTACATCATACGATTCTTCCGACGAAGAATTCGATATTCAAGAAGAGGAGGACATTGCAATGCTCCTAGCTATCCATGCTAACAAAAAACCGAAACATGGTGGTTCAGTTTTCGGTCGTCAGAAATTAAGGAGGGAGAGGATCGAGGCTGACAATAGATTGATGAGACACTATGAATAAGATTGCAAATGGTAAGACTCATCCGGTGGAGTTTGTAGCAAATGGCCATACATACAACTATGGCGATTATCTTGCGGATGGCATCTACCCAAAGTGGCAAACATTTGTCAAGCCGGTTAAGAATCCGGAAGGTAGAAAAGAGCTTGATTTCCACAATGCTCAAGCGGCGGCTAGGAAAGATGTGGAGAGAGCATTTGGGATTTTGCAAGCCCAATTTGCTATTGTCAGAGGGCCGGCTAGATTTTGGGATCAAGACATGCTTTGGTACGTCATGACCGCTTGTGTGATCATGCATAACATGATCATCGAGAATGAGCAGGGGCAAGATTTAGACTACACCCACTATGAGTTGATGGGTCATCCCGTGCGAGTGCGGAGGAGGGCGGAGAGGGTGGCCCGGTTTGTTGCATCTTATCATGCCATTGGACGCAATGAAACGCATAATGAACTTCAAAAAGATCTAATCGAGGAGTGGTGGGCATGGAATGGGCAACAATGAGTTGGTGAACTATGCATTCGGAACGGGATCCTCTGACTTTACCAGCCCTGACTTTCTCTGACTTTGGGTCACTGACACGTGGGGCCACCACATGCGGGACCCACCTGTCATTGACCCAAAGTCAGAGAACGTTAGGGTTAGCAAAGTCAGAGGATCCAGCTTCTCTATTGTTGTATGAACTATTTATTGTTGTATGAACTATTTATTGTGTGATGAACTATTTATTTGTGTTGTAATAATTAAACTATTTATTGTTGATTTATTGTGGGTATGTTTGATCTTCTTGGTTGTATGTTGAAGTACAAATCTTGTTTGTGCTTGCCGCGCGCGCTGCGGTTTTTGGGCGTCTGCTGGAGCGCTGCGTTTCGGCGCGCTAAACTATAGCGCTGCTGGAAAAGCCTTTTTGGCGCTACAAAGAAAATATAGCGCGCCGCGCCGAAGCGCGTCTGTTGGAGAAGCTCTAAGCATGCTATTCCTTCCTTGTTCAGATCCATAATATGGCTTGCCTACATAGGCAGCGACGCTCTTGCCATATAGCCCTTGCCAACATCTTCAGCCGTCAGGGGAGGCGAGATTGTAGGTCTGGGCAAGAAAATAGCATTCTGGAGGTGATGTGGGCACCGGTTCTCCTGATCCACCTTGGTGGGCAGGAATTCATTACAGCCTACAACATCGAAGATAATGAGCTATGGATGCGGCACATCATCGTCAGCATATCTCAGGTCACCGTAGCCATCTACGTGTTCTGCAAATCGTGGCCTGGAGGCGACAAGAGATTGTTGCAGGCATCAATCTTGCTATTCGTCCCAGGGATCCTCAAATGCATAGAGAAGCCCTGGGCTCTCAAGAGCGCTAGTATTAACAGTTTAGTAAGCTCTTCTGGCCTTGCTCCAAGGAGGAACGCGATCAGACAAGGCGGGATCAATTTGCTTGAAGACTATGTGCAAAAAGTGAGGGCTTTTGTCCAGACTAACCCTCATCGTCAAGCACAAGAAGGCGATGCAGTGGACCTTGAGCCTGACAACCATCTTCTTCAAGCACACGTAGAGGATGACGCAGTGGACATTGAGGCCAATCATCAACCTCAAATACAAGGAGAAGCGGCCGTGTTAGATCTTCAGCCCGACTATCATCCTCAGACCTCAAGCAGATGGACAAACTTCCTAAACAAAATGAGACCCCTTCAAAACCAAAAAATGGACCTAGAGTCCTTTGTGCTATTTCTAGACCTTGCATCCCCGTATCCTGATCGGCTTGGTATCCTAAAACCCATATGGGTGCTTGATGGAAAACAAACATCTGAATTGTTGCAAAATAGGCTATCCCGTGCGTTCAACCTTCTCTACACCAAAAGAAAGATGCTTAGGATATGGGAAGAAAGACACGAAGGAAATACAAGCATCTTCGAATATCTTTCTCTCTGTGTGAGGACATCAGCTTATTATCTGCCATGGGCAGCCATCGGCCTCTTCCACAAGAGTCACAGAGAAACTTATAATGCTAATGATGTCAAGGTTACATATGCCTTGTTCTGTTGTACAGCAACGCTGGAGTTTTTCTGCAATTGCGCACTGCCAAGTATTACTTCGAATGAAGAGGCAAAAAGAATGGCCATGCAATGGCCGTGGGTAAAAAAGTTGGCCCCCCTATATGAATGGGCAATGGCCAACCTTCAAAAAAATTGGGCAATGGCTACCCGGTTCCAGTGGCAATGGATGACCCAGTGCAAGAGGGCGAATCAAATGGATGCCATGAATAATGACGGACTAATGGCTGACCTTCCTAGTGTACTAAGACATTCCCTGAGTAATGAGGTATTCAAAAATGGCTTCGTAGGCCAATATAATCTGGTGGGGTTCTTTGCTCGTAACAAAGTACACTCTAGGAAGATGTGCATCCTGAATTTCTTTGATTGCAAAGACTTACTTTACCAACATTGGCCCATGAAGCCCTGCCACTCATCCTTTGCGATTACGGAAAAGGTTCTTAAGTATGTGAAAAAAGGATGGCAAGATCAAATAAAAGATGCTGAGAGTTACTGGAAGTTCAATGATCGCAGGGGCCAATGGACTCTTCAGGCCAACAACTGCGACGAACACCTCGGTTTCAGCTTAAGGATTCCATTCGATGAGGGCGTCCTTCTCTGGCACATCGCCACAGATTTCTGCTACTACTACATGGACGCATCAGCAGATCACCATTGTGCCACTGCTCAGTGTATTCGAGATGCCTCTAGTGAAGGCCATGGGTGTGCTGTCTGGTGTGACAAATCACGTCATCACGGAAGAGCCATCCGGTGCAGAGAAATGTCAAACTACATGATCTACCTACTCTTCGTCAAGCCCGAGATGTTACTGTCGGGCACCAGGAGGAATCTTCTCATTACTGCTAATGCTGAACTGGAGGAGATACTAAAGCACGACAACCCTTTTCTCGAGAAAATCCTCAAGGGCAACAGGCCTTCGATCATGGAGATCCTCAAGTGCAATAAGCCATTCCTCAAGTTCTTCACGGGCAAAAAGCCACTGCGCAAGGAAATCGAAAGAGGGTTTATGCAAAGAATAATTGCCAAGGTGCAAGTTGTCGAACACGCGGAGACGCCACCGGATGTAGAGAGAGATGCAACTACACAAGAAGGTTTTATCCCCGATGCATGGAAGCTTGCTATTCTGTTGCTTGATATTGGTGATGAGCACAAGATGTGGAAGGTGATTGAAGGCGTATGGGTGGAGATGCTCTGCTTCTCAGCCAGTAGGTGCCGAGGGTACCTACACGCCAAGAGCCTGGGCACCGGTGGGGAGCTGCTCACGTATATATGGCTCCTGCTGTCGCACATGGGGATGGAGACGTTGCCTGAGAGGCTGCAGAGGACGGAGCTTTCAAGCGGAGATGGAAATGTCGGCGCCCCTCCATCAACTTCCCAGGTTAGTACTGCCACTGCAGAAAGCCATTTCTTCAGAAAATTTTACTTGTGCAGACCATTCCTACTCTGCATTTCAACCGTGGTTGCGTATTTGTTTTTCCATTGATGTTTTTATGTTATTTGTTCATTGTTGGGTGCTGTTATAACTATGTGAATATGTAACCTACCAGATACACGAGATGGAGTATTCAACACGCTTCAGACGCTCGAGTTCTCATTAATACGCTGCTGCTGGCGCATCTTCCTCTCAGCGATACAGAAGTGGCTGCTGCACAATGCGGTAAACACTCGCCGCGCTCTGTATATAATTCTCGTTACAGTGCCACCAGTCTACCAACATGTTTATATTTGGTACGAGTCATTCGAACATTTTGTTGTCCTGTCAATGTAATGTATTTTACTACGACCATGTTCATGATAGAAATGGTTTTTAGAGAGAATATGTATTTGGTATGAGAATCATTTGAACATTTGATTGTCCAGTTACTGTAATGTATTTTATACTACTCAGAGCTCAGAAATGGCAGCGTGTTTTTCTTCCTGAATCTGCATGATTATCATGTTGATGCATTACTGCCCAAAGGCGGTGATGTATTTTCGAATACAGAGCGAGGTTGGAGATATTATGACTGTCACTGACCTTGGCCGACTGGCTTAAAACGTTCCGAGGCCCCGTGAAGTAGCTTGCCTGTGAACCCCAACTATACTAGCTGAATAATGAGAAACTATTACCCCTTCGTTTATACATGAAGACAGCCCGGTCTCTGTATTATCTATCTGATATGTATGTTGTTGAAAATGTCAGATTACCTCTAATTTCTGGAATATATGTAGCACTGATGCCGCATGTTGAGTCGGTGGTAAATGATGCAGTTCTGTCTGTGTGTTGCTGCGTCAACAAGATTACTTTTTATGATCAACATAACAAACTTACCCTGTCAGCCAGTTACATAGATGGTACTGTCAGTCAGTTACACCGATCAGTCTCCCCTGTCTAGGGAAAAGAATCGACAACCAGATATTTGTGCAGATACATGTCTCTGCTCACATACCACAAGATACGAGGTATTCCACCACCGACATCGGTGCATCTACACTGAGCTACAACAAATTATCATGGCTACCACGCTTGCCCAACGCAGACAGCTACTGGAGGTGAGCTAATCCAACGGCGAATTTGTCGATAGACCGAGGAAACCATAACAATCCTTTCCTCGGGGGAAACATCACCAAGCCGAACGACTCTGCTCAGGAATTTGTTCGTTGTCAGGTTAGCTGGCTCGAATCACTGCTGGTTTTGCTGCCTCTGCTGCGGGAAGTTCTGGTTCTGCATCTGGTTCTGCAACTGGTTCTGCATTTGGTTCTGCTGGTTTTGCATTTGGTTCTGCTGGTTCTGGAGGCCCACAATGCCCTGCTGCTGCTGCAAGCTCTGCCCCCCTCCTTGCATATTCCCGTATAGCCCTTGTTGCTGCTGCTGCATTCCCATCATGCCGGTGGCGTTCGTGCCTCCCAAACCATACACTGTTACAAGAATCGATGGGGAAATTTGCTCAGACATTATCTTCAAAATTAAGCTACGCTAGTTACAGCTAAGGAGGATTTCTTCACGATTTAAAAGTAGGATGACATTAAAAAAAGATACAAAGATGTGCGGTTGTGGATCATGTAGATTCAGAGCTTTTCGCTTGTGCCACTACTTCAAACATACAGAGCGAGAAACTTGCACTGGAGAAAACTGAATATATCCAGAATGGAGGAGCGCTAGAGGTCGGTGCATCCAACATTTTCTTAGTGTAATCGTTTTGGCAATTACATGCTGAATTATGGTCCAAGCTAACTGAACAATAAAGAAATTAGTGTTTGTTATCTTCTGAACATTGACCAGACACTAACTATTTTCCTAGCAGTAGTCCAGTGTGCATATCTTACGAGTCCAGCACCAACTATGCCAGCAATGGCACAAATACACTATATAGCTGTACAAATAATGTATCTCCATTTCATGACTTGAAAAGGTATACTACTGTTTCCATTCATTTGTTAACAAGGACAAAAGCTTAAAAGAGGGATGTACGTACTTTGGTCGGTCAACATTTGGGATGGTTGACTCCTCTGAGGAAGCCCACCAGTCAAACCAAACTGCTAACAATCATAAGAAAACAATATAATAGTTTATGAATATAGGAAAGGATTTAGTACACGTGCAAAAAAAATTGAATAGCAGTACAGAACAGAAAAAATTAATAAATCACACATTCTTCAAGCCATGCTGCAGAGCATTATCAATGAAAGATGGTTGAGAAATAGTGAACTTCTGCTGCCACTCCAATCTACTGCCTACCACTACTAGCACTTGCCTCATTGCCCAAGACCAATTACAGGTTGTACAGTACTTACCAAAGTCGTCTGGCAGTCTGGGACTAGCCAGCTTCTCAAACCAAGATTAGCCATGCAAGTAAGAAACCCGTGCAATCAGATTATCCTAATTAACCATTCCTCACCTCCATTGTAGTGACAAAAGGCATCAAGCGCAAAGATTCCTAACTTGCACGACTGCCTGGTGTTTGCAATGATCATACAATGTGCAATGCGCTATTCTATTTCTACATCTGCAGCCAAAGCAACTTAGTGATAACGAACAAGAAAGACATTTACCTGCATTTGTGGCAAGATTGACTGTGATTGCATTGTCCCAGGTATGTTGGCCATCTAAAAATACAAGGAAGTTCAATCAACGCAGGATTATCTCCAAATATCCAGCAAACAAACTGGCAACTGAACATACTCAAGTCTTTATTCCTGAGCTCATGAATGTGAATACATAAGAGGGTCCATTTATCCTTTTAGAGCAAAAAAATTCTGTTTCACAAGTACTACAAAGAAAGGTGTTATCTAACCATTTGTGAGTTTGACGATGCCTGGGCAGCAGTAAACATTGCACTGTTTGCAGCTCCAGTGAACTGGCCCAAATGGCTTCTCAACTGATTTCCTTGGTTCAGTTGGCTCTGGGCCATGCCCGGTTGCATCCGTCCAGCCTGCCTATTCTGAAACTGTGACAAGGCTGCTGCTTGATTGTACTGCATCTGTTGTTGGCCAGGAACCTAACAGAGGTTTCAGCAGCAACTTATGAGCTTTGTGAAACTAAAAAGATTTCCACGTGCAGTAAATAAAGAAGACAAACGGCAGGTAACATTACCTGTGCTTTTTGTTGAACCTGTCCCTGTAAATCTTGTAACTGAGGAACTGTGCTCTACAACAAAAGAGTGGATTTTGTGAGCATTAAACTAGTTGAAGTAAACGGTGTAGAATTATTAGAAATCATCACAATAGAAAAGCATAGAAATATGCTAAGAAAATATACAGCATGCTGCCACTGCCACAAGCGTGATTTTTTTCTTAATAGAAATAAAAGGAAAATTTGCCTTACCTGAGCCAGCATCCCAGCAGCTGTTGGCCTCAGCTGCTGCTGCTGCTGTTGAGATAGAAGCTGCTGCTGCTGCTGCTGAGATGCTTGCATCATCTTTTGTCTCTGCTGCTGTGGTGTCAGATGTTGCTGTGGCGATGGGGTATTCATCATATTGGTGCCTGACCTAGGGGAGTTAGCATACGGCATTGGAGGAGTGGAAACATTCTCAAAATTAGGGGTTCCAGCAGTTCCAGGTGATGGAGCAGATCTGCCAATTCCTCCAGATGCCTGCATGAAGCAGTATGAATGTCACATATCTTAAGAAAATTCAGATTGGTGATCGCTATTCTCACTCTTAAACAAAATCTGGTTTTGATGTACTGCATAGGGTAAAACAGGAAACAGGACCTTGGAGAATACTGATGTGATGAAAAAAAGAAAACAATTATGCGCATGCCTTGTAAACCTCCCTTCTAATCTTCTATGACTTTCTTGCTTTCAACCCAATGAGCAATAAGATGGGCATCATCTAATTTCATAAATATTAGAAGTGCAAATGCTGATACTACACAAACCTGCATTGGATTTCCCTGTGCGTTGACACCATTAGGTGCAAATCCTGATGTATTTTTGGGATAGGCACCTGCAGATATAAATAGCTGTTAGACGATGATGTTGGAGCATTCGACGACACACGCCTTCAACTCGAATGGTTATGGTGCAGTTCATAGCAGCATTCATGGCATCACAAAATTAAAAAAAAAAACATCAACATCTAATCATACCAGAATTATCACTGAAATTGTGGGCACCGTCTCCAGTAGATAGTACTTCCATCAAATGACTAGGAAGGGCAGAATGCATCTGTCTTTGGTGGTCTCCCAGTACCCGCAATCCTGAGGGTCAGGCTAATTCATCAGTGAGGTCGTAATACGAATAGGAGAAACACGGGAGTTATTTATTTTGGAAGACAAATAAGAATTAACATCTTTTCACCTTCACCATAATTTACTGCCGCTCTAAGTAGGCCTTCCTGTTCCTGTATCTTTGCAGCTTGTACCTTGTCCAATGTAGGACCAAGATTTGCCCCCTGACGGGTTCCTAGACCATAGGTCTTACGGCACTCGGCAATTACTCTCTCAGCAGTTTCACAAGCACTTCCAATCATCATTATCCGAGCCTGAAAGGAACAGCAGCAAGCCCCATTTTATTAACGAACAGCCAACAAATCAACCAACTACAGTGTAATACAGTTTTACATCTTCCACGCTGCATTAAGCACCTTTATCTTGTCGATTTGCAAAGGCACTGGTAGATTTGTTATCCCAGACAGCAACTGTTCTCTCTTTGTAGTTTCCTCGATTTCCATCTCAGGTAAGAGCTTTGATGACAGCATTACGGGTAGTACTGCAAGCGCAATACTTAATTACTTATACAGGTCAAACAGGAAAAATGATGCAATACTAGTCACAAATGAAGAACTTTGTATGTGCTGACAATAAGTGACATGGGAAAATTGTAACGCGTCACAAGCACCTAGAGCAATCCACAGATACCATTTTGGTAATTTGATTTGCTACTGATTCCTATCATACTTTTTATATCCCATAAAAATACTTAAGAGACAACGCCAGCATAGAAATTGAACAGGTTTCTTCACATTAGAGTATTTAATTCCACGCCGAATTGAAATTGAAATTGTACAGCATTTCTAAATCAGGAAAAGTTCCAATTGAGTAACCAAAACATCAATCAATGTGTGTCTCTGAGTTCATTCACCGTATAACTTGAAATCGAAACTAGCATGTCTAAATCAGGAAAATTTCCAATTGAGTAACCAAAACATCAATGTATTGAACTAAAAGGGCAGATTCCAGAGGAAGGGCGCGTACTTGAAGCGTTCTCGGCGTTCACGTTCTTGGGGTACACGACGAAGCCCTTGTTCACCTTGTTGATGTCCTCCACGATGTTGAAGAGCTCCATGCTGACCATGGAGAACTGCCCGAGCACATCCTGCCTGCCCACCACCACCACCACGAGACAGCCATATCAGTCAGCAACCAATCGTACAGCACGGCGGTGAATGATAATAGTAGCACTTCACGAGAGATCCGCCGAAACCCTAGCGCTTCGCTCCACGCGGCGGCGGCGGCAATGGAGGGGACGGGAGGGGAGGGGGGTTGGGTAGCAGGCATACCACTTGGGGGAGGCGTTGGGGTTGGTGCGGGCGATGCCGTCGAAGTCCTCGAGGATGCGGGAGATGGCCTTGTAGAGCCCCACGGCGCGCGCCCGCATGCCCTCCAGGTTCAGCTGGTTGTGCACCTCCGAGTTCAGCCGCTCCACCCGGGAGCCGGCGGCGGAGCCAGATGCTGCTGCTGCTGATTCCCTCCCGCCCCGGCGGCCTGTGCCGCCGCCGCGTCCATCGCCGGAGCTGGGTGGATGGGGGATCGCCGGGCAGAGAACAGACTCAGAGGTTAGCCTGACAGGTGGGACCGATAAACTTGAAGACTTCGTCACAACATCTCTAGGATACCAACCTTAAATGATATACCAATCCCAAAATATAAATTTGTTACAAGTTTCTATAAATTTCGATAAATTTTCTTACAAGTTTCTAAAAAATTCGATAAAATCTATAACTGTTCACAAGATATTTTTTACAATACTTAGAATTTACCGAAAATTTTGAAATAAAAAGAGAATAAGAAGACAAATTGATATGTGAATAATATCATTTTGTGCTTTTGTCTTCTTATGACAAATTTATTACATGCGGGATTTATCGTTTTTTTTCTTTGTGTGTATTTCGAGTTGGTTCTGAAAAATTTAGGGAATATAAACACACATTTTGTGAACACTCGCGAGTTTGTTTTAAAATGTTTAGAAACTTTTAAATTTATATTTTAATTTTGATACCATGGTATCACTTTTTTTTTTGAATTTGATACCATGGTAACACTTATAAAACTTAAAAGGTTGTTTCAGTAATATGTTATTCCTACTTATCAGCACACGTATCGAAAGCACATCCACCAAGGATACTTGCCTTGGTGACCTAAAATCATCGGCTTCATTGATCCCCTCCCAAATAAACTAGGCTATTTTTAAGTATGAGATCTAGCCTCAAATCTACTTTTCATACTAATGCACAAATATGGGGGTTCTACCTATAGATTTGTACTAAGAGACCATGCTAACCCTTGACATGATCTAAAACAGTTACCTGCCCTTGCTATCTGCGGATGAGATGGGCGCACCTCCGCCATAGAGGGCGTAGTCGATTCTTATATCGCCGTCATCATAGAGAGGAAATAGAAATTATCGCGCGGCGGTGTTCGTCGCCAGAGACAAAACTCCCAGGTAAAAAGTGTGGTGATGGTTGGCAGGGGTACACTACGCGACGCGCCGCTTTGCACGATTCTCCACGTGTGCATGTTGCATGCGGTGCCACTTGGCGTTCCTAAGACTTGGTTGAGGGGGTGATTTAACCACCATACAATATAGACCCGAGGGCTCGTGCGGCCATCCAAGCTACCTGAAAAATGCACCACGTAAAAAATGTCCAAATATTTTCCGGGAGAAATTAAAATTGCCGAGCCACGTGTAATTTTACACCGAGTTTCAGTTGTTTGTCGAGTGTGGTCTTTCCATACACGGCGTATACCGCCTTCGCCGAGTATTTTGTTTTTGTCTGCCAATTTATTTTTCTCATACTCGGCGAAAGCGGAAAGGCCAAATACTCAGCCAAATCTGATTTTTCCAGCACTGATACTCCTTAGATTGGCCGAAAAAAGTGTTACACAACCTTTGCCGGCGAGTCCGGTCCAAGGGCGTGTAGCGTGAGCGTAGTCGAAGGAGTCGTACACGCGTCACAATCACAGATGCGAAAAGTAAAAGAACACAGAGATATAGCCAGGACTGATCTTTATTATCAATGGTGTGTCTCTCTACATACAATACATGTGTATATATAAGAGGGAGAGGGGCTAGGGTTGAGGACCAATCTAGAGGGAAAACCCCCCACCCAAGAAAGGGTGGGCCCGCACGTTACACGTACGGGAGAAGTTTCCCAACACTCCCCCTTGGTCCGACAACTCGTATTGTCTATGTCTCAAAAACTCCGAAAACCCAATGGAAAAATATGGAGAAAGAGCGCATAGTATACGTCTCCTCATGTTGCACGAATTGCCTCATTAAAAACCTTATGTGAGAAACTTCATAAAAACTCACTAAAGGGAAAAAGAGTACAACTCACTTAACTTTCAGGTCAAGTACTCAATCATCGGGATCGAGATTTCAGCGATGAGTTTGTGAAGATTCTCCCCCTGAACCTTGCATCTCCCTAAGTCTTATCATACCCATTTCACGAACACATCTCTCAAAGGAAGATGCTGGTAATGATTTAGTGAACAAATCAGCAAGATTTTCACACGACTTAGTATGCAAGATTCTCAATTCGTTCGACTTTTGCAATTCATGTGCATAGAAGAATTTGGGGTCGATATGTTTTGTGAGATTGCTCTTCACATAACCCGTCTGGACTTGTGCAACACAAGCTGCATTATCCTCATAGATAATAGTTGGGGTTTGGACGGTGTTCAGCCCACATGTCAGCTGGATGTGGCCGATCATCCGTCGAAGCCATACACACTCTCGTGATGCTTCATACAGTGCTATGATTTCCGTGTGGTTCGTCGAAGTTGTTACCAAAGTTTGCTTAGACGATTTCCAGGAAACTGCGGTTCCACCACAAAGGAAAACATATCCAGTCTGAGACTTGCCAGTGTGCGGGTCCGACAAGTACCCAGCATCAGCATATCCAACAAGTGAAAGGTCTTGATTCCTCCGGTAAAACAAGCCAAGATCTTTGGTCCCTTGGAGGTATCGGAAGACGTCCTTGATGCCTTTCCAATGTCTATTGGTAGGCTCAGAACTGTACCTAGCAAGCAAATTGACAGCGAACGCAATGTCCGGCCGTGTACAATTAGCGAGGTACATGAGTGCTCCAACGGCGCTCAAGTAGGGGAATTCCGGTCCCAGAATTTCCTCCCCCTCTTCCTTAGGCCTGAACGGGTCCTTATCTTGCTGCAAAGACCTCCCAATCATTGGAGTCTTTGAAGGATATGAAATCCAAATCTCTCTAACACCTTCTGGGTGTAGGCAGACTGGTGCATTAGAATCCCAACAGGGGAATGTTCAAGTTGCAAACCCAAACAAAACTTGGTTTTACCCAAATCTTTCATCTCGAATTCCGACATCAGGTAGGAACTCGCTTCCTCAATATCTCTAGGTGTATCGATTATATTCAAATCGTCCACGTACACCGAGATTATACAAAATCCATCTTGGGATCACCGTATAAAGATGCATGGGCAATTTTCGTTGCTCGTGTAGCCCTTCTGATGAAGGAAATCGCTTAAGAGATTATACCACATCCTACCAGACTGTTTAAGTCCGTACAATGTCTTCTGAAGAAGAACAATGTATAGACACCGATTTGCTCTCTTGGTTCGGAATGGGGATACCTTCTGGTACCTTCATGTAAATTTCCGAATCAAGGTTACCATATAGGTAAGCAGTGACAACATCCATCAATTTCATTGTTAAGTCCAGATTTACTGCCACTGAGATTAAGTATCTAAAGGTTATATCATCCATGACTAGGGAGTAAGTTTCCTCAATATCGACATCTGGCCGTTGAGTGAACCATTGAGCGGCGAGTCTTGCTCTATACCGATCCACCTCATGCGTGAGGTAACTGCCTCCTGCCAATCTTTCCAATCCGACCTTATTTCACAATCAGCGAGATTGTTAGGCCTAGGGTCAGGATCTATGATTGAGGCAATTCTATAGCAAAGTTAATGTCGACAATTGCCATTGCTCGGTTCCTTGACTCTCCCTTATTTATATAATTTATGGCCATTTCGTCATGGGGCGCATCTGGCGCTACCTCTTGCTCCACCGTATTTCCCAGTACAGGAGCGAGGTCCTTTAGCTTTTCCGCGCCGATGTGTGTACTCACATCTCCGCTGGATGTTCCCTCAATAGGGACATTCAAGTCCGGAATCCCGTGCACAGGACTTTCCGTACTTGTGCCAGGTCTCAATTGGCTCCCCTTTTTCTTATTAGGGGCTTTGGTGACTGTCTGTGATAAATCTCTCTTATCCTTCTTCCTCAGGCGTCCCCGAGTACTTAGGAGTTGAGAAACCGGATTTCGCGTCCTTTTAGGCCTTTGGACGGGAGCGGGTGTACCATAGTTAACTTCGGTATCTCAACCCTTTCCAGTGCATTGCACGTAGGCATATGCGACTTTCTCGCAGTTTTCAAGTCACTAAAGTGATCAGGCAGTTGATTCGCTAATGCATGCAAATCAATTTTCTTTTGGACTTCTTTATTTGTCTCGGCAGTGCGTGGGTCATGAGCGTGGATCTCCGTGACTTAGCACGTGATTTCTCGACTTTTATCATCAAGGGTTTGATTATCTCCCCCTAAAGTCGGAAAGAGATCCTCGTCAATGCAATCAGCAAAGCGGGCCGTATGACAATCACTTGTCATGGGGTCCAAATACCTGATTATGGACACAGTCTCATAAGCAACGTATATCCCCGACTTAAGGAGGAGGCCCGTTGCTGATCGCTGGTGGTGGTATCGGTACATATACCTAGCAACCGAACCTATAAAGGTGGGAAAAACTTCGGTGCCAACCCCTACGCAAGCTGCATATGAGAATGGATGTTGTAGGCTAACAGTCTAAATTTGATGAGTTTAGCAGCGTGTAACACAGCGTGCCCCAACATCTGGTTGGCGAATTACAACTTTGAAGGGGCGGTCTTGCAATGAATTTAACCAAATGCATTTTGCGTTTGGACATGCGGTACCGAATGCTCGACTGCGATTCACATTGCCATGGATTTATGTTGCAGTAGGCAAACAGTGGACCATTTAGAGAAGCGTCGATGTGTACCATAAAGTACCAAAACAACCTTGAGATGGGCTGAATCGGACCGCTTGTCCCTAGGATGCAAAAAAAATGTGGGGATTGCATCCTTCACCTTTAAGGTGGACGGTCGACTGATTAACTTCCCCGAAGAGTATGCGAAGCACACAAAATCATCAGGATTCGGGAAGTTTTTAATTTTAACATTATGACCGTTCAAGTTGTGTATTCCTCATCATACTAAGACTTAGTGGCCTAATCTATCATGCCAAATGCAAAATAGTTCAGAGCATTTGAAGGAAGTATACATAGGCGGTGCTACAAATATCGTGTAGCATAGCCCTTTTTCTAATGGAGGAAAATCTTCCAAGAACATGTTTACATTTTCATCGCGCTCGGTGATTAGGAGGTATTCCATACCATTCACAACACCGGTCTCAGCTAGAGACTATCAGCGTGAAAACCATTGAAACTTAAGGGGGTGCGAGTGACTCGGGGTACAACAATGCATCGTTAATGATCAAAGTTGTTCCCATGGGTAGTATGATAGTGGCTCTTCCGGAGCCAACTATATAAGAATCGCAGTCGGCGATTTTCATAACACTACCTCGAGATTTTATTAGACTCAAAGCACACAATTTGTCTCAAAATGGTATTTGTGTATCGTTTTCCACAAAACATGTTTACTCCATTGGTGTGCCACACGTGTTCTAAGATATTTGCATGTAATTAAAATAATGAAGCGAGGAAGTAGCGACATTATAGAACAAATGCATATACATCTCAGAACATAACATGCCATCATATTTAAATAGAGGAATTAATGAACGATAATCAAATA
The DNA here is from genome assembly GCA_947311845.1 of Poa pratensis. NCBI lineage: Eukaryota > Viridiplantae > Streptophyta > Magnoliopsida > Poales > Poaceae > Poa > Poa pratensis. The sequence goes on along the minus strand of CAMZMU010000077.1, from coordinate 46,380,931 downwards.
TCATTCAACCGTCGAAATAATGAATATGTCTTGCTCTTATAGAGCTTACAAAACCAAATGTATCTCAAATAGCCTAAGGAATCATGATAAATGAAGTAGTGGAAGCTTAGACGGGCGTAGTGAACGCGCCGTTCACTTCACACTCAAACTCCAACTGTGCGAACTGCTCCTCACTGATTATAAGATCATCATCAGTGCCTACACGAGGCGCAAAAAGGGCACGCCAAGTGATCGACCTCCATAGAGACGTCGACGTCCGATGGGACCGTCGGAGCTATCTCCATGGGCGCAACTAGAAGTGCAGCAATAGGCGGAGGTGGAGGCGGCGAGAGGAGCTCAGGCGCCACCATGGGTGTCGGAGGTGCCTCCCCTGTACTGAGGCGAGGTGAGATTCATGCACCTTCTTACTAGCCTTGTACGTTGCCACAACGTCCTTAGGTGCACGGCACTGGCATGAGAAGTGTTCTGTAGAGCCGCACCGATAGCATTCCTGGGGCCTCTGCTCCCCCTTGCCTGGCTGATGCTGCTGAGCCTGGCGAGGGGGGGGGGGTGAGGCACCTTCTTGCCCTTCCTACCTCTCTTCTTCTTGAGAGGCACATGGGCCTTCTAGACGTTAGCATGGCCCCCTGACGGGAACTCGCCCCAAGTGGCTGCGCGAGAGAGTTCTTTTTCACAAGAGCTCATCCTGCGTCTCCTCCACCTGGAGTATGTCCACAAGCTCTGCATACTGCGTGTACTGCCCCTGGCGGTAGTTTCGCGAGGACTGTACAGCGGATTGGGGTGGAAAGTGGAGAGAGTTTTCTCAATCTTCTAGGTGTCGGTGATAGTGACACCACACATCCGAAGAGAGGTGCAAATCCGGTGCAAAGCCGAATTGTAGTCTCCCACCGTCTGGAAGTCCTGAAACCTCAGACGTATCCACTCCGCCTCCACCAGCGGGCGAACAGTGTACTTCAGTCGCTCGAAACGCTGTTTTAAGAGCATTCCAGAGGTCCAAAGCACTCCGCTCAGCCATGTACTTATTTTTCAGAGTACTGCAGAGGTGGTGACGCGGAAAATGCAGAGCCTGGGCATTCTGAACAGAGGTGATAGCGCCGGTGACCGCTTGGGTCCCCGGGCCAATTGCCTTGGTCAGCTCCCCGGGTGTGAGGAAGATCTCAACGTCCGATGCCCATGTCAGGTAGTTCAGCCCATTTTGGGCTAGCTCGGTGAACTCACGATTGACGATTCCGGCCATCTGCGATTTATGCAAATCTTATTAGATTACAGCAGGTAATCCGGATTACAGCAGGTAATCCATTGCACAAATGCGATGAAGATACAATTGTTCATTAACATGACGTTCCAATATTTAAAAACATGCTAATAATGATTTCAAAGCGATTAAAGGTAATTAAACAATTAATTCTAGCAATGAAAACATATAATCAAAGCATTATAATGACGGAAACATGTTAAGCGCATCACTAACGTGAAAAAAATGGCCCCAAAATTGACCTTCCGAAATTATTTTATGCACAAAAATACAATTTCAGCAAAATTAGACTTGACCAGGGACTGGTAAATTTATTCAACAGGAATAAAGTTATACCTAATTCTGGAAAAGTTTAAGTGCTAAAATGTAAAATACGCGCATTCGGTCCGGCCCGATCGGCAGCAGGCCGAAACTGGGCCGCAAACCGTCCGACGACCCATCATCATTCCTCTCTGCCCAGCGCTGGCCTTTGTTTTTTTTTCGACCGCATAACCGTCCGAATTGGGTCCAGAGGGCCCAGCAGCGGCCCAACCGAACCCTAGAAGGGTCGGCCGCCTCACGCGTTGACCGAGGTCGAAGCTCTGGTCGTGGTGACGGCCAGCCACGGGTGACCTCCTGGCTCGAGACCAAGGGGCGGCGGCGGGCTGTGACGGCGGTGGCGGCGGCCAGTGGGGCCGCGCGCTCGCGGTGGGTGGCGGGGCGCGCTTGCGCAGGCTCGGCGCGGGTGGCGGGCGGGCGGCCGGTGGCGTGACCTCGCACATCGCGGGGCTCGGCCGACTAGGCCTGGAGCTCGTACGCGGACGGCGCGTCGACGCGGCCATGGCGCGGATGCGGGCGGCGCGGTCACAGTGCTGCCGGGCACGGCGAGCGCGGACGGCCAGCAGGGCTCCAGCGGCGACGGCCTCGGCGCGAGGCCAGCAGGGCCAGGCGGCGGTCGGCGGCGCCCCTCGGGCGTGCGTGCTCGGACGGCACGGCCAGCAGGGCCGTCGTCCGCGGTACGGCGCTGCCGACGCGCAGGTGCGGTCAGCAGGGTACACAGCGAGCACGGTCATCTGGACCTTCTCGCGCGGAAGAGCGACGGCGGCGCCACGTAGTGCAAGGCTCGGTGTGTTGCGTGGCGGCTTGCCGACCTATGCAACACACGGCGAGCGGCTCTACGGCAGTCAGCCGACGACGTCTTTTACGCCGACATAGAAAACACTTCGGATGACAATCTTCATCGTCCGTTCATCTGGAATTGAGACGGCGCGTCGCACAGCTGGTGCATCGCGGCGGTACCGTGATCATCTGGATCACGTCCATACCGACTCCCTACAAATCCCCCATGAATCCGAGAGCATCGACATTGGTCGGCGACGTATTCGTCAGCTCGGCTCTCGGGAGGGAAATCGACACCGTAGGTAATACATAATCCGTATAAAACGTATGGCAAAAACGGAAACATAGAAAGATGTAAAACCGTTGTTGCGATCGGATCTGGATTATACCTTCGCGATGAACGACGAGAGCCTGCTTGAGGGAGGCTCGATGTAGATCAGTTGGCGGAGCAGTACGTGCTGATAACGTGTTACACAACCTTTGCCGGCGAGTCCGGTCCAAGGGCGTGTAGCGTGAGCGTAGTCGAAGGAGTCGTACACGCGGCACAATCACAGATGCGAAAAGTAAAAGAACACAGAGATATAGCCAGGACTGATCTTTATTATCAATGGTGTGTCTCTCTCCATACAATACATGTGTATATATAAGAGGGAGAGGGGCTAGGGTTGAGACCAATCTAGAGGGAAAACCCCCCACCCAAGAAAGGGTGGGCCCGCACGTTACACGTGCGGGAGAAGTTTCCCAACAAAAAGTACATACGTATAAGGGTGCAAATTTATATTCTACCACGTGGTAAGTTTGGCTAGCAATCATCCGTCAACTGATATACTGGTGTTTCCAAAGAAGAAGAAAAAGGTTCAAATATTTTTCCGGAGAATACTTTTTTTTAAGCCTCTCGATCTGTCGGCGCAGTTAGATGAACCGACCTCCGGCCGAGAGATTCCATTGAATCTGTAAACGCCGTTAGATGCGGCTGGAAACGCGCGGTGCAAGTTTGTTAATAAATCTAGTCCCATTAGGAGATCGACAGATCAATCAGCGGAACCCTAACCCGACTCGTGACGGCCATGGCCACCATGCATCTATAAGAGATCGATCCAGACACCAAACCCTCGATCGCCCACAAGAACCCTGCGAGATCGATCATATCGCCGATCGAGCTCTCACGCACGCACCCGCCGTAGTACCTACGTGCGAGATCGATCATATCACATGGCGCCCGGCGAGAACAACGAGGAGTACTACAGCAGCATGGAGGAGGAGGACGACGACGCCGACGAGCAGATGAGCTACCGCTCCGCCTTCAACGACAGCGATGCCGGCGGGAGTGACGGCGATGACGACGGCATGTACGACAACGATGACGACGACGATGAAGATGGCATGTACGAGAACGACGACAGTGATGATGATTTTCGTGTGCCGGCGGAGCTGAGGGAGCGGAAGAAGCGGTACGCGGTGCTGACCATGGACGCGTTGCGCGCCCGGCAGGAGGAGCATACGGCGCAGGTGGCCGACCTAGTCGCGCTCCAGCCGGCTCTCGCCGCCACCGTGCTCCGGCACTTCAAGTGGAGCGCCGCGACCGTCGAGGAACGGTGGTTCTCCGACGAGCAGCGCGTCCGCGACGCCGTGGGGCTGCCCCCATACTCCGCCGTCGGCTTGGCCTCCAACTCCGCGCCGCTGACCTGCCTCATCTGCTTCGACGTCCACCCGGCCGGCGCGATGCGGTCCGCCGGCTGCGCCGCCCATTTCTACTGCCGCGGCTGCTGGAGCGGCTACGTGCGCGCGGCCGTCGGGGACGGCGCCCGGTGCCTGTCGATCCGGTGTCCGGACATGTCCTGCTCCGCCACCGTCGTGAAGGACCTAGTCGACGACGTCGCCGACCCAAGCGACGCGAGAAGGTACTCAGAGTTCCTCGTCCGTTCGTACGTCGAGGAGAGCAAGAAGCTCCTGTGGTGCCCCGCCGCCGGATGCGACCACGCCGTGGAGTACCTCGACGGCGAGCGGTGCACGGAGCAGCTGGACGCGGACTGCGCGTGCGGCCACGGTTTTTGCCTGGGCTGCGGCGAGGAGGCGCACCGCCCGGTGTCCTGCGACACGGTGCGGGCGTGGCATGTGAAGCACAAGTCGGACTCCGAGACGGCCAACTGGGTGCTGGCGAACACGAAGCACTGCCCGGAGTGCCGCCGGCCCATCGAGAAGAACCAGGGGTGCATGCACATGACGTGTTCGGCGCCGTGCCGGCACCAGTTCTGCTGGCTCTGCCTGGGAAAGTGGTCCACCCACGGCAGCGGCAACGGCGGCTACTACCAGTGCAACAAGTTCCAGGCGGCCAAGCTGGAGGGCAAGTTCACCGAGGAGGAGCTCCGGCGCGAGCAAGCCAGGGTGTCCGTCGACCGGTACATGCACTACCTGGAGCGGTGGGAGGCGCACGAGCGGTCGCGCCACAAGGCGCTCCAGGACCTGGCGGGGCTGGAAACCACCGGGGGGCAGCTGGATGAGGCTGCGGCGGCGTTCGAGGTGGATGTCACGCAGCTGGACTTCATCAAGGACGCGTACCGGCAGGTTGCCGAGTGCCGGCGGATGCTGCGCTGGACCTACGCCTTCGGGTACTTCGTCGAGGAGCCGGCCAAGCGGGACTTCTTCGAGATGCTGCAGAGCGAAGCCGAGACCTCGCTGGAGCGCCTGCACGGCTGCGCCGAGAAGGAAAGGAAGGACACGGTCGCTCCCGAACCCGTCTACGACGGCGGCGAGCTCGTCCCGCCCGTGCCCGCCGCAGAAAAGTACCCGGCCTACAGGGAGAAGCTGGCGGGGCTGACGACGGTGACGAGGAACCACTTCGAGAACATGGCCAGGGCGTTCCAGGACGGGCTCGCCGAGATCGACACCGCCGCCGCAGCCGCCAACGCCGTCGCCAATGCCGCCAAGGCCGCGGCCAAGGCCACTGAGGCCGCTGAACGCAACGACCCTCTCGCTTCGGCGCGTTACTCTTCTGATGATGAAGAATGAATAGTCTGCAGATACATACAGCAGGGTGCTTGCTTGCTGTGGAGGAGATGTAATTGGTCTTCTTCCTCTTGATTTAAATGTTTATAATTGGTCTTCTTCTTGATTTAAATGTACAATGTTTCATGTCTCACAAACTCAAAATCTGAACACCGAAAAAAAAGGTGTTTTATGTCACACAAATTCAAAATTCACAAATATGTTTTTCAGTCACTACGACCGGAAATCTTAAACGATGAGAATGAATCAAACAAAGGTAAGGTTTATAAATAGAGGACAATATTTCCAGTTGATCTCCCAGGAATGAAGCTATGCGCGCAACTGGTAGATGATAGATGACAAATTCAGACATTCATAAGTACACAGTGAAACCAACAGTCAATCTGACAGTGAACAAATTCAAATTCTACTGTCAAATTCCCATCGATGTGTTTGTCATTTGCTTAGTCAATTGTATGTTTTGATGTTACCTCTGGTGCTTCCAGCTCCATGTACAATTTCTTTCCCCTTCGCCCTGGTGTCCACGAACTTGTCACGCACTTGTTCTGACGGCGTAATTAGAGCAGTAGTCAAAGCTACATCCCTGATAGCTTCTCGGCGATCTAGCAGCCAATGGTCAGTATTCGCTGAAGAGAGATCAAAACACTTCAGTTATTACGCAGACTGTTGAATTGCTATAGCTGGTATTTCAAAACTGTAGTTCAAAAAGGAGCTCATAACTTATGGCGGGAAGAAAGAACCGTGAGGCTTTAAGAATGACCAATCGCCTCATAATTGAAAAGGACTGTTATCAGCCTGAGTGGCCTGTATCCAGAACGCAGACAGCAATTTATTTGTTAGATCTTCAGGCAACATGACAATCTTGGTTTCCTGGAAGATACATTAAGGCCTCCTTTGATTCACAGGTTTTTCATAGGAAAATTGTAGGAACCGTGTTCCTATAGGAATTGGCACTGTAGCTATGTTTGATTCACATGAATACACCAAAGGAAATGTGAAGGAAATTTCCCTATGCTACCAGATTCCTAGGGAAATCACGGGAAGGAAAAAATTCAGTCCCACCTCTTTTTTCTATTCCTTCACAAGGAACGAGGCAATTCAAAGCTAATGCAGAGTCCTATCTCTACAGCCCATGCACTTAACGCTGCATTCATTGCTGCTTATTTATGCTAATCAAGATTCTTAGGAAAGAATGTTGAATTCCTCTAAGTTTTCTTTCCTATATTTCAAACAACCACTAAAGGAAAGATTCATGTGTTCTCCTGTCCATAGTTTTCCATGTGCATTCCTATCAAATTTCTATTCCTATTCCTATTCCTGCAATTTGAGATCCTATGAATCAAAGGAGGCCTAAAGAGATGCATATCCCTCTACATCGTCCCATCTGACCCAAACATCGCCAAAAATACAAGAAACCCTTGTATGTAAAATATTTGGTGTTGCCCATCGATCGACGAGAGAGTAGACCAACTTTGAAAAATATGGCAGACTTTTAACATGTCTATTATCCTCTTCGTCTATGTCTCTTTCCTTTCCATCATTAAACATTATTTCTCGCTTCTTAACTTCTCAGGTACGGCAGTAGCTGAAGCAAGTACGGATGTGGCTCGAGTCCGCCATTTTTTTTTTAAACAAAATAGCACTGAACACTTGTCACGGATAGAGTTTGCCAAATTCCAAGGATAGAAAGTAGACGGTGCAATAAATATTGAATGCGTGGAAGAGATATACAAAGTTTTTAAACTTGATTGTGCACTTTTTTTTATTCAGTTAAATTATTCAATGAGTGGATTGAACAAATTTAGAAAGAACCTATAAGAAGTTCACAAAACTAACATATGTGGGGGAATTGCATGCATACACTGGTCTGAGCTTTGGCATCATAGCTCCAGAATTGCAAATTTCTAAGAAAAAAAGATGGCACAAAAACATGCACGGCAGTTGACAAATGTTCACATGTAGTGGAATAGTGCAGGGCATACTTCTCTAACAAGTAACAACTTCAAGAAGACAGCCCTCCAGAAATTTTTGAAGGGACTGATTCAAGTTCAGCTCTTCAAGACTGGCTTGACTCCACTGCCTCTAGTGCCTGCACAAGTCACCTGCTACTGCAAGTTCAGGAGCAACACCTCATGATCACAGCTGCCGTGCCTAAGATGTTGCTGTCTGATTCATTACAGCTTGTAATGGATACAGATCTGTGACAAATGATTCACATGCATCCACAGCTGCACATCATAATAAAGCTAAAGGTGCTTTGCTAACCTCATCACCTATTCACATCTGTAACAAATGTAACAACAGTGCGGTGTGGGGAGAATCCATCCTGTATGTAAACCTATCATACAATTTTTCTTCAGGTGTTGCAACAATAAAGCCAGCCAGCCAACCACAGAAGGCAACGACCTCAGTCAATATATAAACCCCAAAAAAGGCAAATTATTATAAACTAAAAAAATTACAATACACCAGCTTTAACTCTCCCTCCCTAATGTCCTCCGCCGAGAGCGCAGCCAGGCATTCTGTATATATGGCCGCCAAAAAGCACTGAAAGAACAGGCTGTCCATGTCCAATTTTCAGCTTGGGTAACTTGATCAGGCAGCGGCGGGCTGTACCATGGCCTGTTGCTCAGCAGCTTGGCCCTCCTGTGGCAGATTACTCTGCTCGCTTTCATTGCCGGGGAAGACTTCTGACTGCAGCGACGGCGCAACCTTGCTAACATGGAGCCACGTTGCTTCCCACAGGGTGTTCTCCCCGCTGGCGCTCGTGTTTGAGAGGGTACCGTTTGCTTTCATCACTAGCAGTATGTTCTTCAGCAGCTCAGGGATCGCTTCGTGTAGCTTCTCGGTCCTCCGCCCTCTCAGCTTGACTTTCACGAACTTCTCTATCATGTCGAGGACTTCGAACCACAGCTTACCGAAACTGGGCTGTGCGGACAGGTCTTTAAGCGCCTGCAGGAAGCCCTTGCATAACAGTTTTACTGCATGCAAGAGGGACACCTCCATGTTCCTGAAGTCCTTTGGTGAGTAGCTCTGAGCGATCTCCAACAACTCATCAAGCAGCTGGAAGATAATATCAAACGACATCACCCATGTGGAAGACGAAACTGATATTCCATCAACTACTAAGCATCTTTGCAAACATAGCAGCGCGTGGTTCCTCACTTCCTCCCGCTGATCAGTGCACACCTTCCGTAGTGCCTGCACTAGCCGCAGCCACATCTCGGCAATTCCTTCCAGTATCCTGTCCGCCTCGCCACCAGCTTCCTTGACCTCACGTGACCAGCTTGTAAGGCAATTTACGGAGTCAGCCATTAGGTTCAGAGCATGGATGGATCTTTCTGCAGATCCTAGTCGAGATTCCGCAAACTGCCTTGATGCCTCCACTGAAATAATGAAGTTGGCAGGTGAGAGGTGTGCTCCCTCAGACATGACGAAAACCAGAGCTTCGAAGCCGGCATCTGAAGCATCTGGATGGCGAGCGGTGGCACATAATAAGGAAATGATAGTCCGCCAACCCATCTGGGATTTGATATGAGTTGCATTGGCCTTCACAAGCCGTGTGACCTCCACTGTGATGTTCTCACAGTAAGCATCAGCTACACGCGCATCAAGTTTCAATATTAGTTGCAATGACCTCAATAAATCATCTACCAGATTCTCCTTATAAGGAAGCAACCTCTGGCAGATGTGCAAAAGTCCAAAAACAGCCTTCTCCACCAGATTGCAGGGCATCACTGTGGACTGAACGATATGGGTTATGTGCTCATAAACACCCTGCCATAAAAGTACAATCCTGTCTCTGTTATTTAATGTGACAGTAATTAGTAGCTCTAGCAGAACACTGCTGTTCCTTCATCATCAAGCGAGCTGGTAATCCTCTGAGGTCGACCTGCTGCCTGAATGAGGGCTTTAGCAAGATTTGAGAGCGAGTCGGCTTGTAAGAATTTGCTCTCGGAGAAGATGGTACCTATTTGGCATTTCCTTACGGTCTCCAAAGCATTCCTCTGAGCTGCCAGTTCCTCCTCAGTTGGCTGGGACGTTGGTTCTTCAGCATCCATGTAAAGTAGTTGGCTAAACCTCCCCATCAGCCCATATGTTTTTTTAGGAGTGTTGATCGGTAAAATGTGAGGTGCAACTGTAGATAAACCAAGCTTGCTAGGCACTGAATCTGAAGAGGACTCCTGATCATCACCTGTATCACCAGTGAGGCGACCTGGAAGAAGGCCTATCTTGTGCAATCTTAAAATGCAGTCTACTATATTCCTCCATCCACTCCGTATATGATCACCATAAGTAGTTGCAATAGTGAAAACAGCCTCTGTTGCCATTCTAGCCTTGGTATCCACTCCAAACGCTATTACAGGATCATCAGCATAAGAATTGTTCAACAAAGTGGTGAACTTACATAGCGCCACAACAAGATCATTCAGTACATCATCGAGATGATAGAATGCAGCCAGCTTTGCTACCGACAGGAAACCATCAATACATCCAGTAAGAACCTCATCATGCTCAACATTATCAAAAACCACGGAGATGGCAGCAACTGACGGTCCAGCCATGATAGGGAACATGTCATTATCAAGAAAAGGGTAGGAGTCACAAGCAATGTACGATGATGTCCTCCTTGACTTCCACATCAGATCAACCCAGCGGCTATAAGACATCTCAGAGCATCCAGCCCTTGCTCAGGAATGGTTTTGATTTCATTCCGGCATATAGATAAAACAGCTCCGACAAGAACTCCCGTGGAAGATCAGTCCCACCATTGATACGGCGATTGTTCCTGATAAAGTCTTCTTCTGTCATCTTCTTCTTAACCCGTACATTGTGTTGATCTGTGTTGAGCATGATTACTGAATATGAAAGCACCAGGGCAGCATCCTTGTTAACAAACATGTGGGTGACTGTTCATAATATCTCTCAGAGAAGGCCTCCAGAATCCGCTGTATCTTTTGCGACTCACCAGGCAGCCGGAAAGTTTCCAAGAAGAGCCTTAGCGCAGCGTCCAAGTTCATCTCCTCAAAGTCAAAGGTTTTAGCAAATTCGTGAAGTACCAGAATAGAGAACTCATCATGATTTCCCAGGTAGTCTCCAAGAAGGTTCTTGTCCAATCCAGGTGTGTACCGAAAGAACAGAGCAACACTGCTTGGATCAAGTTTTTCAGGCAATAGATGGACACCTTGCAGATACTCAAAGCCCTTCTTTTTGTCCCTGTTGAAATGCTCAACACCAACCATTAGCTTTCTCTTGATGCTTTTCTGCTGCTGAACAAATTTAACCCATTTATCAGGATCATTACTGCTCTGGCACTTCAACTGCCAAAAGGGAAAATATTCACTTATTTCTGGCACTTTGTGCTCGTGATGCTGATGAGCATGGTCAGTTCTCTCAGCTATCGCTTGAATGACAGCAACCAGACCATCCAATGCAAGCACATTCAAGGCGGACAATGGACTGTTTACAGGGAATGCACTTTTAGACAGAAGATTAGCTAGGTCTTCAAAAACATTACAACACTGTAGATCACAGTCCATGTTTGCATACATCTCAGCCATAAACTCTTTCTGTCGACAGAAATCCACCAGAGCCTCCATGGCGACTTCCTGCTGCTGATAACTAGCCCCATATCTACCCTGGGATAGTCTTAGGATCACACAAGAGAAGAAAGCTTCAACTTGCAGCTTAAGTTCCTGGCGTAGGTGGTAGAAGAGAGTAAAAATAGTGCTGCACACTGTCGACAGAATCAAGGGGCTCATTGACAAGCCAAACAGCATTAGATTGCGGAACAGTTCATCCTGTACAAAAGCCAGCAACTTCGAGTGCCTGTGGATGGACGAAGCCGACAATTCAATAGCAGAATTTATCAAACCCAGAGCAAAGAGTGGCACATCCTCATCAAAATCAATCGGATTCATCCTTTGGCTCACATCCATGTCTTCGGCTATGTTCAAGAGGGAGCACAAGAACTGCAATATCTCCACCATGCAAGGAACCCCAAGCGGCTCCATCATTGCCTTATCTTGCACGACACCCAGTCCAGCTCCCACCTCGTCCCCGGAGCTATCCAAACAAACATAATCATTCTTCCCATTCCCTAGCTCCCCAGCATCCAAATCTTGGTTCTTGCTGATCTGCAGAACAAATGGTACCGCCACATTAATACACAAACCTGGTACTACAACAGAAATGCCTTTAATCTCCAAAGTAGCATGGTACAGTACAAGTACTCAAGGAAGTAAATAACTAAATATGGACCCAGTTTCAGTGTGCTTAAGTTCAGATCGTTGAGCATAACATTTAACCTCCAAAGTAGCATGGTACAGTCCAGTACAATTTGAACAGCAACTCTCTGCTGATTTTTTTTATTAATTTTGGGTTTATGGATACAAAGCTAGTCTACTGCTACAAGGAATTTACAGAAGTATCTCATACAAAAATCAACCCATTAACACTCTTAACAGAATTTACATGAATACGTTCAGTTACTTGAGTACACTAACCTACAAGAGCACTGCAAGGCAAGTAAAACGGTCTCAGTTTTATAAGCTAAGACTCCATTAACCATCTAACGAAATCTACATGAATACGTTCAGACACTTGAGTTTAACAAACCTACCAGAACAGTGCAAGGCAAGTAAAAAGGTGTCAGTTTTAAGCTAAGATTCCATTAGCCACCTATCAAATTTTACATGAATACGTTCAGTTACTTGAGTATAACTAACCTACAAGAGGAGTGCAAGTTAAATTAGCATCATAATAAGTATGAAGATATAGGACAGCAAGAAAGCAGACTGGAACCCTCCGAGGCAACCAAAACCCACCTGGTCATTGGTGATCGCGGTGGGTTCAATGTCAGCAAGGCGACCGAAGATGCAACGGATGACCTCCTGCATGGTCTGCCTGGAGACGCGCTGCAGGAGCTCGCCCTTGGTGCCGGCCTGCTGCACGACGCGGAAGCAGGTGCTGACGATGGCGCATACGTGGCGGTTGGCGAGCGCGGGTGCGGCGCGGCCGCGCACGCAGGCGAGCAGCACCTGCAGGACCCTGGCGAGGACGGCCTCCTCGGAGGCCGGGTCGGTGACCTCGAAGCGGCATCCCGTGACGGCGTCGACGACGGCGCCCATGGCCTCGGGCACGCCCGGACCGGGGGACACGAGGTCGAGCGAGAGGATCTTGTGCAGCGACGAGAGCGCGGCGCCGGTGATGGGCGCGCCGGTCTCGTCGGAGCGGACGACGTCGAGGAAGGGGCGGAGGAAGAGGAGCGGGTCGCCCCCGCCGCCAACGGGCCAGCTGCTGCCCCAGGAGGCGGCGCGGCGGCGGAGCGACTTGAGGCCGGCGATGAGCGGGTGGTCGAGGTGCTCGTCGTCGGCGCCGCCGCCGTCGTCCCCGCCGTAGCGGACGCCCGCCCAGCGCACGTTGCGGCGCATGACGGCCAGCACCGTGACCACCTCCGACGCCACCACGCACGCCATCGCCACCGCCGGCCGCGACGACGAGGACGACGCTGCTGCCCTGAGGCCGCCCATGGAGGCGGAGCGTGGGCGCGGCGCGGCTACGAGAGCATTCGGAGGTGGAATTCAGGAGTTGGGATCTGATCTCTGCGCGAGAATGAGATCTGCTGGGTTGGTCTTCGGGGGTGGCCTGCCTGGATCTGATACCCAAGCTCTCAACTCCTCTGCTACTACTCCCAGCGAACGAGTTTAAGGTGGGTTTTGTTGTTTAAACATGTTTTGGTTTGAAATTTTGAACTTTGAACATACTTTTATTTTTCTATGAGATTCCTACCAATTAAAGAGGTCCTCAAGTTGAATTGTTCCGAGCAAGTACTGGTACGATCACACGAAGGTGCGACCCCTCGCCACCCCGCCACGCCACCTTCTTTGCCGGTCTACCGTTGCTCCGACCATCCCTCTAAATCGGGGGGATGGCTGGTTCTTCATCGGCTCCGGAATGCCACCGCCGCGCTAACGACAAGTATCTTCCTCATTGGGCCTACCCTTTTTTTTTAAACATGCCTTAACTATTCCACTATTCGAGTAGGTTACATGGAAGTGAATGAAGATTTGTTCTAAAACTAGCCACTATAGATTGGATCTGATATGTATTGTGTCGCCTCTACCTCTCCCGTCATCAAACCCGGATTATAGACCCCATATGTGATGAGGGGTTGAGCTCGAGTCGATGTCATAATAGGAGCTATCCTAGAAGTGAACCAAGAGCCGAGTCGGCCCTATCCGACTGCCCAGGCCAAACAAAGGGGCTCGTGTCGTGTTTATTTTCGTCTTCCTTCAGCATATTATATATCTATTTGTACTTTTTCTTGTTTTCCACTAATTTTTGGGAAAGGTGAAAAAGAACATGGAGTAGAAATTAGTCTGAAGGATCAAATATGTTGACTATAGTGGGTGAATACGCGACTACACATTTTGGTCAATTTATGTTGATATTAGTGGTAATGGAGGATGATAAAATTAGCCTAAAATGCATCTAGTTTTTTCGTAGGTAACTAGTTTACATACCAAGATGGTAAGAATGCCTTAACAAGCAAGTAATGGAGTAAACAAGATAGATGTAAACAAGCACATGTAAGGGTGGAAAGAATTAACCAAAGTGGAAAACAAAGATCTACGAGGTGATGTATCACAACAATTAAGTCTTTAGGAGGGGATGCAATAATCTTTGTTGGAAAGGTCGCGTCAAGCCAAGCCCACGATGATCCCTATTGGATCTACCTTTGTTCTCCACACGAGCTTTACCAAAAAGTGAGGGCCCTTCCACTGATGGTAGATTTTGGGGTATCCCCAAAGTCTTAAAACTTTTCTGCAGCAAATCCACACCTTAAGAGCTTCCGGATGACCCTAACAGACTAGGGTTTCTCAACAAACCGTTTCTCAACAAACCCAAAACTAACACTCGCAACGATCTCAAATGGGATTTCAAATTGAGTTAGTGGAGATAGCCTCCCCTTTCATTTCCCTTAAAATGGTTGATAGATTTGAGAAAGAGGGGAAGTCCTGATTAGCAAGACTTTAAGCTACAACATTGGTGGAGATGAGATAAAAACAAATCATCTCAAAATCCTTTGGGAAATAAGTAGGTGGCCTAAAATAGGTCCCTCTGGAATCTATTTGCTGCAGGAATTCCCACATGTTGTAGAGTTCAATCCCGGAACCTTCAAGTGGGGCCTCCGGGCCACCCGGATTCTGGGAAACACTCCACGTAACTCTGCACGCTAAAGCGAAACCCATGGCCTACTGGGTCCTTCGTGAAAATTCCTATAATGGTATCCTGGTTTGGGGTGTTCTAGAGGTCCAACCCGAAACCTACGGGTTTAAGCTCCAAGCATGTATAAAAACAGGGTATTATTGTGACTTCTCACTTTTTTCTCTTGAGATTTTATAGAACCCATGAAGTGGAGATTTTTTTTCTTATTATAAAAGATAACGACTCTCAAAGTCTCAAGTTCATTACTCTCTCTGTCCCTCAATATAATACGTTTCGACAAGTTAAACCAATTTGCCAAAACGTTTTATGTTATGTGACAGAGGGAGAGTACCTATTACTCTTTATAGCGTGGCTTTTTGTACGACTTAAAAGCATGATAAAGTAGACATCATTTAAACACATCACCTTTGCTTGTCTTTCCGAATGGGGTCATCAAATCTCGTATGTTTTCTAAACACATGGACTAACATATGACGTGTCTGAATCCTAATTATACCTCATCAAGCCTGAGGTAAGACTAGCCATAATGGGGTATCATAGGTGGTATCATACATGTCATGTTGGCAAAAAGCTGACATGTCACTGCAATTAATGATGAGAGAGTTGATAGTGTTATCATAGTTAGATACTGTAACATAACGGATTCCAATGCAAAATGAGTCTACAACCTAATAAATGCATTGTTATATGATACTCCCTCCGTACGTGAATATAAGAAGTTTTAGCTATCCAACATGTTATGTACATGCATACTAATATGAATGCACATACACACTAAAATATGTCTAGATACATCTAGATATATGTGAATGTGACAAATGCTAAAACATCTTATATTAAAAAACGGAGGGAGTACTACATGTTATGTTACTATCCATTATGAAGATAGTAACATACTAGTATATGATACTCCCCATTATGACTAGTATAAAGGCATCGTTCTCCAATCTCGGATCGTGAGTTTCACACTGTTTTCTCTACCATTGTACTTGTCCTTACTAACCAACTTAAATTATCTCAGAAAACCAACTTTAAATTAGGTACTGTCGTTCATAGTCTGATTTGTCCTCGTACTAATAACTTTTCAAAGTGACGGGATAGACAGGGTGCTACTTGGAGAACGTATCCTGTACACCCACTGAACTGGTGCACCTGGTGCACCCAACTTTGATTGGTCACTTAAAATGTGTTCAAAAATTCTGAAAAAAAGTTTTGACATAGGTATTACTCATTTCTAACATGTCACACAATTTCAAATCAAAATTCATAACACATATCAAGAAACAAAATAGACAAATCAATCAATAAATAGTGCCAAAATGAAGTTGGGTTTTGAATTTGGTCCATTATCACCATTGATGACAAATTTGTCATTTTCACTGTTAACGTTGTGTTTAAAATTTAGGGTTGAACTTTTGTGGTGATGAATATTC
The DNA here is from genome assembly GCA_947311845.1 of Poa pratensis. Lineage (NCBI taxonomy): Eukaryota > Viridiplantae > Streptophyta > Magnoliopsida > Poales > Poaceae > Poa > Poa pratensis. Next base: position 46,364,908 of record CAMZMU010000077.1, on the reverse strand, counting down.
ATGTTGTGTCAATAGATAGACTTTTTTTAGATTTTTTTAAAATCTTTTAGCTGATCAACCGGAGTCGGGTGCACCGGGTGCACTAGTTCCTTCGTTGCACAGTATACGTTCTCGTGCTACTTGGGAGGTTCGAGCGCACGGTGGAGTGGTAGCTCGTACGAACTCGTGGTAGACGTGACCGATACCAGCACGAGACGGACGTGTCGCCGTCCGACGCCGCAGGTTTCCAAGTCCAAACCACGACGACGGTGGCGCGACGCCAGCCGCACAACTCCGGCGTCCTGTCGTCGCAGCAGCCAGCTCGCGCCGACGACGAGCCGCTATTTTCGTTTTGGCGGCGCAACACAAAACACAAAAGTAGAGAACAGAAACTCCTCCGACACGTACACGCACCGAGCACGTTGCCCGCACGCCTCGATCCCATCGACCGCCGCCCGCCGCCGCCATGGACTCCGCGCGTCCCTCGGCGCTGGACCTCCTGGCGGCGCTGCTGACGGGCCGCGCCCCGCCGACCGAGGGGGATGACGACCACCGCCGGCTCCTCGCGCTGCTCGCCACCTCGCTCGCCGTGCTCGTCGGCTGCGGCGTCGCGCTCCTCGTCCGCCGCTCCTCCGCCTCCGCGGCGCCACAGGCGGTCAAGGCGGTGGTGCAGGCGAAGAAGGCGCGGGAGGAGGAGCCCGACCCGGACGACGGCCGGCAGCGGGTCGCGCTCCTCTTCGGCACGCAGACCGGCACCGCCGAGGGCTTCGCCAAGGTACCTTCTTGCTCCGCTCTCGCCGCTCGCTCGGCTTGCTCGCTCCTCTGTCCCGTGGAACAAATCTAAGCTCCTGCTCTGCTCTGACAGGCACTCGCGGAGGAGGCCAAGGCCAGGTACGACAGGGCCGTCTTCAAGGTGCTCGATCTGGTACGTTTATTCCAATTTCATCCCAGATTCCCAGCGCTACGCTGCCGCTCACAGCACCTTCGCTCTCTCTTTCACCTTGGACGATTACGCGGCGGGTATGATTCCACTGATGCGTGCCACCCGCTGCTTCATTGTGGGGTTCAGGACGATTACGCGGCGGAGGAGGAGGAGTACGAGGAGAAGCTCAAGAAGGAGAACATCGCCTTGTTCTTCCTGGCGACGTAAGGACCAGCAAATACTATCTCAGAATTTACTGCCCCCTGACTATTACACTATTGCACTAGCTGTTCGAGTAAATTGCCAATGAAATCAGTAATAAAGCCAGGGTAGCTCCCTGCTGCTTATCTAAAAAAAAGGTTAATTTGCTAATGAGTCTTGTTGCCGTTGCAGTTACGGGGATGGTGAGCCAACCGACAACGCAGCAAAGTTTTACAAATGGTTCACCGAGGTTCGATTACAAACCTACTTTCCTGGGGTGCACTTCTGAATGTGCTTTTCTCCTGGTTGGTATTCATTTCCTCTTTGTTTGGTTGTACTTCAGGGGAATGAGAGGGGCGAATGGTTGAGCAATCTCCGGTTTGCCGTGTTTGCCCTTGGAAACAGGCAGTATGAGCATTTCAACAAGGTTTGTCCCTGCCTCTAAACCTATCTGCTGCATGCCTGCATATACGTACTCTTAACTTGTAAACTTACTTTGCTCTTACTTTCAATTATTCTATGACTGAAGGTTGGAAAGGAGGTTGATCAGCTCCTCGCCGAACAAGGTAAATGAAAGCAGAGTGACTTATTCACTTATGGTATCTCAGTTCACGTAGATTTCAAAAAAATTGAGTAAGTTAATCTCAAAATTATGACATACTGTACTTTTGAGAAAATTCTGTAACTAAATAGGCCTAAATAATGTTTTTACCATGTTATAATTAATTTTCAGTGAAATTCTTGAACCCCGCTGCAACATGTCTTTCTGGTTACATGTTTTTTCCCCTAATTTTTGCGTGCCCTTTATCATCTGCTGTCGGTTAACTTTGGTCCATCATGTTCTTCCAGGTGGCAAGCGCCTAGTTCCTGTTGGTCTTGGAGATGATGATCAATGCATTGAGGATGACTTCAATGCCTGGTATGTACTCCGATAGGCTTAACTTGATGTTAACTTTGAACTCAAGACACGATGTTGACTTCTGATTCAACTTTGGAGACATTGAGTCCGAAAAATCAAAAGCTAACGATTTGTTTCTTCAACTAAAGGAAGGAGCTGCTGTGGCCAGAATTGGATAAATTGCTCCGTGTTGAAGAAAATTCTTCAGCAGCGCCAACTCCTTACACAGCTGCTATTCCGGCATACAGAATTGTGTTAACCAATCCAGAGGATGCCACACATATCAATAAGTCTTTCAGTCTTAGCAATGGTCATGTCGCCTATGACATTCAACATCCTTGCCGGTATGCCTCGTTTTGCTCTTATGCCACTGAGGCCAAACTATGGTTGTAGTATGGGCAAACTCTAACCCTGCTTCTTTTCCAGGGCAAATGTGGCTGTGCGTCGGGAGCTTCATACACCAGCTTCTGACCGGTCCTGCATTCATTTGGAGTTTGATATTGCAGGAACTAGCCTCACGTAAGCATATTGAAGAATCTAGCTTTGTCAGTTTCTGAAAATAAGAAGAAACAAACAGGATGATTTTAATTGGTTTCTGGACAGCTGATTAATCCTCATTTTCCATTCCAGATACGAGACTGGAGACCATGTTGGTGTGTATGCAGAAAATTCAACTGAGACTGTAGAGGAAGCAGAAAAGCTGCTAGGTTATTCACCAGATACTATGTTTTCAATTTATGCTGACCAAGAGGATGGCACTCCACTTTTTGGGGCTCTTTGCCACCTCCATTCCCATCTCCCTGCACAGTGAGGGTTGCACTTGCCCGATATGCCGATCTGTTGAGTTCACCTAAGAAGGTGATTTTTTTTTTTTTTGCATATTTCTTCTCTCATTGTGTGCTATGTTTGTATTTAACAATTTTGAAATTTCTCAATGGGATGCTGCAGAGTGTTTTAATTGCGTTGGCTGCTCATGCATCTGATCCCAAAGAGGCCGAGCGGCTAAGACATCTAGCATCCCCTGCTGGAAAGGTCGGTTGTAATCTATAGGTTAAATTCATACTTTTTAATAATGGTGCTTCTTTTCTCACATGAATTTCATTGGGTAGAAGGAATATTCTCAGTGGATAATTGCAAGTCAAAGAAGTGTCCTGGAAGTTATTTCGGAGTTCCCATCAGTGAAACCTCCACTTGGTGTCTTCTTTGCAGCTATTGCTCCTCGCCTTCAGCCAAGATACTACTCGATATCTTCCTCACCAAGGTACCCTTTCCTTTGCATTATACCCGATCTAGCATGAGAAAAAATTGGCCAGTCAGTCAAGATTCATGATATCATATTGCTGCAGAATGGCACCGACAAGAATTCATGTGACATGTGCACTAGTTTGTGGGCAAACCCCTACGGGAAGGATCCATAAAGGAATTTGTTCTACTTGGATGAAGGTACACACTCCTGCCTTAGTTAGTTACAAGGAAGTTTGTTTTATAATATTGTTACTATCTCTATTCAACCTCTTAACCTATGGCAAGATAATTGTATTTGACTCCTTTTGCTCACTTTGATGTTTCTATTCAACTCTGATTTGCTCAGTCTATCTTGAACATGTTAATCAACTTCTAACTTTTTCCCTAAAGAACTCCATGTTGAATCACGCATATTTCCCTAGATTTAATGAGGTTGGAGTAAATTTCTTGTTTTAGTTAGCTGGCCTTTCTTTGTAACTTTAGGAGAACGACTGGTCGTCTTTCCTGAACAGTTCCCAGCTTCTCACAGTGAGCTTCCATGTGTGGCTTTTAGATTAAATGGGTTATATCACACAGCTCATTTACGCAACCTTGCGTTACTCTGTGTGAAACACGTTATTCCCTGTGAATTATAACTACGTTGTAGATCTTTTAGTCAACAAGATGATTAAAGTTTCCCTCTTATATACTCCCTCCGTCTAAAAATAAGTGTCTCAAGTTTGCCCAAAATTGGATGTATCTAGACATGAATTTTGGGCAAACTTGAGACACTTATTTTAGGACGGAGGGAGTACATGTTTTTTGTATCTGTTGTTTTATATAGGTGGCCACTCAAACATTTGAACATTGAGATGTGAATATAGTCAATTAAAAATCATAATGATCTTTATGCAGTCAAGTATAAGAGTTTATATTTTCAGTGAACATCATTTCATCTAGTAAACCTTTGTCCGATGATCCTACATGCAGCATTCAACTCCCTCGGAAGAGAGCCAAGAATGTAGTTGGGCTCCAATTTTTGTGAGGCAGTCAAACTTCAAACTTCCTGCTGATCCTACAGTCCCTATTATAATGGTAGGCCCTGGGACTGGCCTGGCACCTTTCAGGGGTTTCTTACAGGTTTGTTTTGTCATTCCTTTCTTCCTCACAATCGTTGTTCAAGCTTTGTCACTCTTTAGTTTGTTAACTTGCATTTCCAATCCATTTTTGGCACTGGCAGGAAAGATTAGCTTTAAAAGAGAACGGGGTGGAACTTGGCCGTGCCATTCTCTTCTTCGGGTGCAGAAACCGCCAGATGGTATGGCCTATATTTCTCTGTTATTCAGCTTCATCTACAGTTATTGTAAGAAACTGTTCATGATTTGTGAACCCCGCCAGCATGTCATCCATAAATCCTGTGTCATAGCCAATTCTTATTTATGTGCACAGATATTATTCTATTGCCTCTCATCGAAGCTCCTTGTCACCTGTCAAGAAACTTTTCTGCATTTGCATCACATCTAGTAAATGATCTCATGAGTGATTGTAAGCACCATCTTTGAAAGTTGCCTGATAAATATTTCATTTCTTCAGGACTTCATATATGAGGATGAGCTCAACAACTTTGCTGATTCGGGAGCCCTGTGCGAGTTGATTGTTGCCTTTTCTCGTGAGGGTCCTACAAAAGAGTACGTTCAACACAAAATGGCAGAGAAGGTAAATTGATGCTCATTGTTTACATTTCAGGTTACGTTAATCAGGTACTATCCCTTCTTATCTTCTCGTTTCACCATTCATGTGTAATCTTTCGCAGGCTGCCGATCTATGGAGCATCATTTCTCAGGGCGGCTATATCTATGTCTGTGGCGACGCGAAAGGCATGGCTAGAGATGTGCACCGCACACTCCACACCATTGTTCAGGAACAGGTATGCTTGCGCCCAAAGTTTTATAGAACAAACTGTTCTTATATTTATTTTGTTATTCATTTCATATGTAGTGAAAACCAGTGCTGCACCTTGATCCTGCAGAGAAATCATACATTTTTGTCTGGAATTTCCTTTTGTTCTTTTGAATCAACCATACACTTCACATTTCAGGGCTCTTTGGACAACTCGAAGACGGAGAGCTACGTGAAGAGTCTGCAGATGGAAGGGAGGTACTTGAGAGATGTCTGGTGACAAGTGTATGCGCCATGATGAGAAAAACCCTGCGTGCATTGAACTTAGGAATTCAGTGAAGCATTAGAAGCACATCCCGGCCTCGAATATGTTTGGCGGGGAATATACACATGTGGTGGTATATGTATGATATTCAGGTTCGCATGCGTGGACCATATATAGTTGGATCAATTGATGTATAGGAGCACCGCAGCTAGGTATTGGTTATTTGTTGAAAGGATATCATTTGATTGATTGTTGTGATTATCTGAAACTGGAGCTAAATAAAGATGGCAATTTGCATATCAGCTGATTAATTACTCGTTGCAGTGACAGTTGTGTATGTGTACATAACTAGCTCCTTTTTGTTCCAAATGTGGGCGGTGAAGCATGAACTGTCGTCAAGCCCGAGCTTCTTAATTCCCAGCTTACTGGATGACTACTCCCTCCGGTGTTTACAGGTCCCCTAATGAATTTCTATTTGTTCCGAAACAAGAGAAAACTAAGGCCGGTTTGCATTTAATTGGGAGATTAACCGCAGCCCTATAATTACTCTCAGCCGCAGCCCTCCTCTTTCTCCTATTTTTCCTCGCGTGAAACAGGTTCGTGCATGCGGGTGTCAACGGGATCTGCATGTTGATTGGAGGAAACATACCGTTTGCATCCTGTACTTAATGCCCTAATTAACCGGATCTCCTAACTAAATCGCTGATTGGAGGAAACGTACAAGGGCAGGTGATCGAGCGTAGCCAGTAGAATTACACCTTGGTCATGCTGCCATTTCGTAGAGGACCTGTAAACCGGACCGGAGGGAGTATAATAGGATGTTAATGTTGTAATAAAGCTCCCAGGTTTCTGTGCAAAAAATAAAAAACATGGAACTGCCATCACAAAGATTTAGAGGTTAACGCGTCACGCTGTCTCTACAAGACTACAAGGCTTGCAGGTTTCACGTATAGACGAAAAGAAAAAAAAATGGCCTGAAACACATTAAGATTTGCGCAAGGATAAATCACATCAGCATCCCGCTGCACAATGATTTCTGGGATTAAATAGTATTAAACATAGCTCATTTTTTATAATATACAAAATACAATATTTTCGGGCCTACTTCAGGCTTTGGGACAAGGCTTGGTGCGAAAACCCGAGGCCTGAGAGCGGCCTGAACTTCGGGTTCCGGCCACGCTGTCCATGCCCAAGTTTAGCGGCAAGTCTCACGTGTTGCTTTTCCACCATTTCTTTAGAGTATTTTTAGCAACTGCGCTTTGGTGGAGGTCTTTTTTTTTGAAACTTAAACCACCTTATATTAAGCTAGCAAGGCGCCTCATTAAAAACCTTCCAGTCCCCTTAGCTACCCTGGTAAGGAAAAGATCGCGTCTGAAACTTGCTGCCCCCAACATCAATACAAGTTATATTGTTACATCACTCACCAAACTACTGGTTAACCAGCCCGGAGGCTCATCAACCCAACTACTCGTAATTTTGTTACAAAAACTATGACTAGCCAGCTCATGAGCCACACTATTAGCAGTGCGGAAACAATGCATATAATTAACCCTTCCAATTGATGTTGCCAAATCAACACATTCCGAGAAAATTGCCGCTGCCGCATCCCACCATTGACTCTGACCCGTACAGAAATTGATAACCTCCATCGAATCAGATTCAGCTTCTATGTTATTGAACCCGAGAGAATTAACAAACAGTAACCCATCCCTCATTGCAGTAGCTTCCATAGTTACAACATTTAGTCCCCTGTCTATATACCGACATTGGGCCGCTATAAAATTGCCTCGATCATCTCTCAAAATCACACCCGTAGCTCCAGCACCAACATCAACATGAAATGCAGCATCAACATTCAATTTAATAAATTTCGGCCCAGGTTTCACCCACCTTTCAGATTCCCTTGTAGTAACACGTGATAAAGAAGACTTTTTGTGATTACTTGCAATAGCTAGAACCGACAGGGGCCATCTCCAAACTGGTGGAGTAGATTCATTATGTGTTGCTTGACGGCGAACCCACCATAAATACCAGCAACCAATCAAGAGGACTTCTTTAAAACCCACATCAAGCATAATCGGAATAGAGTTATCTTGTTGGTTTAACAATTCCTCTAGTACCACCAACCCAGATCGATCCACCTGTACCGAACTATTAATTCTGTCTAGAATTCCGAGTCTACTCCACAATGCACAAGCTGGCTGACATTGGAATAATAAGTGCCTAACATCCTCCGCCGCATTATGACAAATAGGACACTCGCCAGATGTTCCAATATGCCGATTGGCTAGTATAGACTTCAGGGGTATAATTCCATGTAGAGCTCTCCATCCAAAAATTTGTACTTTACGTGGAACCTCAAGTTTCCAAAGATTTCTCCATACAGCCGGCGAGGTAGAGATCCCCAGCCCTAGAAATGAGTTTGCATGGCCCCTAAAACAATGAATCCACTCAGCATGGTACGCAGACCGAACTGAAAAAGTTCCAGACTTATTCAAATGCCACGCAATAAAATCATCAAAAGCTTGAACATTCAATGGAATCCTCATGATCCTTTCAACATCAACAGCAAAGAAATTTTCATTTAGTGTTTGCATGTCCCAAGTACCTGTTATAGGGTCGAAGAGCTCACTTACTCTAGTCAAGAGAGATAGTCCGCGAGGTGAAACCACTCTCCTATCAGGACTTGAGGGGATCCATGGATCATTCCATATATTTACAGATTCTCCTGTCCCAATTGGCCATATATATCCACATTTAAACGTCGCAATACCAGCCACAATACTTTGCCAAGTGAAGGAGGAGCCATTTTTTGGTCCAGCTTGTAATATACACCCATTTGGGTAGTATTTAGCTTTCAATATACGTGCACACAACGATTCTGGATTTGTAATCAGTCTCCAGCATTGTTTCGCAAGCATGGCCAAATTAAAGGAGTGAAGATCTCTAAACCCCATGCCCCCATCACTCTTCGGATAACACAGTTTCCACCAAGAATACCAATGCATTTTTTATCATCCTCATCATCGCCCCACCAAAATTGGGCAATTAAATCTGTAATCTCCTTGCACACACCTTTAGGTAAATTAAAGACCGACATTGCAAAAACAGGGATAGCTTGTGCAATAGCTTTTAGTAAAATTTCCTTCCCTCCTAGTGAAAGTTGTTTCTCCATCCACCCTTTAAGTCTCTGTTTAATTCTCTCACAGAAATGCTTGAAACAATCACTCCGATCTGCTCCCACCATCGCTGGTAGGCCTAAGTATTTGTCAGACAAAGCCTCCGTGTCAATGTGCAACTGTTGACAGATATCAGCTCTAGTATCCACATTGGTGTTTGGGCTAAAAAAGATGCTTGATTTAGCCAAACTCACCATCTGACCCGAATTTACACAATATGTATCCAACACTTGCTATAAGGAAGTTGCATTTAGAACATCCGCTCTCATGAGACCAACTTCTTCTTCATACTGCAACCAACTTCTTCTTCATACTGCAACATGCTAGATAACCCTTCAGCACATAATAAAAATAGATAGGGAGAGAGGGGGTATCCCTGTCTAATACCTCTTGTGGGCGTAAACTCCTCCGTTTCCTGTGAATTAAAACACACCGTATACTTGACAGAGATAACACAGGCCATCATCATCTCAATCCATTGCTCATGAAATCCCAATTTCTCCATCATATTCCTCAGAAATATCCACTCCACCCTATCATACGCCTTGTGCATATCAAGCTTTACCGCCCAAAGCCCATATTGACCAGATCTTTTATTTTTAATCTTGTGTACACACTCATATGCAATGAGAATATTATCTGTGATCAACTTACCAGGAACAAACGCACTTTGCGTAGGTGATATAATTTCAGGCAAAATAGTTTTCAACCTTGCCACCAACATCTTGGAGATAATCTTGTACAATACATTGCATAGACTGATGGGTCGAAACTGAGTAACCACATCTGGCGAATCCACCTTAGGTATCATAACAATAGTAGTATTATTCCACTCAGCCGGGATCTGTCTTTCATTAATCGCGAACAAGACTTCCTGTGTAATATCAGGACCAAGAATATCCCAATATTTTTTAAAGAATATCGCATGAAGTCCGTCTGGTCCGGGAGCTTTCAAGTCTCCAATACTAAAAACAGCCTTCCGAACATCATCAGCAATGTAGGGGGCCAAAAGAATATCATTCATCACATTTGTCACCTTTGTTTCTACCTTTGCAAGGACATTTGGATCTGTTTGGGCCACTTCAGAAGTAAACAGGTTAGCAAAATAATTCTGAACATGAGAGTTCAAAGCCGATGTACCTTCTAATGGATTACCCAGATCATCCTTTAACTTTTTTACAAAGTTCTTTTTCCTTCTTGCTGATGCATAAGCATGAAAAAAAGAAGTGTTACGGTCACCACTTTTCAACCAGCTTGCCCGTGATCTCTGCATCCACTGAATCTCTTCAAGTTCTAGAAGATATTCAATTAGTTCTGTGAGTTCTTTTCTCTTCTCCTCATTTTCATCATTCATTGGTCCATTCATAGCATTCTCTAGATCCCTCTGAGCTTTACATAACCTCTTCTTTGGCTTTTTTAATACACGCTGGTCCCAATCATGAAACTTCTTATGCATAACAGCCAATTTACTATGAATGTTAGGGAGTAGCTGATCACCACTCACCCGCTCCCATGCTTTTTTCACCGTATCAGCAAATTGTTCTTCTCTTAGTCATCTTGCCTTAAAACGTAGTGGGCGATGATTACTCCCACCCACAGCTATATCCGCATAGTAGTCAGTATTGACCAACAATGGTCTATGATCCGATCTAGCAAACTGGAGGTTTTCCAACGCAGCATTTGGGAACGGCTCCACTCATCATTCACTAACCCCCTGTCCAGTCTTTCACGGATCCTTCCCCTTCGCCAAGTAAATGGATCACCAATATACCCCATATCTCTTAATCCGCAATCATCAATAGCATCCTGAAACGCCCTCATATACTGTGGAGGTCTCGGATTTCCTCCCTCCTTTTCATGCAAATATTGAATTTCATTCAAGTCCCCCATAAGCAGCCACGGGAGATTACAAGTTTGTCATAACCGGCGCATCCTCTCCCATGTTTTATATTTATTTTCCCATCTAAATTGTCCGTACATACCTGTAAACCTCCAAAACCTATTCCCTTCTTTGATTTTAACATCAATGAACATCGGATTCAACTCTAGTTGCTCAACATGTACCTGTTTTTTCCAGAGCATAATAAGCCCACCCTTCCTTCCATCACCAGGACAAACAAGTTTCATTTCCATCTTCGTGCGCCTTCTAAAACATTCAGCAGGATAAGATTCTAAATGTGTCTCTGACATAAACATAACATCGGGATCATATTTGCGCTGGATGTCCAGCACCGCTCAAACTGCCGGGTCATTCCCAAGCCCCTGGCAGTTCAGACCAAAAAGTTTCATTGGTCCCGGCGGTCACCCTCGAAGGGTGCCGCCGATCCTACATTCTCAACAGATTTCTCAACATAACAACTCGCTGTACCATCCACTCCCTTATGCTTTTTATTCATGATGCTCTCCTGCTTCGTAGCCAAAACATCATCAGAAACAGACCGAGCAGGTTCCTCATGGCTCGTTCTTACCTCGCTAGGATGGTTCTCAAAAGGCACCAGAGCTGAAACCTTGTCAGATTGTTGATCAACTGCTACCGACTCAATTGCTAGTCTTTTCCTAGCAGATGGTGAGCCTTCAGCCATTAGCGTATCTTTAAAGCTTTCATTACCTGTGCGGCCTTGGTTCCCCAGATTATTATTCCAACGCCAGCTAGTATGGTGTAAATTGCCATTGTCATTCTATAGATCATCAACAACATCATGCTGTTGGGGCATCATCCCTCTTCCAAAGCCTCTTCCGAATAAACCTCCACTCCTTCCTCGACTAGCACCTCGGCCTCCATTACCTCGGCCCATGTTCTTACTCCTCCCCTCATCCGCAAGGATAAAATCTCCCCACTCTAACTTGTCCACATCATGTTCGCCAGTACCACACTCCTGATACCAGTGTCCCAATAAACCACACTTTCCACAGAAGATTGGCAATTTTTCATATTTGATTTGGTACCACTCCTTCTTCCCTTCCTTTGTAATTGGAACAAATCGAACCAACTTCTTAGTTATATCCAGCTTCACTCTAATACGAACAAAAGAACCTACATAACCTGCTGGAAGTCTAATCTGCACCTCCGAAATTTCACCCATGTTGCGGCACATACCTTTGATCACCTGGTCTTTCAGATAATTATCTGGCAGCTTGAGTACCCGTGCCCAAACAGTAATGGTGTTTAGAACAACTGAGGTAGGATTTGTGAACCCGTCGTATTCTTCAATTAACACAGCCTGGTTTCGAAACAGCCAAGGCCCTCCATTGTATGCCGTATTCCAATCCGCAAGACATCCAAACTGTACCGTGAATAGATTCGGCTCAATCAACCTCCACCTCACAAGTTTGGCCGGATTCCAAGCCGATCTCATCTCCGAGTAGAGCGCAGTTGGACTAAACCCTTTGTTTGTGTGAATTTTGACAATTGCTAGCCACTTCGCCTTGACCTCCGACGCATCCGCTTCCTCTTCCCATATGAACCCATCTTCTTCTTCCTGTTGCAGATCGAGCCTCTTCAAGAGTTCGCTGACATCCTCCTTCTCTGATCGGGACCGCCTTGATCCCCCTGCATCCGCCATCGCCCCATGCCACGTCGTAGAGCAGCAAGAGCGAAGAGAAAAACTCTCGGGGGCAGTCGCCGCCGGAGGAAAACTAAACCCTAGGTTTTTCGCTAGGGGAACTTGTTTTGCTTTTGGTGGAGGTCTTTTTGATAATTCTATTTTTTTGCAAAACGGGTCTTTTTTAATAATTCAAAGCATGAAAGTCATCGCCCACTGTCTCGCCTTGTGGCACCCGAAATCCAACCAAGCGCTTGCGTCCAAGTTGCGAACTGACAACCGATGCATCTGTAATGTATAAGGTAAAGTTTTGCCATAAGTGAGACTCACTTGTCTTATGACATTCTCCACAATGTATTAGATCAACTTTAACCATACGCTGGGACCTATATGTCCTATTGGTATACACACATATGTGAGAGAGGAGAGAGAAACAAAATATTATTGCTTGTGGACAACCCACAAGTTTGAGTCATATGGATAGGTTTATTTTTTCCACAATGTATAAGGTCAGGTTAAGAGAGACCACATTGCCTTTTTGCACATTGCGGCTGCCAAGTTGTAGTAGACGCTAAACCGTCTGGCTAGTATTTCTGCTCTGGAGCGCGCACACATTATCGCGCTCGTCACTCAAGCCATTGTAAAATGATATAGTACAATGCAAAATGTTGGGATACGCCGAGTGCGACGTTTGCGTTCTTTTTATAAAACGCATAATCAAGACCTATACATAGCGGTTAGCTAGGTCACATGCTAATCACTAAACACAAAGGTGCGGAAGTCGATGTTGGGGTATATGTCGGTGTCTAGAGTGGCCGGCATTGCGATATCATGGGGAGAAGGGCTCGGTGTCATAACCCGAGGGCTAGATGAGTTTGTCAAACCTCAGTAACAATCTCGAAATTGTCATCATGCTGCTTTTAGATCGATTATACGCCTCCAACAATAACATCAACACAAAACATTGGCCAAAAAATTCGGCTAGCGAAATGTCTAGAGCGATTCTAAGCTTAGACAAAACACATTGGTCTCATTTTTGTTACATTAATTGGTTTCCATGAAATTATTTTGACCGAATATATTGAGAATATCATCTATATCCACAATAGAAAATGAATATCTACAATACCAAATGTATACGGTATGAAAATATATTTCATGATCAATCTCATGGTATTAATTTTATATTCTAGATGACTATTTTCTTTAATAAACTTGGTAAAAGATTCACACGGGTTGACTTGAAAAATCTCATGTGCACAAATATGTTTTAGCAATGAGAGCTTATATTGTACTCCAGCTGATATAGTATTTTTTTTATATATTATAATGGTGAACAGTACATGGTATAGATACATGAGCTGACTACAACAATTACAAAATAAAGTATAAAAAAAGAGCAAATTTTCGAGATTTTTAAACTCTTTCTTCTTCCATGACACAATCTTGTACTCTTCTGAAGGCAGCCATATAACGATAAAGATAGCAAACCACAAACCTGTAAATACTAACGAGGGTTCTCCCATAAATTTTTTGAGCCGCAGTGCCAAGACTACGTGCACGCACACAGTCATTGAAGTAATCAACTAACATCGGAAAGAGTACCAACACCAGTATTTCAGGGAAAAACAACCGGACAACCTGGTCGACGTCACTAGGAGCCGAGGGTACGAATCACCATTGTCGAGAACGTAGCAAGCGGGACAGATATTGCGAGGACAAACCTCCTCGCGGTAATCAGGAAAAAAAAATCCAAAATCGATATGGCGAAGCAAGATCTGAAAGGTATGAAGGACCAAACATAGACGAATATAATCTTCCAACACCACCTTTGACGCCGGGAAGGAGATCTTGTCGTCGAACGAGAGCCGAAGATTACTTATTGTAGACGATTCCATCTCCATAGATCAAGAAGATGGATACCAAAACTCTAATCAAAACTGTTGAAAACACTACTTGTATCAAAAACTCCACTCATAGATTGGGTTCCCCACCCCTCCCGACGCCTGACCTACGATGGAGGCGGAAGTGGTGACGGCTGCGGCTATTCCAAGAGCGCTTACTCCAGCTGATATAGTAAAATGCCTTCAGATGTAAGAAAAATATTTATAATGCAGACGTAAGAATGACTTTCTTCAGTAGGAGTAGTATAATAACGCGATTTGGTACGAAACTGGAGAATGTTGGTACACGTGGCTTGCCGCAGATGAACCCCCAACCCGTGCAGAACCTTGCCCCAAAAGGAAGCAAAAAAAAAAAACTTAGGCCGAGTCCGACACGTCCTGGGCTGCTCCCGATCGACGGTGGATAAATATGCGAGGCGAGGGCAGGAAACTCGTGTCGCCGGTGGAACCACGAGGCCAGCTGCTTCTCCGCACGTACGAGATCAGGCCGCCGCCATGGCGAACAGTTTCCCGGAGAGCAAGATCGCCGCCGCAATGTCCTTCGTTCTACATGTCAAAGACCGGTTAGCGGCGTCTGATCCGGCCACCTTTGACGAGTTCCTCCGCCTCCTTCGGGACGCCGGAAAGAGCGCCGAACCCGGCAACGCCACGGCCGACGTGTACGCGCTTCTCCGCGGCCACCCCGACCTCATCCACCGCCTGGACGCCTTCTTTTTCCCGCACCCGGAGATCCCGCCGGCAAACCCGCCCACGAAGAACCCGCGTCGAGGCCAGGATGTACAAGCTCGCCGGCGAGGGCAGGATGAACCAGGCGAAGCGCGTCCGGCCCGCCGGCACAGCGTGAAGTTGATCAGCCAACATTGGTCCGCTGCTGAATCTGGCATCTGACATCAACCGATCGGTGCTCTTGTGTGTTGCAGTGTTGATGTAAACGCGTTTCATCAGGTTTGAACTATGCTCAATTTAAAGAGTGAGAGATGTAACCACGATAGGTGAAGCACAAATACCATTACCGCATAATGTGTTTGACTGATCTCTAGTGAGGAATACTACAGATCAGGGTGGTCAGTTTCAAAATAACAACCCGAGATTAGTTCAGATTGCTAGCTGTGATGTAAAATAGGACACAAAAAATGACTTGATGTAAAATATACATCACCAAAAACGTGATTTTTAGGGCACCAGGTTGTCCCGATTATTGTGACAAATGATTTTTTTCTACCACTATTTTTTTAACTTCAACAAGCTGAATTTATTAACCCAGACATTGAAAAGGTCAGCCCATTTCTAATTAATAACACAAGTGTTTTTCTCAGCACTATTCCTGACTAGGTTGAAATCTCCCCCAGCCAGAGTGGGACCAGACCAACTAGCCATGACATCATGTAGCTCATTAATAACCTCTAATTTATGTTCCTCATAAGAAGAGCCATAAACATAGATGAACCCCACACACACTAGCATCCTTTTTATTTTTTAAGTAAACAACACACGCTAAGTAGGGCAAATAGCTCCTGTACGACGTTTTACTTCGTCAATTGATGGGCAGCGACGTCGTTCGCTGGAATAGCTCTGCTGCGACATCGCTGTTTGCGCAAATTGCTCTGCTACGACTTGGCCCTTAAGGGCAGTCTGTTAGTTAGGATTAGGATTATGTGGAGCCGGTGGGTGGGACCCACAACTTATCCACGTCAGATTGGTGGGACCTAGACAACAACGACGACCGTTATATCCTCCTCCCCTGCGCGCGCATTCTCCCTTGCTTGCCTGTCTTCTTCTTCTCCGGCGACGAAGCGCCGCAACGCCGACGAGGTTGTCTGAACTGAACTGGATTCATTTGCGCAATTTCTGAAGTGAAGCCGTAAGCAGAACTGGATTTCAACTGAAATTTAACTTAACATATACTCAAATTCGAAAGATTACATAGCTTAGTTCGTGGCGATCATCGGATCAAAAGCCACACACGCGGGCAGAAGCTCGATTACATAGTTAGCCTAGCTAATTGGGCGTCGACGCTGCTCTACCCCTAAACGCAGATCCAAAATTGGGCTTCGGAGCCCCGGGGGTGCGGCGGCGACGAGGCGGCGACGCCGCTCAGTCGGACAAGTCGGAGAAGTCGAACTCCTCCTCGTCGGAGCTGATGTCGATGATGGGGTGGAGGGAAGCCTCGATACCTCTCTCGAGGTGGAGTTTGTTGAGCTCCTCGATCTCCTGATGGCGCACCTCGACCTCCTGCTGCTGCTGGCTGCGCTTGATCACCTCCTCGGTGATCCAGTCCAGGTCCTCATCGGCGGTGAAGTCTCTGGGCAGCAGGCCGCGGCGTGGTGGGCGGTCCTGCTGCTCCTCCTCCTCCCTCTTCGGCGGCGGCAGCTGTGGCGTCCTTGCCGCCATGCGGGAGCTCCCCGCGCCGGAGGAGCTCCCGTGCTCGTAGCGGCGGCCGCGCGCCGCCACGGCGAGGTCGTACTCCTCCACCTCACGGCGCTGGTACGCTGGCGGCGGCGTCAGGCCCATGTTGAGCCACTTGTACGCGCCGCGCTTCCGGCCGACGTCGGAATGAACCCGCCTCGCGTGTTCCGGGTCAGCCGGCCGCTTCTGCGATTTGCGGGCATCACCGGAGCGATTTCCACCGCGGGAGTTGGAGCCCCCGGAACCTCCACGCCTAAACATCTTCGTGCGGTGGCGGTTTCTCGTGGATTTGGTCGCCGGCGGCGAGTGAGTGTGGGGAGCTGCGGCAGATCTGAGAAATTGCTAGGGTACGACGCGGGACTGAGTGGATAAGTAGGGGAACGGGAAAAAACAAGGTGGGCTGTGGCACGGGAGGTGGGCTGGGCCGTGGGCAAAGCGAACGCGAGGTGGGCTGCCGCAGATCTTATGCGTGGCTGAAAAAAACTTTGCCCAATTTCAAATGAGCATAACTAATTCAAAAAATATCATAAAAACATGAAACCTTCATTAATTTAAAAAATAGTGAGACTGTAGAATGACACTATATAGATAGAAAAAAAGTCTAGGAATTTGTTTTGAGTGATTAAGACAAGGTGAAAAAGACACTTGCTTAGGTTGAATTTTGAATTTTGCTCATCTGAATTTTGACAAAACAAATAATCAAAATTTCAAAAACAATTAATTTTTTTTGCCCCAGTGCAGCATCTTCGTGGTTGGGACAACTCATTATTATAGATTTTTAATAATTAACAAAATTGTCCAAATGCAATATCTAACTTAAGAGCTCATTTGAAAATTCAAAAAAATTATACCAGTGCAATATCTTAATGGATGGGACAACTCAATATTATAGATTTTTCTATAATAGTGAGATGCCAGACCCACTAAGCTATTAGACTAGAACAGGAAATGCAACACCCAAATTGCGAGCATGGGGGGCTCGAACTTGGGTGGGCAAAGGGAGGCATCAACCCTTACCACTAGGCTATGCCTATGTTTGCGACAAATCTATCATCGAAAAAGTGTTGGTTTTAACTTGGTCATCAATCCAAGCCTTCATCGAAAAAGTGCTAGAAAGTAGCTCCAAAGGTAGGGTAAACGACCTCATTTCTAAGCAAGCGATTTTCGACCTTGTCTAAATCAGCAAAAAAAACTGTTCTACCAATCTACTATGTATATAAGAAGACCATGTGGACTGTTTTTTTCATTTTTTGATTTTTTGAATTGTTTATACTCATTTCAAATTTGGCCAAATTTAAAATTGAAAATGAAAAATTCCACATGGTCTTCTTATAGACAGAACACAATTTGCAACGATTTCCAAACTATAAACGTGTTTGTTCTAACTTGGTCGTCAATCCGAGCCTTCATGGAAGAAGTGCTAGAAAGGAGCTCCAAAGGTAGGGTAAACGGCCCCATTTCTAAGCAAGTTTTTTTTCGACCTTGTCTAAATCAGCCAAAAAGATTTCCTAGACATCCATTCTACATATTAAGTGTCATTCCAAAGTCTCACAATTTATTGAATTAATCTTCATATTATTTATTTATTTTTACATAATAATGGTTTAATTGCAAATCCTAAATAAATAAAGTTCAAAACATGGCAATGAAAAAGTAAGCTCAGATCTATCTTAGTCCCTCCAAAATGAAGCTGTGGTGAGGTGTTCACAACTTTATATTTTCAAAAACATTGAAATCACTTGAAACCATACTCTCTGTTTTGAAATCCATACTAGTATGTTCAAGATTTCACATTTGAGTGAAGGCATTTTCGTGCAAATGTATGTACACCATGTTTATATTTTTTTTCTCGTTACTATATGACATAAGACACACATGTGCGCTGGTTTTTTCATTTTTTGATTTTTTTTAAATTCATTATGCTCACTTGAAACCATACTCTATACTTTAAAATCCATACTAGTCTGTTCAAGATTTCACATTTGAGTGAAGCCTTTTCGTGCAAATGTATGTACACCATGTTTATATTTTTTCTCGTTACTATATGACATAAGACACACATGTGCGCTGGTTTTTTTATTTTTTGATTTTTTTTAAATTCATTATGCTCACTTGAAACCATACTCTATACTTTGAAATCCATACTAGTCTGTTCAAGATTTCACATTTGAGTGAAGCCATTTTTGTGCAAATATATGTACACCATGTTTATATTTTTTTTCTCGTTACTATATGACATAAGACACACATGTACGCTGGTTTTTTCATTTTTTGATTTTTTTTGAATTAGTTATGCTCATTTGAAAGTTCTGTCAAATATAGGCCAAACCTTCTAGAAGAACACCCGTTGGCCGTTGGATCGACGAGAATCTAGCGATGACGGTTGAGATCCGCTGAGCCAGGGCGATCCGCGAGACTAGCGTTCTGCGCTCTGATTGGCCGACCTCTTTTTCCACCCAAACACGCACGGTTTGATTCACTGATATGTGGAGCCAACCTACTGTGGGGTCCGCATGTAAGTAGCTGGTTTGCGAACGTGTGGGCCTGCCATGCGTGGGGAACGACGACATTTGCTTGCTTGATTCAGAGATTCAGAGATTCAGACATTCAGACATTGCCGCGGCGATTCAGATGCAATGTGAACAAGGCAGTGATTCAGATGCAATGTGAAACGCCATGGATACACACGCATGCACCGACGCATGCACCCGTTCGACGCGGAGCATCTACTCGGCCATGTTTTTTGGTGCGGCTGCGAGTCCATTTTCTTCACCATTTGTAACATCTTCGCCGGGACCGAGAGCATGTTCCCCCACCCAAACCAGATGCACTCCCTCCCCTACTGAAGTTGAATGAAGGAGCACACCTTTGTGCGAAGCAAGCATCGGATATTAGAAAAAGATGTATTTGGGTTAATTTTATCCCTAGTTTTATTTCTCAATGTTTGCAGAATGATTGTAAGCCCGATGAAGTTTAAGTAATGGAAGTATTATTTTGTGTTTTCTGCGTTTTTTTCTTTGACGTGTCGTGTCCTTGAACACTAAAAGGCAAAAGTGGCTCAAATAAAAAAATAAAAAGCAAAAGTGGCTGAAATGGCTCCTACACTTACTGGGCCTAATTGGATGGAGTTGACCCATTCATCTAGCCCACAGTGAAACTTTTTCATTTTTCTCGAAAAAAAAGATCTGCGCACGGCTGCGTCCTCTACAGCAATATTCCGAAGAAGTAAATTATTCTGGTAAGTCTAAATAAAGAAGTAAAACATTGATTCTACAGATGACACGTTAATTTACATTTTTTACAAGGTTTAACCCAACGGAACGTGTGAATGACAATAACGGGATGTCCAGAGCACGCCCCCAGGGTGTTCGACAGAATGCAGTCCACATGCCCAGTTCACAAAATTACTCCCCCACACGCTCCCAGCGCTGGACAAACATTGCCTGAACTTTCAGGCACCTACCAAAATTCACTACACTTCCTATCTACATAATGCAGCTCAAGCTTCTAGCTCCATCTAGCAGCTCTGTAGCTGATTCTTCATCTCGCATAGGATCAAAGCTACTTCGATGTCCAGGCTCGATGAACTAGCTAAACTCCTGCTCGATGTGGTACCCCTGCTCGATGTGGTACCCCTGCTCGATGAGCTCCATCCCGAGCTGCTCTGGTCGCCCACATCAAGTTTTCGCATCGATGCATACCTCTGTCTCGTCATCGGCGGTGATTGACCGCCGAGCCAAAAACCCTTACCGTCGATGCCATAGCGCTTCCACGCCCGCTTCAAGACCTGATTCACCGAAATCCGGTACGGTCGCTTGCCGCTGCACGAGTCCCTCGCCGCTGCACGAGTCACAAATAGGGCCGCCGGTCGCCTCCGTGACCGGCGACCCGCACCACCCCAACCTCCATCCACCCTCGACGCCCTTACCTTGCATTGCGACCGCAAGCCCTGCGTCGCCGCCCGCCGCTCGAATCGCCGCTTCTTTTCTTGCGCCGCTGCTCGAATCGATTGCCGCTTCTCTTCTCGCGCCACCGCTCGAATCGGCCGCCCCATCTACCGCCGTCGCAGGACAGGATTGAGCTCCGAGGGACGCCGACGCGTGGCAGAGTTTGTTCCCCCTCGATGAACAGATGCAGCTGTCGCATCGGAGCTATTATCACCGCTTCAGAGCACGCACGCGTGAGGTCCCACTTGTCATAAACTTATCCATTGAACGGTCAAACGGGGTTCGCGTGGGATAATAAATTAACGGCCATATCATGCCTGGGCTATTTCTGCACAAAGGCATGTCGCACCACAGCTATTGTTACGAAAGATGTAGCATCGCAGACAATTCCCCACAAAGACGTCGTACTGGAGCTATTTGCCCCGCTAAGTATGGTTGCGCCAAGAAACAATCTCAAAAGAGTCAATATTGATACCAACAAGAACACCACCAGCGGTTTTCTTTGCCGGTAACCAATGCCACTCATGTAAGCTACGGGGATCCAGGGTAAAACCCTCCTTCTTAGTTTCAGAAAAACCAATAAAGTCAGGGCGGTAATTGTTGGATATTTTAGATGATCTAGGCTGCCCTTCTAAGTCAAAAATTTCGGCTGCTACAGTAGGGCGGTACTACAGTAAAATGTTACAGTAAGCGGTGCTACAGTAGCCACTAAGGTGTCTTGATCGGAGACATCAAAATTTGATCCAACGGTGCTGGTTCCCCTAGTGCATAGTGCTAAACAAAATAAAAAAGCAAAGAGATAAAGCTAGAAGAGGGTAGAAGGACACAGATGCTCTCGGTGCCTCTCTCTCCAACTCTCTAATTCTCTCAAAAACTAAAGCCACCGATCAGGCAAAGCACTAGAAGCACTAGGAAGAACCAAGCACAAATTGCTCCATCCTAGTGTGAGCATCAAGAGAAGGCATGGCAACATCACAAGATCAAGGTAATTTTCTTATCCATCTTTAAGTTGTGGCTCAAGCTTGTGCTAGATGATTTTGGAACTTTACAACAATGGTATCAGAGCTTACTAGCTCTCAAGCTTGAGCCCTAGCTCGAGATCTTGCTTGATCTATTAAGTTTCTGTGCTAAAGTTCATGTCAAGATCAAGCATGCCATGCTGTTTATTAAGTTGTTCTTCCTGGTTAAGATCAAGTTATGCTTTAGCCCTGTCTTTGTTAAGCTTTAGCCCTAAAAGTGTCAAGTATGGATCAAAGCTTCAGTTTAAGTAATTATCAGGAGGGGATTAAAGTGTTTATGCAAACTCTAAAGTTTTCCCCAATTTTTCCTGAAAGACTGAAGTTTAAATCCCTTAAGTTTCCCTCTGTTATTAAGCTAGGGTTTTCAAATTAAGCATGTTCTATTGGGGATTTATTCATTTGATGCAATTTATAACGAAATCCCCAAATTTCCAAAACCCTAAATTATGAAATTCCCCAATTTGGAGGAACCCTAACCCTAATTTGAAGATTACGGTGGCAAATGTTTACCTTATGGGCATCGTCGTCATCGCTGGCCACGGCGGCGTCGGAGCCATCACCTCATGTTGGCTGGTATGCTCGGGCAGAAACCCGAGCGACCTTGCTGTCCACCGCACCGGACCGTGGCGCTGCTTCCTCACGCGCTTGTCGCCATTGAAGCCCGCTGCGGTGCTGGATTTGGCGCTGGTTGTCGGTGCCGATGCGGGGACGCCCGCTCGTGCACAGTCGCCTCGTAAAGGGCGCCGCCCGGAACCGCTCGACAGAGCTGCGCCCTGGCCAAAGCTGCACGTAGTTCTGGCGAGAGGATCTGAACGATGCCGACGTCCTCCTCCCTGGATGCGCGGTGCTCGCCGCCACCGCTGCTCTCCGTCTCATCGATGTTCGGGAGCAGAGGAGAAAGGGAAATGGGATTAGGATTTTCCACGTGGGCGGCGGAGTGCGGTGTTTTGTTTCCAGACGTGACCGCTTCTGGCCATTGGATCGGCATCCGACAGCTCGCGGCGCTTCTGCCGCTGGATGGGCCAAGACCTAGGAGGGATCAGGGGGAGTTAAGGGCTGGGCTGGGTTTTTGGCCCAGTTCGGCTGATTATGTTGAATAATAAAAAATAAAAAATTGGGGCTGAAATAAATAACTTTCCTGCATGATTTATTATGCTTATTAAGTTTATTATTAGTCATGTTTTCAATTGTCATACTTATTATTTACATGTTTTTATTATGTTTATTATTGAGTTTGTTTATGTTTATGAATTATGGTGATTTTTATCACTATGATCATTATGATATAATGTTTCCGCTGCGAAATAAAGTTTAATGGATCCTCAAATAAAGTGTGGTTTTATGCTTTGTCATTCTGACCAAAGTTGTTTGACGGGCATTTTAACCGCAAAATTCTTTTATTGATCCGTTTCACTTCTGGCCAAAGCTGATGTGAACCGGGTTAGTAGAAGGAAATTAATGAATGAGGATTATTAATGTGTGGCTTTTATTTATCAATTTGGCCAAAGCTAATTGATGAATATTTGTCCACAAAATTTTGTTGTTCATTTTCATCTCTGGCCAAAGCTGTTTTGAATTTGATCAATAGAATTTAATGATGATTATGATGATGCTTACTAAAGCATTTTGAATTTTTCTTTTGCAGCAACTAATGTCTCTAATATTACTGGAATGCTAAATGGCATCGAACAGCTAAATGGTAGCAATTATGTTATGTGGAAGGAGAAGCTGAGATCACGATGGCCTTACTCAATATTGATTATGCTCTCCTTAATGATCCTCCTGAGGCACCTAAAGAAGATAATGAAAATTATGAAGCCCTCAAGAAGGAATATGATGTTATAAGGCTAAGTGGGATGACTCTAATCGCAAGTGCCTTATGATGATAAAGGGCTCCATTACACAGAGTATGAGGGGAGCCCTTCCTGACTGTGAGACAGCTAAAGGGTACTTTGCAAAAATTGAGCATCAGTTTAAAGGGTCTTCTAAAGTTTATGCAACAAGCCTTATCGAAGACTAATTGATGAAAAATATGATCCACTGGAAGCCTTCGAGAGCATATTATGAAGAAGTGCAACATGGCTGCCAAACTTAAGTCTATGGAGATGGAATTTCTAGTGGTTTCCTCGTCCATTTTATTATGTCATCTTTGCCTCCTCAATTTGATCCATTTATGATCAACTATAATGCGATGGATGTCAAATGGGAGATTGATGAAATGATGGCGCGATGTGTGCAAGAGGAAGAAAGGCTTAAGGCTGACAGAATTGAGCATATTAATCAGTTTGCTCATTCACAAAAGAAGAGGTATAAAAAATTTGTGAATGATTATATGAAGCCCAAGCCTAATAAGTTTAAGGAAAAAGGCCAATCTTCAAAAGGTTCACAGCAAAAGAAGCCAGAAAGAGGCCTAATGCGGAAGAAATAAATCTGATGCTTGCCACTTTTGTGGAAAAGGTGGGCATAGCAAAAGGATTGTTTTGGCTTCAAGAGATGGCTCAAAGAAAAAGGTACCGATGTTATTACTTTTGTTGAAGAATCCCTTTATGTTAATTATGCCACCAATACTTGGTGGATTGATTCAGGTGCAACAATTCATATTGCAAATTCGTTGCAGGGATTCAATATGAGGAGGACCCTAAAAAGAGGGGAAAGAACAATTAGAGTTGCTAATGGTGTTGAAGCTTATGCCGAGGCGCTTGGAGATTTCACTCTCATACTTCATGGTGGTTTTAGGCTTCAACTAAATAATGTTCTCTATGTACCCTCGATGAAACGGAATTTAGTTTCCGTCTCATGTTTAGATGATGATGGTTATGAGTGTCACTTTGGGAATAAGCAATGTATAATTATGTATGACAATAATAATGTTGGTCTTGCTGTCGACAAGACAACTTTATGTAATATCCCTATGTGATGATATAAATAATGTGGGTTCTACCTCAAATATAAATGTCGGTACCAAACGCAAACGTAATGATAATGAGACTTCTTCGAAATTATGGCACTATCGTTTAGGCCATATTTCGAGGGGGAGAATTGAGCGTCTCATTAAAGATCAATTCTTCCTTCTCTTGATTTTACGGATGCGGATGTTGATCATTGTATTGATTGCATCAAAGGAAAATATGCCAAGAAAATTAAGAAAGGTGCAAATCGAAGCACGGGAGTTTTGGAATTAATTCATACGGATATATGTGGTCCGTTTAATGTGAGATCGGTGGATGGTTTTAATTCATTCATAACGTTCACCGATGATTTCTCCCGTTATGGATATATTTATCAAATTAAAGAAAGATCAGAGGCATTAGACAAGTTCAAGATTTTAAAGCTGAGGTTGAAAATCAATGTAATAAAAGAATTAAAGTTGTAAGATCTGATCGTGGTGGTGAATACTACGGCAGACATACTACTTATGGCCAAATTCCTGGACCGTTTGCAAAATTCTTACAGGAAAATGGCATTGTAGCCCAGTACTCAGCACCGGGCGAACCCAGCAAAATGGGGTGGCTGAAAGGCGAAACCGCACACTTATGGATATGGTGCGGAGTATGTTAAGCCACTCCACTCTGCCGGTAAATTTATGGATGGAAGCCCTTAAAACAGCAGCACATATTCTTAACAGGGTTCCTAGTAAATCGGTGCCCAAAACACCGTATGAATTATGGACTGGGAAAAAGCCAACCCTGAATTATTTTCATGTATGGGGCTGTCCTGCTGAAGCAAGGATTTTTAATCCGGTTATGGGAAAATTAGACCCCAAGACAGTCAGTTGCCATTTTATTGGTTATCCTGACAAATCTAAAGCATATCGATTTTATTGTCCAAATCAGGCAACTAAGTTTGTTGAAACAAGACACGCTGTGTTCTGGAAAATGATGTGATGAGGGGGAGCATAACACCTCGGGAAATAATTTTGGAGGAAAAACGGGTATATGTCCCAGCTCCAATAATTCAAGAACCTATTTTCCCGGTGTCTGATATTGCACCTCCTGTTAATAATACACCTGCTGAGACTCCTGTGACTATTTCAGATGTCACACCTGATGATACTTCTATTGAAGATACTCAGCAGCCTCAAATTGTTGATGATGTGCCAAATAATGAACCTCTCAGAAGGTCACAGCGGGCTAGAAAGTCTGCTATTCCTGATGATTATTTCACTTATATGAGTGAGGATATGAATGAGTCAATGTTGATAATGATCCCACCTCATTTAAAGAAGCTATGCAAAGTGAATATTCGTCTGAATGGCTTAATGCCATGAAAGATGAAATGAAGTCCATGAGCATAATGATGTATGGGACTTAGTAGAAATTCCCAAAGGAGCAAAATAGTTGGAAGTAAATGGGTCTATAAGACCAAACGTGACTCCAAGGGTGATATCGAAAGGTTCAAAGCCAGGCTTGTGGCAAAAGGTTTCACTCAAAGAGAAGGGATTGATTATAATGAAACATTTTCACCCGTCTCTTCCAAGGATTCATTCAGAATAATTATGGCACTTGTGGCTCATTATGATTTAGAGCTGCACCAGATGGATGTTAAAACGGCATTTCTAAATGGTGACTTGCATGAAGATGTATACATGGCACAACCGGAAGGTTTTGTTGTGGAAGGAAATGAACATTTGGGATGTCATCTGAAGAAATCCATCTATGGCTTGAAGCAAGCATCAAGAGAGTGGTATTCAAATTTGATCAAGTCTGGTTTTAAGGAAAATAAAATGGACAATTGTGTTTATGTTAAGTTCAGGGGGAGTAATTTTATCTTCCTGATATTATATGTTGATGACATACTCTTGGCCAGCAGTGATATAAATATGCTAATGGAGACCAAGAGTTCTGTCATCTAATTCGATATGAAAGATCTCGGTGAAGCAGCTTATGTTTTAGGAATTGAAATTCACCGGGATAGATCCAGAGGGATCTTGGGGCTATCTCAGAGAGCATATATTGAAAGGTACTGAAAAAGTACAACATGCATAAGTGCTCAGCCTCGCCTGCTCCTATTGTTAAGGGCGATAAATTTGGGACTTTTCAGTGTCCAAGAAATAATTATGAATCTGCGCAGATGAAGTCATTCCTATGCTCAATTGTTGGGAGCATTATGTATGCACAAGTGTGCACTCGCCCTGATTTAGCATTCGTGACCGGGATGCTTGGCAGATATCAGTCTAATCCAGGTCAGGATCACTGGAAGGCTGCTAAAAAGGTCTTGCGTTATTTGCAAGGTACTAAAGGCCTCATGCTTACTTATGAGAAATCTGATAACCTTGAAGTGGTGGGTTATTCGGATGCTGATTTTGCGGGGTGTGTTGACACTAAGAAATCCACATCAGGTTATATTTTCACCCTCGCAAAAGGAGCTATATCATGGAAAAGCTCAAAGCAAACTGTCACTGCATCGTCGACAATGCAGGCAGAATTTGTAGCATGTTATGAGGCTACCGGGCAGGCGGTATGGCTGAAGAATTTTATCCCGGGACTGAGAGTGATTGACAGCATTTCCAGGCCTCTCACTCTGTACTGCGATAATCAACCCGCAGTGATCTATCGAGTAACAACAAGTCAAGTGGTGCTGCCAAACACATTGACATCAATTTCATGTTGTGAAAGATAGAATCCAGGATCAGACAATAAATGTCAAGTACATTAGTACTAAGTTCATGTTAGCGGATCCGCTCACAAAAGGCTTACCACCCAGCGTATTCAGAGAGCATGTTGCCGGCATGGGTTTGGTTGAAAGCTTTTAATCCTGGAGAAGTTGGAACTATTATGGCACCATCTCCCCAAAAAGGCTCATTTTGAGATCGAATGGGAACCATAGTCACTTGGTTTAGCAGTACTTAATTGACTGTTGTAATCTATTGTCTTGGTGTACCATTTTATCAAAAGATGAGTCTGTAATGTTTATGATGTTTATGTAAAGAATTATGTAAATAAAGTTAATGTATAATGTGAATAAAGTTTATGGAGCTCATAAGTTAAAGAGGTTCATTTTGATATGAAGTGATGTACTATAGTCACTGGATTAAATGGTACCTAATAGACCGTTATAATCTTTTCGTCTTAGTGCATTATTTTGTTGAAAAGTGAGCTTATAATGTTCAGCCTTACGATCAAGGGGGAGAATGTTGGATATTTTAGTGATCTAGGCTGCTTCTAGTCAAAAATTTCGGCTGCTACAGTAGGGCGGTACTACAGTAAAATGCTACAGTAAGCGGTGCTACAGTAGCACTAAGGTGTCTTGATCGGAGACATCGAATTTTGATCCAACGGTGCTGGTTCCCCTAGTGCATAGTGCTAAACAAAATAAAAAAGCAAAGAGATAAAGCTAGAAGAGAGTAGAAGGACACATATGCTCTCGGTGCCTCTCTCTCTAACTCTCTAACTCTCTCAAAAACTAAAGCCACCGATCAGGCAAAGCACTAGAAACACTAGGAAGAACCAAGCACAAATTGCTCCATCCTAGTGTGAGCATCAAGAGAAGGCATGACAATATCACAAGATCAAGGTAATTTTCTTATCCATCTTTAAGTTGTGGCTCAAGCTTGTGCTAGATGATTTTGGAACTTTACAACAGTAATCACTATAGAGAACACATGCTCTGATAAGTTTATTAATATATTTAGCCCACGGCTATTCCAAATGAATCCTACTAACGTGAGAAAGTTGGACTTTCCTTTTACTATTTTTTTTCCTACTGGACACCTCAGTTCAAGGTGTTTGGTTGCTTGTGTGTATGTTTTTTTAGGGAATTACTGCAAGCTTAACTAAATCATAACCAAGTTTGTACAATCAGCCTGAAGGCTGTGACTAAAAGCCGAGCGAACTGCATTCTCTCACTTGTATAGTTGTACACGGTAAACTGACAGATGGGCTGATGGATGATAGCTTGATTTTTGTGTATGTATTCCCACTTGGCGTATGCAGCTGCAACTAGACAAAGCCCTGTCCGTACATAGTTTCGGCCCTGCCCGGCCCGTCGGAACCTTCCCGGCTCGGCCTCCGCTCTTTATATACCGGCCGGCGTGCGCCATCGCTCGTCCCGCCATCCATTGATCCTAGCACCTGCCTGCCGCGACACTCACTCTCCCGGCTGCAAGTCCCACTCCGGCCACTGGTCCACACCACATCCGGTTCCAGCAGCGGCGCGCGGGCGCGGCCATGGAGAGCGAGGCGCCGCACCTGCTGCTGCACGGCGTCAGCCTGGACCTCCGCCTCGACACCACCGCCGCGACGACGACTCACCGCGCCCGGCGCCAGGCGTCGTCCCCCGTCGCTGCTGCCGAGCAGCAGCACGGCGGCGGGCAGGAGGCGTTCGCGTGCAACTACTGCCACCGCAAGTTCCTCAGCTCGCAGGCGCTCGGCGGCCACCAGAACGCGCACAAGCTTGAGCGCACCCTCGCCAAGCGCAGCCGCGACTTGCCCGCCGCACCGTCCGAGCCCTCCCCCTCCTCCTCTTCCCCGGCTTGGCCCGTGCACTGGCTCGACGGCGGCGGGGAGCTCTGGGCGTACCCTGCTTCTTCCCCCACGGCAGCGGCGGCGGCGACGATGATGGCACCAGTGGTGGGCATGGGCATGGGCTGGGCCGGCAGTGCCACGGCCGCCGGCGGGGAGGCGGTGGCGGCGGAGATGGACTTGTCGCTCAAGCTCTGAGCTACTCTGCATTCGAGCGGCAACATATGCATGCGCCTAGCAGCGTGTTAATTAGTACTCTCAACTTCTCAAGTGTCAATTGGTGATTCAGTAACTATTCTACTGCAATTGATTGATTCGATCTATATATAGCCCTCATTGAGATAACTGGCTACTACTATCTGTATACTTCGACTATTATATAACAAATCATGTAAGCTCGTATACGTGTTGTATCTCCATATGTATGGTTGCTCTCAGTTCTACCACTCTATATAAGTTTAAAAAATACTATACAGCATACAATGGCTAATGGGAAGAAAATTGAGTATCCGATTGAACTATGCATGTGTTTCTTTATCTTAATTTGCTCCCCTTTTTGCTAATGGAGAGAAAATGGCTAATGACTAATGCATTATTGAGGAGTATAGCAAGTACTTTATCTTAATTAATTTGCTCCCGATTATCGTTTCCTTATTCTGTTTGCTACTATTGAAGAAATCACCAGTACCTCGCAGAACACAAATGAAGGCCGGTGTTTCTTCATAAAACTTTGCAAATTCATATCACGAGTGTGCATTTTACTTAGTATATGTTTTACTTCCATATTCCAACACACATTGTAGTATCTGGAACTGGAAGCAAATAGATAATTGGAAGTTTGGAGCACAGTCCAATATACCATATTGGTACATGGATAGAAGTGGCTACCTAAGAAGTAAGAACATATCGATCCTGTGGTGGTGTTGCTGTTGGGATACTAGTGCGCTGCGTGTAATAGTAATAGTAATACGTGTCTGCCGCTAGGTGCATTAACCTTTCCTTTTTGCTTGGACACGTCTTCCCTAGCTAGCTCGTTTACTTAGACGTGAGGTCCGGTTTTTTTTCCGGTTTCTTGGAAGTTGCTTGCTCGATCGGCTGAACGAGAGCACCTTTGGAACCTAGAGCTAGTTAACCCCTGATGGCAAAAAACATTGCTTTGCCGCCGTGTCACTGCTGCCTGCACCTACACCTAGCAATACAGATATCCGGATGATCTGACTAGATGTTTACTGACCATTAGAACTATCTTATTCGAAGGTCCAGGTTTATATATGAAAATGCCCCTTATAAAAGAGCCAAGATACTCTTGACGAAATGCCTAATAGATAGACATGACTAATCGTGCGTTCCACCCGTATGCAAATTGAAGACCCCATATCAACATATATTTTTCAAGAAAGATCACATCGACTGACAGGTCGATCACTTGAGCTGATCTACAATGACAGCGATGATGTACAACTAATGGTACGTTGCTAGCTAGTCATGAGAAGTTTATATATAGAGGTGAAAACAATCAATGCTATGTTAGTGTGTATTGGTGGTGGGCCATGCTCTAAACTAAGCTAAGCTAGTAGCTTCTCCTGCTGAACAATCCTACTCCTAAGCTGGTTAGCATGTGACTAATTAACTATGTGCATGACAAGTTTATATCATGCATGCTGAGACGAAGACAATGCCACTAACTAAGCTAAGCTAGTAGCTCCTCCTGCTGAACAATCCTACTCCTAAGCTGGCTAGCATGCATGTGACTAACACAAACACAGCAAAAGCGATATCGCACACTCAACTCATCTCTTCCCAGCAAGAGTCCAATCCATCCATCTATCTAAATGCATGGTCTCGAATAAAAACCTATCTATCTATCTGTTTATCCATGTTCACACATCTATATATGAGAATAAATTAGTACTAGCTAATTTACTTCCTCCAATGTTTGGCAGCAACATCAGCAGAATTAACCAAACTGGTTTAAGCGTATAGCTAGCTAGGCAAAGCACTTACGTAACATACTAAATAACTAGTGGCCAACTATAATCGGCCTAATTTGTTTTTCTTAAGTCGTGGAGCTTGACCAAATAGGGCTTAATGTGCATGGCGCCTTCTGTTCGAACTCTCTTTTGACTTCTTCTTATATCTCTTCTTCTACTACCACTACTTCCTCTTCTCTTCTCATATTGTTCGTTTAAAGCAGATCCATTTCAGTGTGCTACAGTGTGGTATACTCCACCTACAAAAATTTGGGTCAGAACCGGAACGCAACCAAGCCTGGCCAAACAAGGCTCCAATGAGTGTGGCGCCTTCTGTTCAAACTCTCTTTTCTTTAACTAACTTCTTCTTGTATAGTTCCCGAAAAGAAGATCACACGTAGTGTGCTAGTGGCGCGGTACACATCGCTTGACTAAAACTGGAGATCAAACCGGAACTATAAATTAACAAGCTCGACCAAACAGGGTTTTAACGTACATTACGGTTTCCGTTTCGACTATCTTTATCTTTGTCTTGACAGAAAGAAAATAGAGAATTACAAAACATGGAATTACACAGATTTTTTTTCCTTTAAGATAAAATGCACGAAAACTGCAAAAAGTGCCGCGACCCTAAGTGAATGAGTGAAAAAAAAAGCACATTGACATGGATGCTGAAATTCATACATAAGCCAATTCATCTAAATTATCGTGAGTGTATCTTTCGGTAATCACCAAAAGATTGACACAGTGAAAAATAATATCTACAAATTCCTGCAATCCAAAGCGCTTCCTGCCGCAAACACTCGCAGTTCCTGTAGCAGAGAGAAGATCAAGGTTAGCAAGACATCCAAGTGGGACAGTTCAAGTAGTGTGGTACACCTCACCTGGCATGTAAACATGCATGCTGATGCATGTGCTGAGTTAGCTCACTGACGCATGCAGCTAGTAGCTTGGTACGGAGGCAAACATCATGTCACTGCCAAACCGTTCATTTGTAGGGTTTACCAGCGGCGGCAGGAGATATCTGGGAGGCCACATCCTGTTGGATCCAGATATGGCAAGTTGACAAGAACTGGTCAAGTGGGGCACTTCTCTTTCGATTTCTAGCTTTGGTTAAGTGTGGGCTGTGGAGGTGTAATGTTTAGTTACTTGTTGCCTTGCCTTGGTTGAGTGTTACCACAAGTATGTCATGTTCTTGTAGACACCTATCTAGTCTTCAAGACATAACTTTTGACTATTTTTTCTTTTTACATGTATATACACCAGTAAAAAAGGAAAATATAATTAAAAAATATGTCGGCAAACTCATGTATGTCGTGTGTCAAAATTTCGGGATGTCGGCAATTTTTTTGTTGAGTATCATAAGGACGAATTCGACAAAATAAAACGTCGGATGGTCATCCGACTAAAACGGAATGCACACGCAGCATGCTAGTGGCACGGTACACAATAGTTGACTAAAAGGCTGCAGAACCGGAACTATAAACGAGCTCAGCCAAAAAGGATCTAAATGTACATTGGCATTCCTGTTTAACCTATTGTTAACTTTCTCTTGGCGGAAAGCCGGTTCGTTCTTTCGATAGTTTCTTAGCAAATCTGGCCAAGTTTATTTCTGTAAGACCCATGGACGAAGTGGAGCCAGAACTCGGCGGATCTGGATTTAATGTACATGTGTCGATAAGTATCCGAACCGTCCCCAATTTTCCCATGGTTTCTTCAAATCATATGGATGAAAAAAAAGCATGACTAGAAGAGAGAAAATTTGGCCAGATTTACGCGAGCGAGATGCTGAAATTCCTACAAATGAAGGTGCAAGAAAGCAAATAATTTCTATGAATTACGAAAGGACAGCTTATTGATGGAAACTTTGGTAAACTTCAGATGTGTAAAAAAGAGTCAGCAAATTCCAGCAATCCAAAGTACTTGCTGTGTCAGACTAGCATTACGTGCGTACGTCCAAGTGGGGCACCGCAACAAGTGTGGTACACCTCTCATCGATGATGCATGTGATGAGCTAGCTCAATGACGCTAGCAGGCAGCTTCCGAGCCGTTGATTTTTACTGATGGGGTTTTCGCACGTACCAGCGGCGGCGGGAGAGATATCTGGGAGGCCACACCCTGTTGGAGCCAGATATGGCAACTCGACAGGAACTCATCAAGTGGCCGGCCGGGGGTTCTCTTTCCTTTGGATTACTAGCTTGTACTTGCTGCCTCGCCTTGGTAGAGTGTGAAATGTGGACTTTCTTGGTTACTTGTTGGCATGTTGCCTTGCCTTTGTTAAGACACTATTACTGACTAAATTAATCCCTCAAACGTCAACACAAGTAGATGACGTTTTAGACATTTGATCATGTGGTTTAATTTCAGCTTGACACTTGTTTTCCTCGGCCTGTTTTTCCTACAAGCTAGACTACTCACTCCAGTTGATTTGTCATTGGTGGAGTTAGTGGGTATTAGCCGTGGAATCTATCTATCTAGCTAACTGGCTAATCGCCAAGGATACAAGTCAAGCCGGCGCCGAAGATATAAAGTCCATGTATGCTAATCCATCTAATCGGCGAGGACGACCAGTCTAATCTTGTGATCGGCACTCCATCATTGAGTTGGTTGATTGACTGTGCCTGCCATTGTGGTGATGAGTTGAGCTTGGAAAGTTGGAAAAGCTCATATATAGCTAGGTAGCTGCAAGGTAGGAACATGAAGGCTAGGGTTGGCCCTCCAGTGCCTGGCTCAAATGTGGATGTTCGTACACGTTGCCTGGCCACTTTTCACGTCAAGTCTGCCGTCCTCTCTGATCTCTGGTTGTCTGTGCACTCAAAGTCTTTCTCCTGTGTGTGTATCTAGTCTAGGGAGAGTTGGGTTGTCGTCAAGCCATGTGTATAGGAGGAAACTAGATCAGAGAGAATATTAGCGCACGTGTCGATCTTCCGCCCAAGTTAAGTGCCGAGTAAGTAAGGAGACAATTAAGTTATTTTTTTAATCAGACGATATGATTAAGGGTGCATTTGGGAACGAAGTTTTTTTGAAGTATTCTAAGAATACTATGGTTTCTGAAAATACCATGGTTTTCAATACTTTGAGGTGTTTGGCTTGAGCAAAAACGTAGTTTTATATACTTCAGTATTGACGAAAACTACACTGATTTTGAAGTATATAAAAAAGAGGTTTGGACCTCTTTTTTCCAAAACTGAAGTATTTACTTGCTAGGTATAGAAATACTATAGTTTTCGAATACTTTGTTTTCAGAAATACTCGCTGCCAAACTGAGCCTAATTTACTAAGTGTTATAAAATGGATCAAAATGTATGGTTTCCATCATAACTGGCAGCGTGCAGTCTGGGCTTGGCCCATTCCTCACGTGGGCTGGATGCCAAGGAAAAATAACGGAACCATTACCCCAAAAATAGATTCTCAAAAAAAAAACCCTAAAAACAAAATCGGGAGGGAGCCAGATTTAAGGAATTTCATATGGGCCTGCCGAACCAATCACAAGAGAACATTCTATTCAGTTAAAAAAAAAAAAGAACATTATATTTCTATCAAGCAATTCATTCTAAACTTTTCTCGAAAAAGAAAAGATTCATCCATTCCTCTAAAGAGGCCAATAGGAGCCCCCCCCCCCCCCCCCAGACTTTCTCTTCCCCTCGCGTCGCCCCCAGGTGGTGCCAGGGGCAAAATCGCACGCCGCTAGCCTCCCCCACCGGCGCATCACCCTGCCACTGTCGTCGCCGGCCTCGTCCGCGGTGGTGGCGACACCCCTCCGCTGCCTAAAAGGTGGTGGTGCGGGAGGGGGGGTGGTCCTCTCGTTGCTGGGGGGATGACCGGCCCGTGGGAGCGGCGGCGGTCGGGGCTGAGGAAGCCGAGTCGGCGGGCTCAGGTGGAGGTGACGGCGGTGCGGAAGGCTGGCGCGCTGATTGTGGGCAGCGGTGCGGGAGCCAGAGGCACCATCACCTGCAGTGGAGGAAGATGAGCGCCCGATGGGCTTGGCGGGCCTGGGCTGGGGCGTGTTGATGCGGGGCGTCGGTATGAGCAGGGCGTAGAGGCGGAGGCTCCGTCGCGGACACAGGAGGTGGTCTCTCCTACCGACGTGCTCTGGCGCCCGGGCGGCGGCCCCGGAACGAAGACTGTTGCGATGCGGCACGGAAGACACGGCCATGGGCGCCGTGGCCGCCATGGCCGATGGTCAAGCTTGGTGGACAGCCTCGGCCAGGGCTGGGCCGATTAGGTCCTGTCGGCCAGGCCTGGGCCGATAAGGCCTTATCGGCTCTGTCTAAGCCGACAGGGTCGCATGGTGGGCCAGGCCTGCGTCCGACAGGCCGTCACGCGTCAGGGATGGGTACTAATCGGCCCAGCTCTGGCCGACAGGCCTCTCGGCCAATACTGGGCCGATAGGGTGCTGGATAAGGCCAATCCTGGCCACATCTTCTTCCTCGCGTCCTCTCTCTCCTTTTCTTCTTCCTCTCGAAAACCGGCAGCTCCTTGCTGCGTTTCAGCGGCGATCTGTCCATCCAGCCACCAAATCTTCCTCCTAGAAATGTTAGAGAGTTAACGCAGCTCAGATATACAGATGGGTTAGGTTTTTGTGTGATTTCGTGTTGTTTGGTTGGAGCAATGATGGAGTTTAGGTGGAGGTTCGTGTAGGGTGGTGGTGGTGCAGCGTGGTGGTGGTGGTGCAGTGGTGTTGCTGGTGGTGCAGCGGTGGTGGTGACGGTGCTGGTCCATTGAATCGGCACGCTTCAAGGGTATGCGTTTATCTGGCTAATTAGGGTTTTCTGTTGCGCTAGTAATATTAAGTATATAGTTGTTCCCGGTTATAACAGTTAATTGGTGTCACATTTTTAGGTTGTTGAGATGAGTAATTTAGTGAAATGTTTGTTTTACTATGGTCCTGGCGAAGTTGTGGTAAATGAGCATGGAGCTGATTTGGGTGAGTTTCGATGGTCAGAGTTGGAACTGAGTGACCCAGAAACATGGTCTATAAGTCAGCTGAAAGATTGGTTGGCAGCGTGTTTAGAGTTTAATCCTCAAACAGACACTGTCGGTGTGCATGCACTGTGGACGAAGTCAAGGTCACCGGTGTTTTTTTATTTGAGGCCGATAGATCAGACCTCTCAGATGGTGCGATGGTTGCAAGGCTGCGAAAGCAGGGGATGTACCCCTATCGCGTTACTGATACCTGTCGCGAAGGAGGTGATTCCGCCTGAAGGCGAGGGAGGTCACGATCCTGGCCAGAGTAGTCAGGAGATGCAATTTTCTGGACATGATTATAATCAGGGAGATGTTGGAGGTGGTGGTTATGACTATGGCCAAAATAGTCAGACAGAGCAGATGGAAGAGGAAGATGTTGGAGGTGGTAGTTATGAATCTGGCCAAAATAGTCAGACAGATCATATGGAAGAGGGAGATGAAGATGCTGATGAGGCAGCAGCAGACGATGTATTCCAAGAAATGATGGAAGAGGAAGACGAAGATGGTGGTAGTGCTTATGGGCATGATTCCGACGAGTCGGATGACGAACATGTGGTGCCAAATCCTGCGTCATGGAGTCATGATTTCTCGTCGTCAATGACAGTGAACGATGGTCATGATTCTGCCTGGGAATACCATCAGAACCAGGTTTCTGCGGGTGCTCTATATACCGACAAGCAACATTTGCAAGATGCAATCATTAAGTGGGCAATGTCGACTTGCAAGACATTCAAAACCAAGGTGTCGAGTAAAAAATATCTGACAATGGAATGTGAGGTAGCAGGGTGTCCTGGAAGGGTGCACGGTTATCGTCCTCACTTCGGCATAAACTGGAAAGTGAGCGACGTAGTACAACACACATGTAGAATTGAGAGTATTCCTCAAGATCATCGTAACATTTCGTCGACGCTTATAGCTCGGTTGCTGTACTCAGAAATAGTACAGGGCAAAGCTATGGAAGCGAAGGCTATTATACATAAGGTGTTCACCAGGTTCAAGTACACAATATCTTATGGCAAAGCTTGGAGGGCTAAGCAGATGGCACTTGAGAAAAGATTCGGATCGTTCCTAGACTCATATGACTCAGTTGTTCGGCTCCTCTACACATTGCAGGCCCGTAATCCAGGCACATATGTTGACGTCAAACACTTTTGGATGGCAGAGTTTCCAAACGTAAAGGTGCTGCATCGTGTGTTCTTCTCTTTCGGTGTATGCATAGAAGCTTTCACTCATTGTCGACCAGTTATCTGTGTTGATGGTACATTTCTTACTGGCAAGTATAGGGGACAGATCTTGACTGCCATTGGTCAGGATGGCAACAATCAGATCGTGCCACTTGCATTTGCTTTTGTGGAGAGCGAGAACACTGAAAGTTGGACTTGGTTCTTCAGGCAGCTTAAAATAGCAGTAGTAAAAGATAAGCCGAACGTGTGCATCCTTCATGACCGCCATGCTGGTATACTGAACGCCGTCAAGGCACTCACAAACCATGTGGCCGCGGAAGAAACGCCATGGCTAGACCTGCAGAGTCGTTGGTGCATGCGCCATTTTGGGGCCAATTTTTTCTCACAGTTCCGGGAGAAGGCTTTGATGAATCTATTCAAAAAACTGTGCAAGCAGAACCAATTCTGGAAATACACATTCGTACGTGGTAAGCTTGATGACTTCACTAACCAGCATGTTAGGCAGAGGAGAGCTGCATGAAATGTTGCAGTAGCAGCACATGTGCAACTTGTGGCGCAACAGCTAGCAACCGGACCTCCACCAGCTGAGGATGTACCTGTTGGGCTTTGTGACTTGCCAGGATTTGATCCGCCTGGTGTTAGGAGAAAGACTGGGAGGTTGATTAAAAACTTTCAGCAGTGGATAGAGCACGAGCCTCTTGAGAGGTGGTCTTTGCTGCATGACACTTATGGAGCCAGGTACGGTGTTATGACTACCAACCTGGCTGAAACATACAACTTTGTTCTTAGAGGAAATAGGGCATTGCCACTTACAGCCATTGTGGAGGGTATTTTTGAGGGCACAGTCAAATACTTCAGAGAAAGACGCCAGAAAGCTCACATGCATATCGTTAACAACCCAAACACACCTTTTTGTGAGAAGATTACGGAGTACATGGATAGGAAGATGGCAAAAGCTCGTACTCATGCTGTGCAGGCCATAGGAAATCAAGAAAGGAGGTTCGAGGTACGCTTACCTTCTGACAAGTTTGGTTGCGGAAATCAGCTCAGAACGCATGAGGTGCGAATTGGAAATGAAGCCCGACCAACATGTGACTGCACATGCAATAAACCAAAATTGCTTCACCTGCCCTGCTCCCATGTATTGGCTGCGTGTGGCAACTCGGACTGTCAGCCATCTCGTTCGTTTCACCATATTATTTGAACGAGTCTGTGCTTAATACCTGGACCGGTGAAATGGTGGGATTTCGAGCTGTGGGTAATTTTAACACGGTTGACCCTAATGAAAGGCAGTACATCCCCGACCCAAGGCTACTGCGTCCTGGTAGAGGTAGACGACCGTGCAAGCGTATCAGAAATGGTATGGATGAATCTGAAGCCGGAGGCCCGACAGTGCAATGTTTCTTGTGCAATGATTTTGGTCACAGGGACACTGCTTGTACAAAATTCCCACCTACGAATGCTGCTCCGGCAACTAGAGCAGCTGCTCCACGTGGGCGAGGCAGCCGAGGACCAAGAGGAAGGGGAAGAAACTAGGATGTTTTAAATTTGGACTGTGCTTTTATTTGTAATAATGAGGATCAATGTTTTAAAATTGGACTATGTTTTAATCTGTAATATGTGTGGATCAGTGTTTGTAGACAATGTTTTTATCTGTAATATGTGTGGATCAGTGATTTAAATTTGGAGTTTGATTTCATCTGTAATTTGTCTGCATTTGTGGCTAAAAAAGAGGAGGGAGAGGTGGAAAAAAATGGAAGAGCCTCTCGGCCCAGCTTGGGCCGACAGCCTCTTGTCGGCCCAGTACAGGCCGATAGGCCCAGTCGGCCCAGCTCTGGCCGACCGGTTTCTCTGCCACGCGCAGAGCCGGCCGACAGCACATATCGGCCCAGGCCTGGCCGACAGGACCTAATCGGCCCAGCCTGGCCGAGGCCGTATTATTTTTGAAATTTCGTTATTTTGCGTAATATTTTTCAAATTTAATTAAAAAAATGTATTATTAAAAAAAATTAGCTATTGGTGGCGGTGCGTATTTATTGCCTATTTCCAACAACAATGTAGATAGTGACACTTCCAAGACTTTCATGAACAAAACAGCCAAGCGGTAAATAAAGCTACCCAATATCACATCTCATACCACAAAAATAATCCATATAGATATGCACCTTAAGGCCTATGTAAGTAGATAATGGACATGGCTGTGCTATGGGACTTTTTAAAAGATCAGGGATCCCAGAAAAATAATTTAGGTAGTTGCAAAACATTTATTTTAGTGTTACAAGTTGG
The DNA here is from genome assembly GCA_947311845.1 of Poa pratensis. Lineage (NCBI taxonomy): Eukaryota > Viridiplantae > Streptophyta > Magnoliopsida > Poales > Poaceae > Poa > Poa pratensis. Next base: position 46,325,655 of record CAMZMU010000077.1, on the reverse strand, counting down.
AACTTTTCAGAGCAAACATTCTCGGTTCAGAAACCAAAATGCTGGTTTAACTGCATAGCTTGGTTGACCACTTGGCAAAGGATAAATCCTTACATCCTAATAAAGGAAAAACATAAGGATTTTAAGACGAGTGCCATACCGTTCTACTTTCAGATAGCAATTTGAGGTGTTTAGCACTCGAGATACCACGAAGAAGCGGACAATTGCTGTTGCAAACGTCTTTCATACGAAGACAATTCAAACATGCATTATCGTTAGCTCCACAGAAAACACCGGTAGCATGATTGAAACAGAAATCTTCGCATCCTTCATCCAGATCCACATACGCAGTCTCTAGAAATGCCATGTTTTCAAGAAAAGGTTTTATACCGACAAAGCGAACTAGTTCCAGAGAGATAAGGCCTGGAGTAGAGACATGGACCTCCAAGATGGAATTGCAGTCAGAGATGGTCAATCGCTTCAGGGAACGGAACGATATCCTATCAGAACCGATGTAGCAAAGACTCATCTTCAGATCCTCCAGACAGTTAGCAAATCAAGAAATGTCTCTCCTACGAATGCACCTTGAAGGTGTAATGTTCGCAGATGCCAAGAGAGAAGAGGCAAGGTGATGTCAGCACCAAAGAGATCAAGTTTGAGCACCCGGACGTTGCACATCACGGCATAACGGATCCAAAGGTTCACATAGTGGTTGACATCGTCGGCTTCCGAGAACTCATGAATTCTGATCTCGACGGTGTCTAGCTCGGTGCGCTCGCGCAGGATCAGCAGATGGTCGACAAATCGCCGGAGGTGTGGGAACTTGAAACCATCGCCAAGGTCAGCGATGCGCAAGCCCGTGGTGGACCTCCAGAGGTGGCGCCACCGCCGGGCGAGCACACACGTCCGCACGGACGACTCCACTGGGAGGAAGGAGAGCAGGTGGTAGAGCACGTCGTCTGGAAGGGCGCCTATGCGGTCAGCTCCTCTCGCCGGCGGCATTCCGTCGAACAGGTGCCGGGCCTCGTCGGCGCTGCGAGGCAAAGAAACCGTCAAACGGAGCGACGGCGGATACAAGGGGATGAGATGGGACGGAAAGATGCCTGCCTTGCGGCGTTGATGCCTCACCTCACTGCGTCGCCGGCGAGTGTCCGAGTCGCCGCCGCAAATCGCCGGCGAGTGTTCGAGTCGTCGCGCTTTCGTTTCTGAAACGCGTTCGCGGTCGACCGTCAAATGGAGGAAAATGGGATGGCTGGACGTTAACCGCTGTTTCTTCCTTTAAACTTTGTCTCCATGAGTATCTATCTTATCAAGTCACTACGATTTTTTTTTAAAATACTCCCTCCATCCATGAAAGGATGTCTCAACATGTGTATATACATGCAAATTTAGACAAAGTTGAGACATCCTTTTATGAACGGAGGTAGTATAAATTTGGAATCTGCTAATCTACAGCTAGTTGTGATTCATTTGGGTCACACTCGTTTTTTCTATGCGTTGGATGTGTTTGTGATACGTGTTCCGACCAAGGATTAAGTGTCGTTCGACAAGTTAAGATAAGTCGTGCGACTTGTCTACTTGTCGGTACTTGTGTTCCAACCAAAAACCTCGACTAGTCGCGACAAGTTGTGACTAGTCGCGACAAGTCGCACGACTTGTCTACTTGTCGGTACCCAACGACAAGTTGCGACTCATCGCCTCGTAATCCTTGGTTCCGACGCAGCAACCCAGCTCGCTCGCACTCCCTCGTGATGTTGCTCCGTACGTGTTTTGCCCAGTTCAGCCCAGGATTTTCCGGTCATGGCTTTTTAGTGGCCCTTTTTGGATTTGGGCCCGTGTCTTTTTTTTCTTCAACGGGTACTGTTTTTGAATTTTGGTCGTCATTCCGGCTTTGTGTGTGGGTCCTTCGGGGATGAGGAGTATTCTCCACCACGTGTCCTCATCATTCGGTGGAGAACAGAGGAAGGGGTCGAGGTGGAGGCAGCAAGGCAGAGAGGGAGCTCCGCCCCGCTCGGTGTTTGAATTCGCGCCGGCCGGTCATGACGAGAAGCGGTGGTGACGAGAGGCGAGGTCGCCCATGAAGGAGGTATCCACCCACGCAGCTCTCCCCCCGTGGTTTTACTCTCTCGCCTCTTTGTTTTGCGATTGTGGCGGTACAGAACGCGGGGCTCTATGTTTTCGATCTGATTTGGGGGTGCCTATGAATTTTGTATGCCTATGAATCTTTGTCTTTCTTTTGTGTTGGAAATGGAGGGCTTTCATATTTCCCTTTGTCTTTCTTTTTCCGAGTGTTTTTCCTTCTGGTGGGGGGGGGGGGGGGGTCTCATCTTTATCTTTGTCTTTCATCTTTGATTGTTTTAATTTGGTTTGTCTTTCGTTTGTCTCTGAAAGGTTTTTTTCATCTTTATCTTTGTCTTTCTTCTTCGTGTTTCTTTCCGAGTGTGGTTCTTTCTTTTGTCTTGAAAGGGGGTGGGGGGTCTCATCTTTCTCTTTGTCTTTAATCTTTGTTTGTTGTAATTTGGTTTGTCTTTCGTTTGTCTCTGAAAGGTTTTTTTTCATCTTTATCTTTGTCTTTCTTCTTCGTGTTTCTTTTTCCGAGTGTCGTTGCATTTTATTTGTCTTTCGTCTGTTAGTTCGTATGTCATTTTTCTATGCCTATGAATTTTGTATGCCTATGATATTCGATTGTTTGTGGTCTTTCTTTTGTCTTGGAAGGGGGGGCTTTCATATTTGTCTTTGTCTTTTTTTTCCAAGTGTCGTTCTTTCCTTTGTCTTGAAAGGGGGTGGGGGTCTCATTTTTCTCTTTGTCTTTCATCTTTGATTGTTGTCTTTAAGGGTTTAGGGGTTTGTCTATCGTTTGTCTCTGAAAGGGGCTTTTCATCTTTATTTTTGTCTTTCTTCTTCTTGTTTTTTTCCGAGTGTCGTTGCATTTTATTTGTCTTTCGTTTGTTTATTTCTGGAATTTGATTTGTCTTTCGTTCCGTTTTTCAGGGATGTTTTCATATGTCATTTCTTTCTTTTTTTGGTAACTGGGGGGGTGAGGGGGAGGGGGTTTATCGTGGGGTAACTCCGCCTGCTCCATTAAAGGCATTACTTGAGTATGGCAGCCGGTTCCAAGCCCGGGGAAAGGAGGAGGATCAAGTTTACAATTTTTCTCGAGCACTGGTTTTTTCAACGGGTCTTTTTATTTCTTTGTTTCAAGAAAAATAGATAGCACAAGCATAAATAAACAACTTTTAACATGCAAAATATAATTCCAACTCAGTTTTCTCAAAACTTTTTGTCTTTCTCGAGTAATAAATATTGAACCCTAGTACAAATCATTATCATGGGTTTTTACAAAAAAAAATCTTGATGAATATTTCCTTCTTGTCTTCTGCTTTCATTACATGGTCTTTGCTCAGTTCATCACTTGGCCTGTTCGACACTTCTTTCTAGGATCTTCTTCCACTATGGCACTTTCTTTGTTGTGGGCATCGTCCAACAACTCAACACATGATGGAGATGAATCTGTAGAATTTTTCTTCCGTCTTCCTGTACCTCGACTTTTTGGCACAACCGACGCACTGCTACTGTTTTTGTTTGCATCTACTTAAAATGGTGGTGGAGGCTGATGAAGCCAGCAGGTTTTGACGCAGGTACATAATCAACACGAGGACGCCATCAGATCGAAGCAGCAAGTTCAAGTTGGGTGGGGGGGGGGGGGGTGAACTAACCTGATTTGGCGGAGCCTGCATCGTAGGATCCAGGTTAGCACCAAACCCAGAGCCTCGTCTGAGATCTTCATCCTTATTCATGATCCCTTCTTCCCCCCTCGCTTTCTTTCCTTTTTTTCTCGGTTGTGTCTGGCATCCACGTCGCAGTTGTGTGCGTTCTGTTCTCTGTTTATTTTGTAGCTGGGGACAGAGAAAGCCCATATTTCTCTGCTATTTTTCTTTTGTAATAGCCCAATCAGCTCAAAAGCCCATATTTCGGGTTTTGTTTGGACAAACCCGTATCCAGATGGGGTAGGCCGTCTGCAGCTCGGGCGTGTAGTAATAGTTTTCCCGAGCGAATTTTTCTGACTGTGATTTCCTTTTGTCACGCTCGTTTTTTTGGTCCGTTATCCAGATTGAGTTGGCCTTCTGCAGCTCGGGCGTGTAGTGATAGTTTCCGGCGCTTTTTTTTGTGACTGTGATTTGCTTCAGTCACAGTCGTTTTTTGGTCCATTACGTTAACAAAGAAACGCGTGGCAGAATGCTACTGGACAGAAAAACGACTGTGCGCCAAATGAAACACAGCCGATTGTAAATTAGATAGTCCCATAAATTTTTAGAGATACTACTGTTCATTTGATAGCACGGTACAGTACTACTATAATTTTTCTCACCGATGTACTTAACACTTTGATAAGCCGTTTAGGCTCCCGAGCGCACCTGCTCCTCCTTCATTACAAAATTCGAAACAATAGTAAAACATTAAAATATTCGAAATTTTGATGATGAACATATACAAGTTTTATACAAACACGCCAGGTTTCGTGATGAAATGACACTCGTCTGCACCGTGCAAAAAAAACCAGTGCTCTATAAAACTATATTTGTAAGTCTCATTTTTGTCGATGATTGTTTTTTTTCGCCGAGCATTAGGAGTGTCATTTCACGACGAAACTTAGCATGTTTGTCGATTCATCACCAAAATAATCATATTTTTATTTTTACTATTTTTCGAATTTTTTAATCGGGCAGGAGCATGTGAGCTCGGGAGCCAAATTGAAATTATGTTAACACTAGAGAAAATTACATAAAATTACACATTTTGACCGTTTTCACATAAAACTTACTAGTATTCCCTTTTTTTCGGAGAATTACCACTATTCAGGTGAGAAAACTAGAGATGGCGCAAATGGTCACTTGATCATGTTGTGATAGCAAGCCTGAAAGAATGTCCCGAGAGTGCATGACACCAAAACGACACGCGGACTGATGAATGGACAGAGCGAACCATTAAGTTAACCCATCCTTACCAAAATCTCACCACACCGCTGGCCTCTCTCTCTCTCATCATCTTTCTCTACCTCTACTGAAGGCACCGATGAGGGCTGACTACTTATGGCGCACCACTTCGATAGTGAATCCTCTTTCGCCATGGTGTCGTAGACCGAGAACAAGGACAACAAGCCACTCGACGGTGTTGGTGACGCACACTCATATGAGGTAAGTTAAAGGGTTAGGCTTCGGTCGATTTATATTTTTATGGATTAGATTGATTTGTGATTTTTTTTATGGTGTCAGGTTCCCTAGTGTGGCTACGAGCGTGACGATTGCATGTAGTCGGAGCCTAAGAAGGTGAATATGGAAGAAGAGATGAACAATGCACTTGAGGAGAAGAAGAAATCAAAGGAAGGAAGAAAGAAAGGGGTAGAAGAGAGTGCGAAGCCGGCACAGGGGGCGAAGATGAAGAGGAAGAAACAAAAGAAGATGGTTGAGGACGAAAAAAGATCGTAGTAAACGTGGTGGTTTTATGTCATTTTCTCTAAACACTTCTTTTTTTTGTACCGTATATCTTAGTGTATTTCAGAATGTTATTGTGAGTTTGGGAGTTCCTGAAGTCAAATTTCAGACCCATCTCGCCACTAACTTTTTACTCTTTTTGCTGGAATTAACCTCCTGATTCATACTCGCTGCATCAGTCCCCCAAATCGAGCTGACCGGCAGAAACAAGAGGGCCACGCACGCACGATGCGGACGGCGGCCGCGCGGCCCAAGATGGGCGACCGGGCGACGAGCGACGTGGTGGTGCGGCTGCGGACGCCCGAGGGCCGCGACGAGTGGCTCTACTGCCACTCCGCCGTGCTCGCCGCCGGGAGCGGCTACTTCGCCGACCGGCTCTCCGACGCCTGGCCGACCTGCCAGATCCTCGACTCCCGCTACTGCGTCGAGGTCCGCTGCCCCGACCCGGACCTCAGCTCCCACGTCACCGCGCTCCGCCTCCTCTACCCCTCCGCCCACGAGCCCGTCTCCCGCTTCGGCGTCCGCTGCGCGCTCGCCCTGCTCCGGGCCGCCGCGCACCTCGGCTGCGCCCGGATCGCCGCAGCCTGCGCCGACTACCTGGAGTCCGCCCCATGGGACGAGGCGGACGAGGAGGAGATCCTCGCCACCGTCCCATCTCTCGGTGGCGGGCAGTACGACCGCGTCCTCGCGCGCCTCCGACCGGTCGATCCGGTGCCCGCCACCGCCATCTTCCTCTCGGCGTTCCGCCACGCGACGGCCGGGCCGGCGGCTGTTGCGCGGGAGCTCAAGTCCGCCGCGCAGGAGCAGCTCGAGTACATGCTCACCGAGGACGACGACGCCCCGTTGCTAGCCTTCGACGCCGATGGCGGCGGTGACGCCGTCAAGTCCCAGGTCAAGGATTGCGTCGCGGGCTTACTGAGCAGGTTCAGCGCTGTACTGACGAATCAGATGGAGGCCTCTTGTTCCGGTGGCGGTGGTGTTGACGGGGAGCTTCAGGGGGGGCTGCATTCTTTCGTCTCGGATATCTCCTGGGTCTGCCAGGTGCTGGGCAAGCTGGAGATGATGAAATGCCTTGCAGCCTACTGGGTCGGAGCATCCTCTGATGTCGTCGCGGCTGTCGAGGCGGCGTGCCTGGGGTCTGAATGTCTGAAGACCAGGCTGAAGATTGTAGAGATATCTGCAAAGGTCTTGGAGGCCGTCGCGTTCGGCAATGTCGTCCTCCCGGCAGAGAAACGGTGCCATGCCGTTAATGTTTGGATCGGATTCGCAGGGATAACAAAACATTTGGTTGATGAAGCCAACCGTGGCGATGACGACAACGGTAATGATGGTGACGACGGTAGTAATGGTGATGCTGAAACAGCAGCAAAGATCGGTTTGGACAGTGAGGTCTGGCAGGGGCTGGAATCGGTGATTGCCACGATCATGATGACGCTGCCGTCGAACACTCAGGCCGAGATTCTGTCGGAGTGGCTTCAGTCGAAGCATGCTGCATTCCCTGACCTGACGGAGGCGTTCGATACCTGGTGCTATAGATCGAAGGTTGCTGGAAGAAGGCTATCTTTCTTGAACAACATCAATCCGACACCTTGAGCCTGTGGCCTGCTGCTAAAATCATCTGTAGGGATGACAGCACTGAGCATCTTTTTTCTTACCAGAACCAATTGCTTTGCCTTATGATCACCTTGTGGTTCATCGTTGAAATTACTACAGGTCCTCCTTAGGAACAGCACAGTTGATGGAAATTTTTGGACATACCATAGCTGTGAAATGAGTAACCTCTGACCAATGCCTTGCCATGTAGATACACATGTAGCAGTACGTGTTACCAAGAAGTGCTGTCACATTTGATCTTCATGTCTAACTCTAGCGAACCATCAGTTACAATGTCAGCTTGTGGTTATGCTGCAAAACTGGGGCTGGGACTGAACTTACCCAAATGTCTGAAGAACAACTCATATGGGTGAGTTGTATGAATATCTGATCACGAAGCATATGTCAGTTTGGTTAGATGGCATGTCCTTTTCGGTGCCTAATCAGGTTTCATTATGAACAGCATAGTCTGCGTCAGATCAGACTTCGTGCGCCTATCAGCAGTAGAGCAAGTCAGCAGCCCAGCTAGCAAAAGATTGTTAGAACCCAACAAGTTTGAAACGATGTAAACAACCATCAGCAGGTACCGGCTAAGAACTTTATCGGACTACCAGGATTGAAGACGCTTTGTGTCCAGCATCAGCTGATGGACGAGCAACCAGACTTGCAGCCTTCTGCAACCACAACTTTGTTCCTTGGCGCAGAATCATCTCGTCTTGCTCCTTGTGTAAGCCTGTCCGGTAAAAGTCTTGTTTATTGATTGGAGCTTAAGATCTATTATGTTCCCAATTTGGTTCTGATTTCAATGGCTTAGCTGCCGGGCAAACCAGTTGAGTACGGCTCTTAAAGCGCCTACATGGATTTGACATAGGCCAGTGAAGATAGTGTTGTTCTAGCCTGGCCTTCCTGTAATGTCATCCCTTTACCATTATCCACCTTCTGGCTGCTGTTAATAGTCCTTGCTAGTGCTGTTGCATTTGGACAACCTGTAAAATTCGGTTGCCGTCAATATCGTCCTTGCTAGTGCTATTGCATTTGGAATAAACTGCAAAATTTGTGAGTTACTCGCTTCGGGAGTTTATTTTAATCAACTTTATTATTTGCCGTACACAAGAGCGCCCATGGCCTAATGGATAAGGCGTCTGACTTCTAATCAGGCGATTGTGGGTTCGAGTCCCACTGGGCGTGTTTCTTTTTCCTATTCTCTCCTTTTAATCTAAAGTTAGTAAACCCTTAATCAGCATTAATCCGGTTGGTTAAAATCTTCCGTCGATTTTCAGGTACCCATGTTAAAATCTTTCTTCAACTTCTGTCGTGGAATATAAAAAATGCAGAAGTTCAAATGAATATGTGTTTTTTTTCAGGTTGGGATGGTTGGTCGCGCCGCCTTAGCCCTATAACATGGCCCACTCCACTTGTCAAGATCTTGAAGGTTGGGTGGAGCAATGCTAAGTAAATATATATCTTATATTAAATGTAAAATGTTTTAGGTGTTTCACATGTTGTCGGTGTAAATTGAGTGAACATACACACCAAAACATGTTATACATATAAAGATACATGTGTATACATATAAATGTGAAAAGGGACTAAAACATCTTGTATTGTGGAACGGAGTGAGTACTCAACAACACACTATTGCCAATAAGGTTATGTAATGGAAAAAACATAGGTGGAGTATATGCTCCTATGATTGCTTGCATCCTCTAGTTTAGAGAAACAAAAATTCTTGTTTTTAAGTTTTAAAAATTTAGAAAAACACTGTCATGTAAATATGGTAGTATACTGTGTATGTGCAAAATCTCATGAAAAATTATGTAAGTTAAAGTTTCCTTAAAAAAACGAGTCGCTAGAATAGTTTTTTTGTTCATGATATCTGTTATTTTCGTGTGCAATGGATTGCAAGCAAGTAAAAGAGCTAGCGAAAGAGATCACAAACGCAAGAATGTATCTCGATGTTCAGATAGATGGTGCTATCCTATGTTCTCATTTGAGAACGGTAGGACAAAAATTCCATATTCACTCATTGCTAGGTGTTAGGCGACTGATACAACCTAGTATCGACAGGGACAGAGCCAGAAATTGGAGATAGGGGGGCGTGAAGCAGACATCAAAACACAGACAAAAATTGTGACACGAAACAGTAAATATTATAAGGTCTATATAATCAAAATATGTCGGTTTTCTGCAAGACGAATGAAGTTACATTTCTATCAATTTGAATTTGGCTTTACGAGGACGAAGATCAAAGATCTCTATAATTTCTTCAGTGGTGATCTTTTCTGCTAGTTCCCTCTCTATGTAGACTATCACACAATGGCGGAGAATATCATCTCCAGTTTAGTCCGAAGACGTGTCTTCGCTAGATTCATAGCCGAAAAAGCTCGCTCTACTGTTGCAGTTGACACCGGAAGAGTTACCACTAACCGTAACAACCTTTCAACCATTGGATAATCCGATGATTTTCTAGTCTTAATTATTCCTTTTGTCAAATCAGCTGATTTGCAGTTTTTGATCTCTGGATGGTTGATTATATCAAGTTGGAAATGTGGTAACTCACACTCCAGCCTATCTATTAATAAACAAGTTGCTAGAATAGTTTTTTATCGGTGAACATTTTTCTGAACACAGTGAATAATTATTTTAAACATGTGAATTTTTTAACGTATGGATATTTTTTCTGATATATGAAGATAGGGATTCAGAAAAATTGTTCACATGGTCAAAAGAATCCGCATGTCCAAGAAAAATGTTTGCGAGTTGGAAATAATATATTTTCATATTTCTAGAAAAGAAAAGAAAATAGAAAAATCATGTATAAAACAAAAGTAAAAAAGTCTAGAACATAAAATAAAGAGAGAAAAGAGAAAACAAAACCTACTGGGCCGTGGGCCGAGGCCTATCAATGGAGAGTATGTGGTGTGGAGCCAATGTGAACAATTTTCGAATCTGAACATTTAATTTGTTTTCGATTTTTGAATTTGAGCAATTTTTGAATTTACATAATTTTTGAATATGAACAATTTTTTAATCTGAACATTTTAAAATTTAGTTTTTTTCAAATGTGAACAATTTTCGAATTAAAACATTTTTAAAACTTGAACATATTTCGAATGTGTACAATTTTTAGTTTAATTTTTTCCAAATCTTAGTTTCTTCAAAGCTGAACGATTTTCAAAAATCATAGTAAGCAAAAATAAAAAGAAATGAAAGAACATAAAGAAGCAAAAAAAAAAAAAGTCAAGACTCGCCGAATGGGCCGGCCAATTATCGGGCGTCTTCAAGCTCGTACAGCCGCAGTGAAAGGGTGTGAGCAGGGTAACCGCCGGAGCCTACCACTTCCTGTGTTCCTTGACGCTTGACAGGTCCTTATCAATGGCTCCACGCCATGAATGAGCCAGCACGAGGGGATTCAATTCGCTCCACACAACATACTCTTGACTACTAGCTTATCCATCCATGCCGCATACAGAAACTTGGACTCTTCTCGCCCTCTCTCTCCAGCCTCCGCCTGATCTGCTCGTGCCGCCGCTGGTCCTCTTCAACGTTTACTAAACCTCGACTTGCTTCTTGTAGTAAGGAACTTTAATCCCTTTGATTTCAATCTGTAGTGCTGTAGAAAGCTCAGATTTGATTTTTATTTTTGCAGTGCGGAGCTCAGATTTTGTTTTCAGTACTACTCCAAATCTTTTGTGTTTGGTTTGTGCTGTGGAAAGGCCAGATTTTTTTTCCGTGGTAAGAAGTGTTAGCGTATGTATTTAGGACGGTTAGCGTATATACTTAGGCATGTAACAACTCTGTAACCCTAACCCTAACTGGCCTTTGAGCCCTTATATAAACCGGAACCCCACGTCCTTATACGTGTGAGGCTTTCCCCAATCTCCTTCCCTGGTGTTCTACATGGTATCAGCCTAAAAACGCATCTAAACCCTAGCCCGCTGCCGCCTTCATCTCCGCTGCCCACGATGTCGTCCTCAGCGTCCACCAACAGCACCTCCGGTGCCATCGTCCCCTTCTCCTCCGCCTCGTCCCTCCCCGGCGGCGCCCCCCGCCCGGTCGCACCCGTCGTCCTCTCCTTCGATGCCGCCAACTACACGAAGTGGTCGATCTACATGCGGGCTTCTCTTGGTCGCGCCGGTCTCCTTGGCCACATCGACGGCACCACTGCCGCCGCCCCAAACGACGCTGCCTGGGCCGCGGCGGACTACACCGTCTTGAACGTTCTTCACGCTGGCATCGACGAGGACGTCGCCGACATGGTCTTGGTGCGTAATCAGACGGCACGCCAGCTGTGGCTCGCCGCGCTCGAGCTCTTCTCCGCCAACAAAGAGAGCAAAGCGATCTACCTCGACAACGATTTTCGCCAGCTCGTGCAAGGTGCCCTCTCCATCACCGCCTACAGTCACCGGCAGAAGCAGCTGGCCGACGCCCTCGCCGACAATGACTCTCCTGTCTCGAACCGTGCGCTCGTCCTCAACACTTTGCGCGGTCTCGGGAAGCAGTACACTGTGGCTGCCACGGTGATCTCCATGACCTCACCGCTGCCCTCCTTCTTCCGAGCCCGTAGCATGCTCCTCATGGAGGAGATGCAGCAGACCAACGGCACTGCCAATGCCGCCTCTACTGCCCTGGTCGCTCAGACCCCAGCGGCCCCGCCTCCCTGCACCGGCACGGCCTGCTCCGCCACGGTGTTCTACGGTGCCTCCACGTCCTCCGGCAAGCCGAAACCGGCGTACAAGCCGAAGACCAAGACCTCTGGCCGCAACGGTGGCAACTCCAACAACTAGAACCGTGGCCCTGCTCCCTCCGGGCCCTGGGTCTGCTTCTCGCCGGGCGCAGGACAGTGGCGTGCTCCATCGCCCACCGGCATCCTCGGACCCCGTCCCAGGCCTACCACACTACTGCCGCGCCCGTGTACCAGACCACCGCGCCGTCATCCACCTCGCCATCCTGGAACAGCGGCACTCTGATCGCCGCAATGAACAACCTTGCGCTTCAGCAAGGGGGCTGGGTTATGGACAGTGGCGCCTCCTCCCACATGACCAACGATGAGGGTAACATCACAACTCCTATCTCTCTCTCTCTCGTCCTCATTACGTCACGGTCGACAACGGTCATAGCATCCCTGGTCATACCTTTCTCAACACCACTAGTGTTCGCTCGTTTAAACTTAACCAAGTTCTTCTTGTTCCACATCTTATTCGCAACCTCCTTTCAATTCGAAAATTCACCCGTGATAATCGATGTTCCATTGAGTTTGACGCTTTTGGTTTCTCTGTGAAGGACCCGAAGACCCGTCGCGTGATTCTTCGCTGCAATAGGGAGGAAGATCTCTACACTTTTCCCGGCACCACGTCCACATGCCGGGATACTGCTTTCGTCTCCACCGCCAGTGCTGATCTGTGGACATCAACGCCTTGGTCACCCTGGCCACGATGCCATGTCGTCTCTCCAGAGTTTTTCATTCATCAAGTGTAATAAAGTGCGTCGTTCCTCTGTTTGTCATGCTTGTCAGCTTGGCAAACATGGTCGATTGTCGTTTAGTTCGTCAAATTCCGTGTCTAGTGCTGTTTTCGATTTAATACACTGTGATTTGTGGACATCACCCATAATTAGTACTTCTGGTTATCGTTATTACCTTGTAATTGTTGATGACTATTCGCATTACTATTGGTGTTTTCCCTTACGACAGAAATCTTGCACTGCCCGTACACTAGAAAATTTCTTCATGTATTCACGCACCCAGTTTGGTAAAACCATCCGATCCATCCAAACAGACAACGGCACCGAATTTCTCAACACCACTGTTAATGAACTCCTCGCTACCCATGGCACCCACCTACGACTTTCTTGCCCATACACTTCTCAGCAAAATGGCAAGGCCGAGCGTGCTATCCGCACTGTCAATGACACGATGCAGACCCTTATGTTTCACGCACACCTTCCCGAAACCCTATGGGCCGAAGCCTTAAGCACTGCCACCTATCTCCTGAACCGTAGGCCGTGCAAAGCCATCTCTTCCATCGTGCCCTACACCCGCCTACATGGTGTTGTACCCTCATACGACATTCTCCGGGTTTTTGGGTGTCTTTGTTACCCCAATGTAGCATCCACGGCGCAGCACAAACTCAGCCCTCGCTCCATCCCTTGTGTTTTCCTTGGTTATCCCTCCAACCACCGTGGTTATCGTTGCTACGATCCTTCCTCCGGAAAGATTATCATCTCGCGCCATGTTATTTTCGATGAGTCCGTGTTCCCGTTTCAGCTAACAATAGGATTACCATCGCCATCGACACCGTTGCCCCGCCGCCTTGATTTCCTCTTCACCGACCTATAGGAAAATCAGGTGATCGGCGACCGCTGGTGGCCTCGCCACGAGCCACTCCTGCTGTGTCCACCACGGCAGGAAATTCTGAAGAGGCTGCCACGGCTCCTGCTGCGTCTACCGCGGCAAGAAATTCTGAAGATGCTGCCATGGCAGCGCATACGGCCGCGCCTTCCCGACCCCGCTCTACTGCCACGGCAGGAATATCCAGAAATCCTGACGTGCCGCGCACCCGTGCTGCTGCCCCGACGCCTCCCGTCGCTACGCGTTCTGGGCACAAGGTTCGGCCCGTTGAGCGGCTCAACCTCTCTGCCACAACATCCGAGGTAGCTCCTGTTCCTACGACATACCGGCAGGCTATGCAAGATCCTCGTTGGCGCTCGGCCAGGGCCGACGAATACAAGGCTCTTATGGACAACAACACTTGGTCTCTTGTCCCTCACCCTGCTCGCGCAAATGTCGTGTCCGGCAAATGGATTTTTCGACAGAAATTCCACTCCGATGGTACCTTGGCTCGCTACAAAGCTTGGTGGGTTGTTCGTGGTTATTCTCAACGCCCCGGCATCGACTATGATGAAACCTTCAGTCCTGTGGTCAAGCCTGCCACAATTCGCCTTGTGCTCACCTTAGCAGTTTCTCGCGCATGGCCTATTAAACAGCTCGATGTCAAGAATGCATTCCTCAATGGAAATCTGGATGAGGTCGTCTATTGTCAGCAGCCGCCTGGATTTGTCGATGCTCGCAATCCTGATCATGTCTGTCGTCTTCACAAGTCCCTCTATGGCTTGAAGCAAGCACCACGTGCATGGTACCACAGGTTTGCTGCCTATATTGCTCGTTTGGGTTTTGTTGCTTCCGCCACCGACACTTCTCTGTTTGTTCTCAAATCTGGACAAGACATGGCCTATTTGCTGCTGTATGTTGACGATATCATCGTCACGGCTTCCTCAACTGGTTTTCTGCAGCGCCTTCTCGACCGCCTTCACAGTGAGTTCGCCATGACAGACCTCGGCGACCTGCACTTCTTCCTTGGGATTGCGGTTAGCCGTTCCTCTGATGGACTGTTTCTGTCTCAGCGACAGTATGCCGCCGATCTCCTTCAGCGTGCTGGCATGGCCGATTGTCATTCGGTGGTCACTCCTATTGACACTCATGCCAAGCTGTCCGACACAGAAGGTGAGCTCCTGCCTGATGCAACAGAGTACAGAAGTCTTGCTGGAGCCCTACAGTACCTCACTCTGACACGGCCGGACATCTCCTATGCTGTGCAGCAGATATGTTTGCATATGCATGCCCCTCGCGCGCCGCATCTTGCTCTCGTGAAGCGTGTTCTCCACTATGTTCGTGGTACCATGGAGTTCGGTCTGCATCTCCGTGTGTCTGCTTCCACCACTCTTACAGCCTACTCTGATGTGGATTGGGCTGGTTGTCCCGACTCTCGTCGATCGACGTCTGGTTTCTGTGTCTACTACGGTGATAGTCTCATTTCTTGGTCCTCCAAGCATCAGACCACTGTCTCGCGCTCCAGTGCAGAGGCTGAGTATCGTGTTGTTGCCCATGCTGTTGCCGAGTGCTGCTGGTTACGACAGTTGCTTCAGGAGCTACATCATCCTCTACGATCGGCAACACTTGTGTACTGCGACAACGTGTCTGCCATCTACATGTCCTCCAACCCGGTTCTGCACAAACGTACCAAGCATATTGAGATCGACATCCACTTTGTCCGCGAGAGGGTCTCGCTTGGTGAAGTTCGTGTTCTACATGTCCCCTCTGCACTTCAGTTCGCGGATGTCATGACTAAAGGGCTGCTGAACCAACTCTTCCTCGACTTCAGATCCAGCCTTTGCGTTCGGGAGCGTCCCGCTACGACTGCGGGGGGGGGGGGGGGGGGGGGGGGTGTTAGCGTATGTATTTAGGACTGTTAGCGTATATACTTAGGCATGTAACAACTCTGTAACCCTAACCCTAATTGGCCTTTGAGCCCTTATATAAACCGGAACCCCACGTCCTTATACGTGTGAGGCTTCCCCCAATCTCCTTCCCTGGTGTTCTACAAGAAGAAATCTTTGGGTTGTTTTACTATGAAATACATGGTATATCAATAAAGATAAAAAATTACTAGTAGGATCTGCTCTTTGTGCACCATATCCAAATCACCAAACATTATTTAATCAACTACATGTGAATTTATTTGTACGATCGAGATCTCGATCTGCAACGGGGGACATTATTTATTCAATCAACTACATGTGATCCTATTAGTAGGATCATTCCTTCTGAATATGTCGGAGGTAGAGGATCCTGATGTGCAAGACAAGGTCTGGATGAATGAAGTGCGCGAGCTCTCCTACGACATGGAAGGCAGCATCGATGAGTTCATGCTCCGCGTCGATGCCGAGCCGCCAGACGGCTTCGTAGAGAAGATCAAGAACAGCTTTGCGAAGATGAAGACCCGCCATCGGATCGCCAAGGCCATAGAGGATTTCAAGAAGCAAGTCGTTGTGGTTGGCGAGAGGCATGCAAGGTACAAGATCGGGGAGGACATCGCCAGGATCCGCAGTGTTGTGAAGGTTGACCCTGGTTATGTTTGAAGCTGTGTCGAATCTCGTCGGTATCGATGGGCCAAAGGATGAGATTGTCAAACTGCTGACACAACAGTGGACGTGGATCATCCCAGCAATATCCTAAGGTAGTATCCATCTTTGGATCTGCTGGACTGGGGAAAACGACACTTGCAAACCGAGTATATCAAGAGCAGAAAGGGGAGTTCCTGTGCCGGGCTTTTGTATCGGTGTCACGGAACCCAGACATGATGAACATTCTAACAACTATTCTCAGCCAATTCAGCCAACAGTCGTATAAGGACACAGAAGCAGGAGACGTACAACAAGTAATTAGCAACATCCGACAATTCCTCCACGACAAAAGGTATATCCTCTAATGCCTTGTACTTGCATATGTCATATGTGTATGTGTGCGTGTGCGTGTGCGTGTGCGTGTGTGATTAGGTTCTCTAGATCTTTGCCTAGTACAAGCCCAACCAGTAGAATGCGATTGACTTTATGGTGGCCAATCTCTCGTGTCAACCGTCCCATGCTTATCCAGAATCTTGATAATATTTTGCTTACAGAGATAATTGAGTTCCCTTGATATTGGCTTGGTTCATATCTCTTGTTTAAACTGTGTGCCGTCCATGATGTTTTCATCTGTGCAGCTGCCCTTGTCTAATCCCCCTGTGACTTTGAACATTTTTTTCATCTATTTAAATAATCTCAGTCTATCTTTTTATGTACAAGTTGCATCACATCGTGTACCAACTCAGACCGGAAAATGCAATCGCCATAGATATCTGTTTGACAAGAACACCTACATATGTAATGCTATTTTAACACTACTACGACGTATTAGTTTTGTCGTTTACCTTTTGTGGTCAAGGATATATAGCAAGTTTATTTATTGATTTCTTTCGTGGGGTACAATTTTCGGGATATACTAAGTCCATGCTAATATATTTGGAAGGGGATGTCATGCTAGTATTGATCATACAATTCTCTCCAGGTACCTTGTTGTAGTCGACGACGTGTGGGAAGTGGAAATATGGGACACTATTAAGTATGCATTCCCCATGACCAGTTGTGGTAGTATGATAATCACTACTACTCGTATAAATGATGTATCTCAGTCATGTCGTTCATCATTTGGTGGCCATATATATAATATAAAGCCTTTGAATATGGTGAACTCAAGGAAATTGTTTTATAGAAGACTATTCAACTCTGAAGAAAACTGCCCGTCACACCTTGAAGAAGTTGCAGATCAAATCTTGGAAAAATGTGATGGCTTACCCTTGGCAATCATTGCTATAGCTGGCTTGTTGGCTAACAAAAAAAGAACAAAAGATCAATGGGATCAAGTGAAATATTCAATAGGTCATGCACTTGAAAAAAATCCTAGCGTCGAAGGAATGATGAAAGTATTATCACTTAGTTACTTTGATCTTCCTCATCATCTGAAAACATGCCTACTGTATCTGAGTATTTTTCCCGAAGATTACAATATTCGCGAGGATGACTTGATAAAGAGGTGGGTTGCTGAGGGATTCTTTCATAAGGAAAGTGGATGTACTGCACAAGAACTAGGAGAGATATGTTTCAATGAGCTCATCAATCGAAGCTTGATTCTACCCTGGGACTAAAACATATACAACGAGGTGTCAACCTGTCAAGTTCATGATATAATTCTAGAATTCATTGTATCCAAAGCAATTGAAGAGAACTTTGTAACTTTAGTTGGTGTTCCCTGCGTAACTAATGGGACAAAAGGCAAGGTTAGGCGGCTCTCGGTCCAAGTTGGCCAGCAAGGAGATTCTATCCAATCTGCAAGCAATATGGTACTGTCTAACGTCCGATCACTTGATGTGTTTGGGGATGAATCTCAAGTCCCTTATGTGGTGAAGTTTTGGCTTTTGCGTGTTTTGAACTTGCAATGCGGTAAAGATCATTATTTTTCTGGAAATAGTAGAGGGCTGCATTATTCTCTTGCAAATATAAAAGGAATGTTTCAGTTGAGATACTTGAACCTCACGGGGTTTCATATACATAAGCTCCCAGAACAAATCGGATATCTACAGCACTTGGAAACAATAGATATAGATTGTACCTCTGTATTTAGGTTACCAGCATCTTTTGTTAGACTTAAAAAATTGGTACATCTTTATACAAGAGAAAAGCTTGTGTTCCCAGATGGAATTGCCTCTATGCAAGCATTAGAGACATTGGACACTGTTGGCTTGTGTCGACAGTCATCCACCGGTACGTTTCTGCAAGAACTTGGTGAGTTGAAGAATCTGAGGAAACTTGTTCTGGACATCGACAACACTTATGGTTGCTTAAATGAAATTGAAATGAAAGCTGTTGCTTCTTCTCTATATAAACTTTGCGCAAACAACCTTCATTCTCTGAGAATTCTTAATGATGAACCCCCTGGTGCCGGCTTGTTACTGGAACCATGGTCCCCTGCTCCCCTTAGTCTCCGAGAACTTATTATCATTGGTGAACCCATCACGCGGGTTCCAGATTGGGTGGGCTCAGCTGTCAACCTCCAAGTGTTAGAGCTTGCAGTGAGTAAAATCAGGCAGGAAGATCTTTCTATTTTTGGAGGCTTACCTTCTCTACTCGTTCTAACTCTCTATACGTTTGAAGAAGCAAAGGCTGAAGACATGTTGACGATTGGTGGTGTTGATGGGTTCCAATGCCTAACAGTATTTGCTTATAGCGTGTGCTATGGAATGAACCTGGTGTTTGCAGAAGGATCCATGCCGAAGCTATCAAACCTCAAAATAGCTTTCAATGCAGCTACAACTGAGTCCCTGACTGGTTGTTGTTTTGATTTTGGAATGAAAAACCTCATCTGTCTCAGTGATGTCCATTATCTGTTAAAGCCAAACGCTGGTGAAGTAAGTGTCAGAAGCACTGACCAAGGTGTTGAGGCCGCAAAGGCTGCCATTGAGAGAGCATGCAGCTCACATCCCAACCGAGGTTGGGAATATGGTGAAGCAGATGAAGGAGAAGAACATAAGAGGTCGGTTCTATTTTATAACCTATGATGCCTCAGGTTACACCGCAAGCCAATGCAGAGACAATGATGCAAGGGAATGAAAACACCCGAGTGTGAGTGATCCGGGACATGTTGCTTGAGCTGAGTTGCATGAAAACGGGATGCACCATGCTATAGCTTCAGGCAGAGGCGTATCTGATGCACCCCCTAAAAAATGTAGAAATTTATATAGATTCTAATTTTTGGACTATTTTTTGCTAAATGTTGCTAGTATTTGGACTAATTGTTGTTAAATGTTAAGTATAACAGGGAAGTTTTTAAGCTTGGCACCCCACCAATTTTGTTCTAGATCCGCCACTGGCTTCAGGCAGTCCAAACTTGTAGGCCTCAAGGATAGATAAGGGGCCAAAATGTTTCATACTCCGTAGGAATCTTGCGATTCAGTATAGTGTTGAGCTTATGGCTGTAATTTGAGGTAGTATACTCTGTCACCATATTTCAACGAAAGAAAAATGTAATTTGGCCAGTTTAGATTGTATTCCATGCGGCATGGATAAATAAAACACGACAAAAGAGAGTAGCATCAGATGTGGCTGTTTGTCTGATTGAATTAACTTTGTAAATTCACTTGCAGTTGAACAAAGTTTGGCGATTCATTCACATGCATTGTAGAGGGATATAGTTGTGACAGAGTTTTTCTGGTTGAGTTAATTTTCTTCTTCAAATTCTTCAACAATTCGATCACATTCCTCAAGAATTTTTCTGTTTCATCAATGAAGCAAAACGAAAACAAAACAATGTGGGTGTTGCTACAGGCCTTCAGCTGCTGCTAATACAATTGGTAGCTAGTACGGCGCGAGGGGGACGGAGAAGCCACCGTCGTGAGGCTACCGCAGTTGTTGCTCCCACGCACGGGACTCCACGTATGCCTTGGACACCTTCCTGGCCACCCACGCCATCTCCGGCAATCCCCTCTCCTCCTCCTCCTTCGCCACGCACCGGAGCACGACCTCCACGAGCCTCTCCGCGGACTAATACAGGCACCCAACTGGTTTGCCCGGTAGCTGAACCATTCAAATCAGAACCAAATTGGGAACATAACAGATCTTAGGCTCCAATTCAATAAACATGACTTGCACCGGACATGCTTACACAAGGAGGAGGACAGGATGATTCTTCACCAAGGAACAAAGCTGTTGATGCAGAAGGTTGCAAGTCTGGCTGCTCGTCCATCGGCTGTTGCTGGAGACACAACGTCTTCAACCCTGGTAGTCAGATAAAGTTTTTGTTGAATTGTTGATGGTTGTTTAGCTCGTTTAAAACTTGTTGCAATCTTTTGTTTCTTTAGCTGGGTTGCTGACTTGCTCTAGTTCTGATAGGCTATTGACCCGTAGCACTCGGCACTCGCAGCAGGTTTCTCATTAGTGCCCCAGCTCACAACCTCGGTTTCCTGTATGATCTCATGCATAAGCGCAACATTTCCCAACCAAGACATCCATCCCAAGAATGCACTGCCGCTGTGCATGAAACCTGATTAGGCGCCGAAAAGGTCATGGCAGATGGCCCTTGACCCAAAATGCTCAAAAACCAAGGAATAAACAGGTACCACAGGCTTCATGATCAGATATCCATATAACTCTCAAATATGAGCAGTTCTTCAGACATTTGGGTAAGTCCAGTGCCAGCCCCAGTTTCGCAGCAGAACCACAAGCTGACATTGCAAGAGATGATTCACTAGAGTTGGACAAGAAGATCAAATGTCAGTGCAGTTCTTGGTAGCACGTACTGCCACATGTGTATCAACACGGCAGCAAGGCATTGGAGAGAGATTACTCATTTCACAGCTATGGTATGTCAGAAAACTTCCATCAACTATGCTGTTCATAATGAGGTCCTGGAGCAACTTCGATGAGGAACCACAATTTGATAATATAGCAAAGCAATGGAATATCATGTCCACTGGTTTTGGTAAAAAGGCAGATGCTTAGTGCTGTCAGCCCAACAGATGATTTTAGCTACAGTCCTGGCTCAAGGTGTCTGATTGATGTTGTTCAAGAAAGATAGCCTTCTTCCAGCAACCTTCGATCTATAACACCAGGTATCGAACACCTCCGTCAGGTCAGGGAATGCAGCATGCTTTGACTGAAGCCACTCCGATAGAATCTCGGCCTGAGTGTTCGATGGCAGCGTCATCACGATCGAGGCAATCGCCGATTCCAGCCCCTGCCAGACCTCGCCGTCCAAGTCGATCTTTGATGTTGTTTCAGCATCACCATTATTACCGTCGTCAACACTATTACCATCATCGTCGTCGCCACGATTGGCCTGATCGACCAAATGCTTGTTTATCCCTGCAAATCTGATCCAAACATTCACAGCATGGCACCGTCTCTCTGCCGGGAGGACGACGTTGCCGAACGCGACGGCCTCCAGGACCTTTGCAGATACCTCTATAACCTTCAGCCTGGTCTTCAGACATTCAGACCCCGGACACGCCGCCTCAACAACTGCAACAACATCAGACGATGCTCCGACCCAGTAGGCTGCAAGGAGTTTCATCATCTCCAGCTTGGTCAGCACCTGGCAGACCCAGGAGATGTCGGAGACGAAAGAATGCAGTTCCTGCTGAAGCTCGTTCTCGCCGGAGCAAGGCGGCTCCATCTGCTTCGTCAGCGCAGATCTCGTGAAATCGCTGAACCTGTTCAGTAAGCCCGCGAGGCAATCCTTCACCTCAGACTTCACGGCGTCGCCGCCATCGTGGTCGAAGGCTAGCAACGGCGCGTCGTCGTCCTCGGTGAGCATGTACTCGAGCTGCTCCTGCGCGGCGGACTTGAGCTCCCGGACCGCCGCCGCCGGCGCGGCCGTCGCGTGGCGGAACGCCGAGAGGAAGATGGCGATGGCGGGCGCCGGATCGATCGGCCGGAGGCGCGCGAGGACGCGGTCGTACTGGCCGCCGCCGAGGCACGGGACGGCGGCGAGGATCTCCTCCTCGTCGGCCTCGTCCCAGGGGGTCGACTCCAGGTAGTCGGCGCAGGCCGCGGCGATCCGGCCGCAGCCGAGGCGCGCGGCGGCCCGGAGCAGGGCGAGCGCGCCGCGGACGCCGAAGCGGGAGACGGGCTCGTGGGCGTAGAGGAGGCGGAGCGCAGTGACGTGGGAGCTGAGGTCCGTGTCGTCGCAGCGGACCTCCACGCAGTAGCGGGAATCTAGGATCTGGCAGGTCGGCCACGCGTCGGAGAGGCGGTCGGCGAAGTAGCCGCTGCCGGCGGCGAGCACGGCGGAGTGGCAGTAGAGCCACTCGTCCCGGCCGTCCGGCGTCCGCAGCCGCACCACCACGTCGCTCGTCGCCCGGTCGCCGATCTTGGGCCGCGCCGCCGCCGTCCTCATCGTGCACCTCTTGACTCTGTCGGTCTGCTCGATTTGGGGAGACTGCTAGCCACAAAGAACAGACTCGCTAACCATGAAAAAAAAATTAAACTGAATCAAAAGACAACTGATATGTAGCTGCAGCCTGCAGGCCTGCAGCGAGTATGAATCAAGAGTCTCGTATGAATTTTGCATGTATTTCACACGAAACTGTCTAAATCCTGCAGGAAATGGGAAGGCCTGAAATATGGGACGCGGACTAATGGAACATGGAGACAAACACATATACGGAATTGTTTTTAGAAAAAATCTGAAATTGTTTACGCTCAAAGATTACCAAATATTCTGCTAGTGTAAATAATTTGGTCGCGAAATATTTTGCGCTGACTTCTGGACAAAAAAAGGACAAATCTCTGACGAATATAGCGTGTATATAGCGTCATTTTTGGCAAATCCTTGACTCATCTTGCAATAACTGTTATTTTCTGGCACAATTTTTTGTATGGGTGCACTACTTGACAATATTTGCCCGACTGAAAGTTTCGATTTTTTTGAATTACTAAATTATTTTTGAATATCAAGTGCAGGCGTACCCGAGAGGCACTAGGTATTTTCGCTGAAATATGGCTTCAGGAACTATACTGAAATCTACCCGCAAAAAAAAAAACCGAACCCATAATAATTTGCTAAAATACAGAAAGATCTAAACAATACACCAAATAAACCATTGGAGAAAAGTTAAATAAAACTATCACATTTATGTCGTTTTCGCATAAAACAACTACTAGTACTTGATTTTTTTCAAAAAAATACCAATATTTTGGGTGACAAACAGAGAAAAACGCAAATGGTTGCTTCATTAAGTTCATGGCACGCATGACATGGCGTACTTGGCACCAAAACGACATACACGTTGCTCACCGGACGTAGCGAATCTTTTTGTCTACAGTTTATGTTCCTATCGAATCAGCTCGTTGTATCACTCTCTCTTTTTGTCTAAAATACATGGACTAAACATTGTACTCATGGGTTTGTAGAAAAGTTAAAAAGGGCAAGAAGGGTATGTTTGACAAAGTAAATCTATTAAGCTAAGAAAATAAAATCATGCCCTTTCTCCAGAAGAGATGAAGGATTTGCCAAATAAAGGAGCAAAAACTCAGAACAATTGATTTTAGCAAAATGTTAGATATTGAATTGGGGGAAAATGGCGATATAGTCTATCATGGATATATTTTACTCGGTAGAAATGGTGTTGGATTTAGGGGGTGGAAGAAAACTTCAACCGACAGGACGGTGTGCACTCGGTTTTTGTCTTCCCAATTGCACAAAGAGCTCCAAGAAATGTATCGTCAATTATAGAGCATAATTATGTCATTTCACAACAATTTATTCAAAATTAACTGTTTTCAGCACAAAGTCTTCCATTCCATTTACGTGCTGGGATGTTAGGAACTTCGTGAAAATTCTCTTCTTCGTGTCGAGTTAGGAGGTGGCACTGCGGGGGCGGAATTGGGCCAGCACCCAGTTTCATCTGTGGCCTTAGATCGTTGGGCGCATGGGGTTGGCAATTTGCGTGGGGTGCAGTGGCGGTTCGGTCGGTCTCGCTTGGGCGGTGTGTGGTTGGCGACTCATCGTCGTGTAAAAGTCATATCTTGGCTTCCGGTCAGAATCGACGGCGGGTGTCCTTTGACGTTGTTTCTTTCATGATGACGTCGTCCTAACGGTGTTCTCACTCCTACGTTCGTCCCTCTAGGTCAGCGACAAGTTACGCATTCGCGTTTGCATCCATGCATGCATGAAGTAGCTCATTTTGCATGCATTTCATGATAGCAATAAGCCATGGCGTCCATGGCGTGCACGGTGGACCGGCGTGAGCGCGCCAAGGTCGGGTCCGTGCACGGCATGGTGTGCGCGCGTGGCGTGCGTGTGTGTGCGTCCGTGTTAGCGTGTGCGTGCGTTCTGTTAGTAGTTAGCGATAGGATCGGAGGCGACCATGTCCAGGCTCAGC
Organism: Poa pratensis; assembly: GCA_947311845.1. NCBI lineage: Eukaryota > Viridiplantae > Streptophyta > Magnoliopsida > Poales > Poaceae > Poa > Poa pratensis. The sequence continues at coordinate 46,301,339 of CAMZMU010000077.1, read as the reverse complement.
AGGTTGGCCGCGTTGATCGCGTCTCTGCGCGACGTGGGCGCGAGCTGGGGCGAGTGGAGCGTGGCGAGTAGGTGCGTCGTCGGCGCGGCCGTGGCTTCGTGTGTGCGAGCTGCGGCTATAAAGCCCACCCCTCTGTAATCTTCAAGTACCACGAGGTTGAGCTCGGGAAGAAAAAGTCCAGAAAGCCGTCAGTGCGGCCGTGTGTTTGTGCGCCTGAAAATTCAGAGCCTGTACTCCTTCTTCTTCCTCTGTACCTGTCCGTGAGCTGAGAGCTAGCTTGGAACTGCCTGCAACAACATTTCATGGGTAGATACGAAGGGTATTTTGAGGAATTTACTCTTCTTTTAGTTTCTGTCCGGTGTAATTCGGCAGCTCGTACCGGGCAGCGAGTAGTAGCAACTTTTCGGAAGCGTGTAAGATTGTACTCCTTTCGTTTTTAATATAAGATGTTTTACCATTTGTCCACATTTATATGCATACTAATATATGTAAACATGTTTAATGTGCATGTTCATTCACTTTAATATGCATGGACATAACATGTGCAATAGCTAAAAATATTATATTTAAAAACAGAGGGAGTGCATGATGTACTTTACATAGTTACATACATATGATGAATTTCACTGCATGTATATGTAGTTATGTGCGCATGTGGTTTTGCATAAACCGTCCCGAAAAGCTGGTTTTGCAAAAATAATTAGTTTGAAAGGATTTATAGAATTAAAGATATGATAAAATACTCAAGTTTCACATTCGAAATTTGAACAATTTAAATTTCATCAAAATTGTAAACTAAGCGGTGTGATTGTATTCTAATCTTCCCAAGTTTCAAGAAATGTACAATTTGTAAATTTTGGATAGACAGAATAAAATATATGGAGTTTTGAAGTTTAAAATATTTTCTTCTTTAGACCGATACTCAGCAAAATACAAGGGCAATCTCGTTTCAGACCGCGCGTGGACGTATTGAGCAAGTTTAGGAACCATATTGAATCATTTTCCGAGTTCAAGACCGTTTTTACATAGCCAACAAGTTGAGTACCGTGCATGCATTTCACTCCTTTAATACTCACCCGATTCTAATATAATTGAACTCTATGTTTCTCTAAAGTCAAATTCACTAAATTTGTCTGGGTTTATATAAAAATATATGAATATCTAGAACGTCGAATCTATATGCAAATATGTTGAACCAGTCACCTAATAAAACTCAACTGGTGTTATAGATGTTGTTATATTTTTCCATAAATATGGGCAAAGCTGAAATGATTTGACTTGGGAGAAACATAGTAGTTCAATTATAATTGGAACCCAGGGAGTAGCGATTTTTGCTTTTTCTAACTCATCGTTGAGGGATGACCAATTTGAATTCATCATTCATGCCGGTAGACCGAAGTGATGAGGAAATCATAATCCTAACGCAGTAAGAGGGATTCTAGGAAAAATGAAAATGCCCTTGACTCCATCATCAAAGGAAAGGGAAATACTTATCTCTCCCCGCACACCTCCTCTGTTCCCAATTCCCATCCATGGCGGCGCGCTACACCCCCATGACCCGCCGGCGCTCCACCGTAGCACGCCGCCGCTTCGCCGTTTCCTTCTCCCTCTAGCCTCCTCCGCATCGCCCTGCCCCTGCTCGGTCCGCCCAGCGGCATCCCCCTGGCCTGTTCGCGAACCGTTTCAGAAACGAAAGCGCGAGGCCGTCATCCGTGTCTTCGCGATCCCCGGCGACGCAGTGAGGTGAGGAATCTACGCCGCAAGGCAGGCATCTGTGCGTACCATCTCATCCCCTTGTCTCCACCCTCGCGCCGTCTGACAATTTCTTTGCCTCGCAGCGCCGACGACGCCCGCCACGTGTTCGACGGAATGCCTCCTGGGAAAAAGGACGAGGGCGAGCCGCCGATGAGCGGATCTGACCGCATAGGCGCCCTACCCCACAACGCGCTCCACCACGTGCTCTCCTTCCTCCCAGTGGAGTCGGCCGTGCGAACTTGTGTGCTCACCCAATGGTGGCGCCACCTCTGGAGGTCCACCACAGGCTTGCGCATCATTAGCCTTGGTAAAGGTTTCCAATTCCAACAGCTCCAGAAGTTGGTGGACCATCTGATGATCCAGCGTGAGCGCACAAATCTAGACACTGTTGAGATCAAAATTGTTGAATACGCGGAAGACGACGATATCGACCACTATGTGAACTTTTGGATCCATTATGCTGTGAGGTGCAAAGTTCGGGTGTTGAAACTTGATATCTGTGTTGCTAATATCAGCTTGCCTCTTGTCTCTCGGCATCTGCGAACATTAGACCTTCAAGGTGTATTCCTACGAGAGACATTTCTTGATTTTGCAAACTGTCCTGCACTGGAGAATCTGAAGATGAATGTTTGCTACATCGATTCTGATAGGATATCATCCCCTTACCTCAAGCGTTTGAGCATCTCTGACTGCCAGTCCCCGACTTGGAGGTCCATGTTTCTACTCCAGGCCTTATCTCTCTGGAACTAGTTCGCTTTATCGGTAGAACACATTTTCTTGAAAAGATGCCATTTCTAGAGTCTGCATATGTGGATCTGGATGAAGGAAGCGAAGATTTCTGTTTGTATTATGGTACTGTGTTTCCTGTGGAGCTAACGATGATGCATGTGTGAATTGTGGTCGTATTAAAGATGATTGCAGCAGCAATTGTGTGCTTCTGGATGGTATCTCACGTGCTAAACACCTCAAGTTGCTATCTGGAAGTGGAAAGGTACGGCATTCATCTTAAAATCCTTCATGTTTTGCCTTTTTTTGTGTGTTGCACTACCTGTTAAATATCTCATTATTAGGATGTAAGGATTTATCCTTTGCCACGCGGTCAACCAAACTATGCAGTTACACCAGCATTTTGACTTCTGAACCGCGCATGTTTGCTCTGAAAAGTTGTAACTTGTAATACTACAATAAATGTTTTGTAACTACCCATATCATTGATTTGGGTTCCCTAATTTTTGAAAAAAAAATCTCATCGCACATCCATGTCCATTATCTACTTACATAGGCCTTAATGTGCATATCTATATTGATTATTTCTGTGATAGGAGATGCGATATTGGGTAGCTTTATTTATAGCAATGTGACATTTACCGTTTGGCTGATTTGTTCATGAGAGTCTTGGAAGTGTCACTATCTACATTGTTGCTGAAAATAGGCAATAAACATATTCATTACACATCGCCACCAATATGGGATCTCAGATCATCATCTCACATTCTCGATAATTGTTGCTTTCTTTGCTTGTTGTATATTTCTTTCCAGTTCATTTTCGCAAGGGATTTGAAACACTGCCCGACATTTAGCAAGTTAAAGACTTTGTTGCTCAACGAATACTGGCGTGAGGCTCCTAATCTGGATCCACTAGCTTGTATTCTGAAAATTTCACCAGTTCTAGAGAAGCTAACTCTTCAGCTTTTTCAAAGGTATAAATCTTTTAATTGGACTGTTGCTGCAATGTTGAAGTTATTATCGATTATCCTTCTTGGGTAAATATTCTTTTCTTACTATAGGGACCAAACCATGAAGTGGAAATGAAAGGAAGCTGCAGTCCAATGGAGGAACCCTCTGCAATATCAAAGCACCTTAACATGGTTGAAATCAAGTGCAAGGTGGTTGACGAGGAAATTCATGAAGTCTTGAAGTTCCTGTCTGCATTTAACATACGTAAGCTAGCTATAACACTTACCATGCTACCTATATTGTTAAATTAGCTTTCATATGTGGGGAGAAAATTACGAAAGCAAGCAGTGAAGAAGAAACTACTGTATTATATAGCAAGGGCAGATAAGGATACCAAATAATTTTAGTCATGAAAAGTCTTGACCACGTCTGGTGATGCGCAAAAAGAAAAACAATGTACTCTATATATATTACCTCTGAACAAATGACTGAAGTTTAGTTCAAAGTAGCGATGCTATATCTTCACATGTTGATTACCTCAGCAAGTCAAATGTTTAAAACGACTTTTTGCTCATTATATTGTGGAATGTACAAATGGTGCTACTCAAAAGTATTTTTAATAAACTCAGTAGGTGTAAGCAGCTCAGCTCCCCTTGCCCTTATGGGCTGAATTATTTGGCACTAGGTTTGCTTGTGATTCCGGCACAAACTTATTTGCCATTTTCATAGACTTGCCTGGGAAGTTTTATAGTTTATATAATACATAGCATCCAGTAAATCGCCGTATCAATTAACAGCCAGAAATTGCCGTATCAATTGTAACCAAAGTTTGTGCGCAAATTCATGTTTAGATAAGTTGCACTTGGTAAATTAAGTGAATCTCCGTCATACTTACCAAACTGTCCATCCCTAGGCTGTTCATGTTTAGATAAGTTGCACTTGCTAAATTAAGTTTAGATTATTTTCAATGCAGATACACTAGATTCTTACATCATCTTTTCATTTTTGTACAGGATTTGATTTGGGCGAGAACATCTAGGCTGTCCATCCCCCTAGGCAAATCGGAAAATACGAGGCTTAAGCGTTTTATTGCATGACGCCGTGACGATGCTTCCGTCTCTTCTTGGCGTGTGCTGGTGTGCATGCATGTTATGCCGGTTCTACGTACTCAGATGAACAGTGTAAAATCCGTGTGTAGAGTCTAGAGCATCTGTCTAGACTTGGCTTTTACCCTATCCTGTAATTTCTGTTGCACTTCCGGTAGAGAAGTTATATCTGAACACTGCTATTGTGTTGGGGTTTACTGACCAAGTGAGGTATCGTGAGCTTCAGTTTGTGACATGCCCATTCTCAAACCTGATCTGAGATGACCATGGCAAGGCGCCAGTGCTAAAGGAGAAGCAGCTAATGGTTAGGTTACCACCCTTATCGGCACTTGTTTAGAACTTCTTGTTTCACATACAAGTGCCATTCTTGTTGTCCGAGGAGCCAATATTTAGCCGAATTCTACTCCATTTACTCATCCACGTACTCCCTGCGGTTGAATTGTTCCTGTAAAAAAAAAATCTTGCGGTTGAATTGTTCCTGTAAATTCTTTTTGGGACGGAGCCTCTAATACTCACTCGGTTCTAAAATAATTGAAGTTCTATGCTTTTCAAGTTCTAAAATAATTCAAGTTCTATGCTATCTAAACCTTCAAAATCTGTATTGTATGCAAATATATCCAACCACGAATCTAATAAAAGTAAACTGGTGTTATATTTTTCCATAAACTCGTGATCAGAGTTGAAATAATTTAGCTTGGGACACAAAGATAGCACTTGAATTGGGACAACAAATATAGTACTACTTGGATTTTGCTTTTTGGAACTCATCATTGTGGAATGGTCAAGCTGACTCCATCTTTCATGCTGGTAAACCGAAGTGATGAGAAAATCATAATTCGAATGCCGGATCGTTGAGAAATATACTGAAGTAGTAGTATTTTCTTGAACAAGCGTTGAGAAATACTCTAGTGGGCTTCTAGTGGGCTTTCTACCATCCAGTGCCGCTCTAGGTTACCTGCACTTGAAGGATCGTCTCCACTTCACTCAGTCACAGACAAAGCTCCACACTGCGGCGGCTGCTCTCACTCCACTCCCCGCCGCGATGGGCTCTGATGGCTGGACGCTGCCGGACGGCATCGACGACAACATCCTCTCCGAGATCCTCCTCCGCCTGCCCCCGCAGCCGTCCTCCCTCCCGCGCGCCTCCGCCGTCTGCAAGCGCTGGCACAGCCTCGCCTGCGACCCCGGCTTCGGCCGCCGCTTTCGCCGCCACCACCGCCGCAACGCTCCACTCCTCGGCGTCTTCGACCGATACGATTTCGTACCCACTCTCGATGCCCCGGATCTCGTCCCACCTGGTCGATTCTCCTTACTGGCCGACGAGCTCGACTGCGACCGCTACGAGTCCTGGGGATCTCGCCATGGCCTCGTGTTCATCCTCGAGACGGACCATGACAATTCCCGCCATATCCTGGTGTGGGATCCCGTCACCGGGGACCAGTACCGCATTGGCATTCCGCCGGGTTTCAGAGAAGAGGATGCCAACATAGGTGGGGCGGTGCTTCGCGATGCTGCCGAAGACGACGTCCACTTCCGGGTGGTCTTGGTACTGGGAGACAATTTTTCTTTTAGAGAACACGCAGGAGTACTGGGAGACAATGAAGACGCGCAAGATAGACGAGCGCTCGCCCGCGTTTACTCGTCAGAGACCAACTTATGGGGTGATCTCATCTCAGTGCCGCTTCCACCCGAGGCTTATATGATCCCAACTCCCATGTTTGTTATGGTGGACGACTATCCTGCTGTGCTGGTTGGGGATTCCCTTTACTGGCAGCTAAGGAGTTGGAATTTTTCTGGACTTCTCGAGTTTAATTTGGAAAAGCAGAGGCTAGATGTGATACGGCTGCCGCACCGTATGGATTCCGGCTGCTTTTCTGTTATACGGAGAGAGGATGGTGGACTGGGTTTCCTCTCCCTCTCAGGCTTCACCGCCCAATTATGGAACAGGAAGACCGATAGTGATGGGGTCGCATCATGGGTGCTCGGAAGAACTATTCAACTGGACAAGCTACTCTCCCTGGATCTAGAAGAGCATGGGAATTTTTTTCTACTAGGATATGATGAAAAGAATAATTATGTGTTCCTCGGCAACCAAATCAGTCTCTTCATCCTCCAGCTTCAGTCATTGGAGTTCAGGCTGCTCATGGATGATAATGTAACCATCGATTTTCCATTATATTCCTGCCATCCGTTCGAAAGTGTCTTTGCTGCAGGTAATAGACTCAAGCCACAAGAGAACTAAGTTATTTTTGTTGATAGAATGATGTTCACATCCTTCTCCTTAGTACTCCTCATTTCCTTCTGGTAATGCATGTTCTTCTCCCTCTAGGCTCTAGCCGCTCCCATGACTAGTAAACTAGGACCCTTCAACATTCCCTATTTGTGCATATGCTTGTACCTGCCCCGAGATGAGAATTCTATCATGCCAAGTAATAGCAAATGAACTACTTTCTCTTTGTTGTGCTTCGGGGATAGTATATATCAGGTTTATGTTTACTAGTTGCTGCATTGCATTTTACTTTTTATGTGGTTACGGGTCTCATGAATTTGTAGTGTAGCTTGCATGTTGTCTCGTCTAATAATTGATAATACCAGTACCTGACCATTTGGTTTCAAATTTCCCTTGTTTTTTTTAGACTTATAGCTATGTCATTTCAGTATTTCACATTTGTGCTTATTTTAATCGTTGTGATACCTAGTGAATTAACCATTGCCACACTACTTGAAGGCTTCATTAAGCTTTTGTTTGTCCTTTTTCTTAAAGTTATTGTAGTTTTCTCGACGATTATTATAGTGTTAGGTTTTGTGATTAAATATTTTCTCTACTTGCATATATATGTAACTGGCCAAGCCCCTAAGATAATATGTCTTGTACAAAAGTTGAAACTATATGTAGTTATGCTCTATATGCCTCCTAATTTCTTCAATTGTGGTCACCTGAATGTTTAATACTTCATATCTAACACATAATCAAAATGGTATGACCATTAATCTTGCTTTCATCACTATTTTTAATTTTTATTCTTACTCGCATATTATCAATGTAAGTAGTGGTGGAAGTGCTGCTTTTTCATAGGTGTGGAATCCAACTCCTAATGATATATATTTTGTTAGGAAAGTGATCGGTTTTGTTAGTAAGATAGAGATATGTTTTGTTAGGAAAGGTAGAATTATCTTTCTGTTCTTAGGCATCAAGAGTAAGCTAGTAACTATCTAATCCCTTAAGAAAGAGATATGTTTTGTTAGGCAAAAAGGAAACCATGGCCCCTTATGGATAAACCAAACAAGAGTAAGCTAGTAACTATATCTAATCCCTGCCCCCAACCTTCGCTCGCTCATATACCCGACACCATGGCCAGACAACCCTTACTCCTTGGAGATGTATGTTCAAACACTGTCACATTCATTGGTCTTGAGACCAGCACCAATCTTACATGGTTCATGCTGTGAAAAGTGAACAGATGAGAGCTATTTTGGCCTGATGAAGTATCGGTTAATTAAGGAATACATGATCCATTGCTTCAGGCTTGTACTGCATACATTTGAGGAAATTCAGTTTATTACTAAAAAAATATGCGTGAGCTGGAAACAAGATGTATCTTGACTCCATGAGCCCCTCATATGCCCACTGTTCTTGTAGTCAAATACTACTAGCATTAGAACTTTAATGTGTGCGCCCATGGTTTTTAAGGCGTCGCCTAGGCGTCGCCTAGGCGACGACTAGGCGTCGGGGCGGCTCGGGATGGCGAGGCGTCGTCCTCGCCTTAGTCTCGGATCGAAGGCGTCCAGATTCGTCGTTCGAGGCGTCCAAGTCGACGCCTAGGCGTGGAGAGCGTCGCTCTGGTCGTTTTTGGACGCCTTCGTCGTCTCCGGGCAGGTCGAGCGGGAACACAGCTCGACGGCGCGGGAAACAGAAATTGGCGGGAAAGAGAAGGAATTAGGGGGGTAAATAGTCAGGAATCGATGTGAGAGAGGGTGAGGAACTCACTGGTGGCAGGAATCGATCTGAGAGAGAGAAAGAGGAGCTCTCTCCTCTCAGGCGGCCAGCTCCTCTTCCGTCAGATCTCGTCCTCCTCCGCCCGAGCTCGCCCTCCTCCGCCGGCTTCCGCCCTCCTCCGCCAGCTTCTGGGCCTCTCCTCCCCTCGCGTAGCCCTCTCCCAGCAGGGCAACAAGGTACGGCTCCACTCTCTCCCTCATGGTCTCTTTCCTCTCCGCTGTTCCGTGGTGCTGTGCTGCTTGTGCCCGTGGTGCTGTGCTGCTTGTGCCCGTGGTGCTGTGATGCTCTTTGTGCCTCTGATATAGTAGATTAGTAGTAGCTAGTTGATTAGATTAGTAGTATAGCTCGTGTCCCGTTGTGGTTAAACTAATTGATGCATGTCCTTGTTAGCTGATTAGATCAATATAATATTAGCTTAGTGGATCTTCTTTATACTAGCTTATTAGAATAGTAGCTTAGTGGATGTTCTTTAATATATTGTTTGCACCTTGCAGCTCCACAATGGCAGATGAGGGAGGTGGGGAAGGTGATGCAGCTTATGATCCAATGAAAGATCCAGAACGCAGGCCACGGAGGTCAAAAGATCCGGGGTGGAAATATGGGTATTGGTTGAAAGTTGGCGACGTCAATGCTGTTGTATGCAATCTTTGCAAAAAGATAACTAATGGAGGGATCAAGAGGCACAAAGAGCATCTTGCTGCCACCGGTGGGGATGCAACAGGCTGTCCAGGCGTTAGCACACAGCTTAGGAGGGAGATGCTAGAGTATTTGGAAAAGAACAGGAGAAACCCAGGACTGCCAGATGATGATGATGCTGTAGTGGAGGTAGATGCAACAGGAGCAGTCCAATGTTCCACTACAAGACCAAGTTCAGGGAAGCAGCCAAGCATAACAAGAAAGCCTTTGCTTCAAAAGTCCATGGCAAGAAGAATCAAACTGTTGCAGCCAAGTCAATTCTTTCCATGCTTAGGAAAAAACCTGAGGATGTTGTTGATGATAGACGCTCCGGGACTTCTCAAAGCACCATGGAGTCCTCCACAAAAACAGAGGCAGAGAGGCACTATGTGAGTATGCAGTGGGCATTGTTCTTCTATGAGTGTGGCATACCATTCCATGCTGCAAGCTCTAGGCAATTTCAGATTGCAATAGAAGCCTCCTGTCAATATGGCCCAGGTTACAAACCTCCTTCGCATGAGCTGAGAGAGCCATTGCTTAGGGATTGTGTGAAGGAAACAAAACTTATGAGAGTGAAGCATGAGGAAGCATGGAAGCAATATGGCTGCACACTCATGTCAGATGGCTGGTCAGATAGAAGGGGACGCCACTTGATCAACTTCCTTGTAAACAGCCCGGAGGGCACTTACTTCTTAGAGACAGTTGATGCATCAAGTGAATGCCAAGATGCTCGGATGATAGCTGATTTGCTAGAGACGAGAATTAATGATGTCGGTAGAGAGAATGTTGTCCAAGTTGTCACCGACAATGGTGCAAATTACAAGGCAGCGGGCAAGATTCTAATGGAGAGGATTCCTACACTATATTGGAGTCCATGTGCATGCCATTGCTTAGACCTAATGTTGGAAGACATAGGGAAGCTACCAGCCTTTAAGAAGCCTATTGCCCGGGCTAGACGTGTCACTACTTTCATCTACAGGCATGGCAGAATTCTTAGTCTAATGAGGAAGGCAACGGGTAACCTGGATCTTGTGAGACCCGCAGCCACACGCTTTGCCACTTCCTATCTTTCTCTGAAGAGTTTGGTCACACACAAGCAAGCTTTGAGGAGTATGTTTACAAGTCAAGCATGGGTTTCAAACAAATTGTCAAAAACACAAGCTGGTTTGAATGTGCAAGACATTGTGCTTTCGGCTGAGTGGTGGCATTCAGTTGAGGACTGCCTTAGAGCTTCAGGACCACTTCTTCGGGTTCTTAGGATAGCTGATGGTGATGAGGTTCCTGCCATGCCAGAAATTTCAGCACTAATGCGCTATGCAAAAGAGAAGATCACTCTAGGTTTCCCCCAGCAAAACAAGCAAGTTTTGCTCAAGAAAATCATGGACATTGTTGATAAACGTTGGGAGAATCAAATGGATCATCCATTGTATGGGGCTGCTCTGTTTTTGAATCCTGGGAAGTTCTTTCCTATTGTTGAAAAAGGTGATGATGCCTTAAGTGGGGAGCTGAGAAGTTGTTTCAATGATGTGCTTGCCAAAATGGTACCCGATCCAATTCTTCGCAACAAGATTGATCAACAAGCTGTTCTCTATGAGGACAAGCGAGGATCCTTTTCTAATGTGATGGCAATTGAAAACATGAAGAAAAGAAATCCTCGTAAGTCAACTAATTAAATTTTAGCAAGTAGCAAGTTAATTTCAGCAAGCTATTTTCTGAACAAACTCCTTACTTGTGTTTGTTTTTATCATTTTAGTTGATTGGTGGCGTGCATATGGTGGCCGCACTGTTGAGCTACAAAGATTTGCAAAGCGCATTGTTAGTCTTTGCGCTTCATCATCTGGTTGTGAGAGAAATTGGAGCACCTTTGAATTTGTGAGCCTACTCTCAGTCTTCTTTTTCTTATTTCAGCAAGAGCAAGTTAATTTCAGCAATAGCAAGTTAATTTCAGCATGTTATTTATTCATCTTATTTGCTATTTGTAGATCCATACAAAGAAAAGGAACCGATTACAAGTAGCAAGACTGAATGACAATGTCTTTGTTTCATACAACCGGAAGAACATGAGTAGGTTTCAAAAGAGGCGTGAGAAGATGGGCGACACAAGCTATGACCCTCTGGTCTTTGAAGACTTTGATTGGGGCAATGAGTGGGTTGACCCAACAATGCCTCCACCTCAAGGTGCTCGAGGTTGTCCCGATGACATTGATTGGGAACTTGTTGATGAGGCTGTTGGTGCATCTTCGTCGCTTCATGGTCGTAGTCTTCCTCGAACTGCAAATGCAAATCGAAGGGGGTCAACAAGTGTCCAATACATCAGGCAGCGCAAAAGACTTGCTGCGGAAGCATGGACAGAAAATGATGACCAAGAGCAAGAACAGGAGCAACAACCAAGTATCCCCAATGGAGAGGATGCTGATTCAGAGGTGAATGATGATCAAGATGTGACCGATGATGATGAAGAACCAACCCAGGCTGACCAAGATGGTGAAGAGGTCGATGCTACCATTGATCAGTTCGGTGATGGTTTCTGAGACTTGGAGATGAGAGTTGAGACATGAGAGAGTGGCCAGCCTAGAGCCATTATTTGATTGTGTTTTGTGGAACCTAATTTATGTTCTGAACCTATTTTATTTTCTGTTGTGGACCTGTTTTATGTTCTGGATCATTTGTCATGTAATATGTATGCACTTATGTTTGTCATCTTATTTTGCACTCGTATTCTCATTTAATTCTCTGTTTTATACCAAATGTGGTCTGTTTTGTATGTTCTAACATATATGTCCATGCTTACTACAGAATTCTATTGGGCAGAGGAGAGATGGATGCAATATGGGCTCAACAGACAGCAAATGCAAGGTAATACTATCTATCATATTGCTGCCATATAATTTTGTCATAGTTATTTAAAATGAATTAAGGCGTCGCCTTGCCTTGCGCCTTAAGCGCCTAGGCGTTGAGGCCCCCCCCCCCCCCCCCCCCGACCGCCTTAAAACGCCTTGGCGCCTTAAAAACCATGTGTGCGCCACTAAATTACAAATTGCGTTTTCTCGTTCTATGTTTCAAATGTTGTTTTTGTCTAAGAATGCTGATATGATTCAACTTTAGAGCTTTTGACACAATTTCCACTACGGCAAAGCTAGTGTTTTACTGATGTGAGTCATATAAAAAAAACTGAGAAATAACTCAAACTGCTTTTTTCTGAATGTATAGTACGAAATTGCTTGACCGATGATGTTACTTCCTCTGCACTGCAGGTACCTAGAGCTACATGCTGGTGGCTGGGATGCAGGAATGGGTTGTCTGGTGAAGTCTCTTTCATCTCCTATGCGAGATTGACCCTGTATGTAGCATCCATGGTGAAGTGGACCTGTAGGAATTAATCCTCCAATTGGCGTCTACATTCTGCCTCCATATTAAGTTTCAAAATACTCTACATATTGGCTGGGTCCCACATACCTAATTAAGACGAGAGAGAAAGACTAACTACATCATCTCCATCCCCACCAATCTGCATTCTCGTGCCCAACTACATGCTTTGTTTCCCGTGAATTGCATGGCTAACATTAATTAATTAAGCTATGGGTAATTGGAATAATGCTTTGTTTCCTGTGATCAATTAATGCATTGCATGCTTGGTGTGTGACAAAGTAGCACTAATAAATGCTTGGCTAATTTGTAAGAATTTTGCTAGGATGTAGACTATTTTGGAATGGAGGGAGTATTAGCTAATCTATGTAGCCGTTTGTTAAGTGGGATGATGGTACATTCTCCGGTTAATTATTACTATTTGCCTTGTGGTTAATTTACGTCTGCTGCTTTATGCTTTCCATTTTAGCCTCTGTGTTGCTCGTGTTTGCTTGGGTGTCTGTTGGATCAGGCGTCTGACGTTGGGTTTCTGCTTAGAATATGTTCCATGACGTTGATTTTTAGAAATGTTTGTACTGACTGAGAATGTTGAATTGCACAACTAGTCTCGCTCCGACCTGGGAGTTGGGAAGAAGCATAAGTATTTTGTTGGTGAGGTGATATTTGCCACTCCATAAACAGCCGGCGATCCAACAAGGCAGGCAGGCAGGCAGGGTTTCAGTGCTCTATTTTGCTGCTGTGAAGGCTTCTTCCTCGTAAGAAAGACGAGTAATCTCGGCTTTGTGATGAGAGTATGAGGCAAGTTCGATGTACTCGATGACATGTATTCTCACGGTTTACAGGTTGCCTTTTTTTTATTTCATGACTGGCAACTCATATTTCTTCTAGCGTTTCTCTGTCCTATTGGTCACCCTTGACATGAAGCTTTTTCTTTAGCACGCGTTGATACAACTGGAGCTCATACTCGTGACCCTCGACCTTTAAGAGCTATTTGTTTTAACATACCTTAACACGAAACGAATAGGTCATGAAGAAACAAATGATTACTAAAACTGTTGCCTTAACACGAAACCATCTGAACATAAACATGAGGAAAATGTGACATACACAAAAAATACGTATTTTATACATTAGTAAGGTGTGTGATCTGTGACACTGCAACTCCTAGATTTCTGATGTACTTAATTTACAATATAGCTAATGTCTGGAACAATGTGATGCATCTCAAAGAGTGACGGTAGTAGTAGTGGTAAGATATATATTTTCACAAAAATCGGGTTCAGTCGAAATGGTCGGCGGAGAAATCGGGTTCGTCGGGCTTCTGCAGCCTGCGGATCATGGTGTCGTCGGCACGGGCGAACCTTCTGGACGCGGAGGCGAACTTGTGCATCTGGGCAGCAGCACCCTCGGCAGCAGTCTTTGCGCCGCTCGAGGTGCCCTCCTGTTTAGGCTTGTCAGCGACAGGGTGTTCTTCTGACCACCATGAGTATGATTCCCACCGGCTCAGGCTCTCGGACAGCTTCCTTCGCTGGTGCTGCCGCCATGCTGCCTGGATGAAGCAGGCGGCCCATGTCCTCCAGTGGTGGGAGTAGAACCGGAACGTGTGCTGGAGCTTCTTGCTGTGAAGCCTCCGGAACTGGTTCGCGACGAATTTGAGGTCCTCGGCTCGCAGCGCGAAGGCTTCCACTTCCGTGAGGCTTCGCACGGTCCTTGTGGAGAGCGGGAAGTGGATGTTGGTCTTCGGAAGCAGGGCCCAGGTGAGCAGCTCCTCGCCAGCGAAATCACCAGGCTTTAGGAGGATTGAGTTGAAGAAGTTGCTCCGCCTCCGTTGGTTGTGGAACTCTCCAGCTTACCACGGATGATGAAAAGCATCTCGTTCACAGGATCGCCCTCGCGAGAAATGTATGTGCCCTCGGGCACAGAACGACACCAGTCGCTCGCAGATGGCATCCAGAAGTTGGTCGTCCATCTCGGCGAAAAAAGGGACCTGCATTTTACAGAGGTATCAGAAACCTGCCAAGGAACGGAGACATAGTTTGGACTAGCAGTGTAGGCAGTCGATAGGGATGTAACCCCAACTTACACGTCGAACAAGATCCAAACAAAGATGGCGCTGTACATCCCGACGTATATCAGCAGGCAAAGCTTGCAAGATGGATTCTTCTTCAACTCCCCGCGTTGCAAGCCATTTAACTTGAACAAACCGCTGGACACGTTCTTGAAGGTAAGGTGGGAGTTGGTGATGCCTCATCCACTCCTCCATGTCCCTTTGCCTCAGTCTCCACTCTTCAAGCCTTTTGCTAACAGACTGCAAGTATGTCTACAAGATAGAAAAGAGAAGTAAGCAGCTGTCAACATGGAAATGGCTTACTGCACAAACAGAAGTAGTTTACGTTCTTTTAACCAATTCAAACCATGACATGCACCCGCATACATCAAACACCTGATGCATCCATCTATTTAAAACAATACAATCCATGGAAGCGCTACAGAAATAGCATTGATAGTATTAACACTTTGCATGAAAAAACTTACAGCATAACAAACTTGCTGGCTACTTTTCAAAATTAGGTCTAGAAGAAAATTATCAAATAGTGCAGTGAGTATGTCATGCTTAGCTGATCCTCAAGGTAACTAATAATACGAGCATAACAAATCAGAATCGTCCACGAAAATATTACCTGCATTTTGCCAATCAGCTGAGCAAAGAGTATGAGACTGATAGCACCGATTGCAATGGCAAATACATTCTCTACGATGAATGCACTTGTTTTAAGAGGATTTCCACTTGAACTGAAAAGGCGAAAACAAACACCAAATAACTTAACCTGATTAACTGTAGTCAAGGCACAGAAACCAATGCATGCACAAGGAAAGAACTCCAAGTAACAGAATATAATGATGGATCACTACCTAAGTTGCAGTAAGCCCCACCACAGACAGTAGAAATACTTTTCACGGAATGCAGTTGAGACAGCGCCCTTAGTCAATGCATCTGAGAACATTCCGTAGACAAACTTTGTGGAATTAAGGTTGGCATCACATTGTTAAATATTTGTGTTTTACTTCGCCAATCAAGATATCCAATAGAACCAGTACTCTCGCAGCTTATAAAGTTAAGGTCGCAAGATATGTTTGACTCATTAAGGCACTGCTGATTCCAACATGTAATCTGCCGCTCAATAGAGAGAAGATAGTATATTGCTCCAGTAATCTGCAGCGATACACATAGGTCGTAAGTGACACTAAAGTAACAACTACACAATGTACCAAAGACATGCAAGGTGATAGAGATAAACTTCTACTTTGGGTCACAAACGTATCTCTACTTGAAACCGTATTATTAGTTATTTTCTGAAGATTTTATTACTGAATAATGCATTACAGGATAATAGATACACAAACCCACTTTTTTGCCTATCCTATTCCAGATGAGACATTAAAAATAAAGAAATTGATTTCTTTTATTCCATATTTAGCAGAGACTATTCATTCTTGATTGCATATAAAATTGTGCATAACTCTTATGACAAACATAAGACGCAAAACTTTCGTGTACTTTTTAAATAAGCTTGACTATGAATTTTATACATGAAGTCAGAAGATGATAGGTGAGATGACCATACATGGCTTGCAAGCATGTAGAGCAGAAGATTGTACGCTGCTCCTCCCCAGGCTGACTTTGTAACCACTCCAGCAGCTTTGATAATTCGATTGCTTAAAGGTACAACGAGACACATTCTTAATACATACTGAGTCATAATAATAAGAGCAAATGTAGTGTTTCGGACGTTATAATCTGAGCGTTTTATCCCAGGCATGACTAACCACACAGTAACCTGCAAAAAAATATACCAGGAGATTCACATTATGACTGTAGATTTTTTCCTAACAATCGAGTAATGAATATTCAATATTTGGAATAGTCGGTCATCAAATAATTCAGTTGTACAGATAAATTTATTTTGCACAAACATTGGCTGAAATAATTAGGCAATTCTGGATGAATTAGTTAATTTCGAATCTTAACTTAATATCTAATTGACGACAAACATATGAAAGATGAGAAAGAAAAAATTCTTTGGAATATAAGTTGCAGTTAACAGATGGAAGACAATGGAAAAATCTTTGGAATATCTTTTGGCGGTCCACCTTTTAAAAGTTACAAGCTGCTGGTGAAAATCATGTGGTTACTATAAAATCAGGAACGAGGCGATGACTTCCTTTGGAAAGTGGCTGATTCAAAAGGAAATAATCCAATATGCTCAATCCAAAGGCTCGTTGTGAACCCAAAGAACCTTACCGATCTTTGCCACACGTATGCTAATGAATCAATTTAAGGACAAAATAATATGGAATGCCACTGAAACAAATTGAGGTACCCAAAATGGAAACAACAAAAATGCAATGTAAGCAATTGCCAAAATAATCTAACCACAATAATCCAAAAAGACCACAACAACTGTGTTTTCCAAGCTATATTTACCTGTGGAAGTGGCACAGCTGCAAGTAAGTCTATAAACAAATCTGTTCTGATATATCTTCGCCGGATCCTCTTTAGATCCACAATAAGCTCTCCCTTCCCAAGGACTCTGGACTTTGGATCCACATATGCAGTATGGAACTTGACCACGATGTTTAGCACGTAAAACAAGTCGGCAAGCGAACGCAGAACTGTGATTGTTGCCCTCAATCGCCGGTCCTTGGCAATACACGAAGTTTCTCCTTCTACTCTGACCAGTGGCAGGTAGTAGAAGAAAGGATCAATGAAAAGCGCAAACAAGCAGGCCATCAGATATACCCTGTTCCACCTCAGTACCATACTGCTCCCAGGGTCAGCACCACGCTGCCATGGCCTGTTGCCTTCATTTAACAGCTTGAGCTTCTCGAGGTTCTTTGCATCGATCCTGTTTGCTGCGAATCTGTCGACCCGCGCGGCTTGAAATGGTAGCTTGGGTTGGTCCTGTCTCTCGTCAGGAAAGATCCTGTAAACGGAACACCACTTAGAGAAAGGAGACGGTAAGAATGTCGAAACGATACGAGGGGGGCGCTCAACGCATATATCGTAGCGAATATTGAGTGGTCCAGACATGCATATATGACAAATACAAGTTGTTCTCATCTGCATTATCGTATTAGCTACGCTGCGTCGAACTTGACCTTTTCTCGGCGCATAGGAATCGACAAATAAATGTATGCCTGAAACAAAATGAGCTCTTCAACTTGCTATTCCAAATTCTCACAACTAGCATCACCATCCTATATATCCACCTACCTAAAGGAGAACAGCTTGAAAACTTTATCGTTGATTCACTGTGTTAGCTCTGACCCTCTATAGGTTCCTCAAATCGAGGCAACCAAATTCTTTGCCAAAAGCTCGAATTCGGCCGCTCCAATTCCCCGAGGAAGCAAGGGAGCAAACGCCGAAGCTCAAATCCTGCCACCCTCGAGTTATTCTCATCTCAAACCGCGACTAATCACCCCACCCCTAAGTCAAATCCCACCTAGTTCGAGCAAAACACCTCACACGGTATCCATCCAGACCAGGAGCAGCATATCAATCGCAAGCATATCCAAGACTAAATCAGTCCACGAGGTTCAAGCAGTAATCGAGCACAAGGCGCACGCACGCACCTGTTGGTCGTCCGCCGCTGCATCTCCACCTCATCCTGGACCCGGGACCCAAACATGGCGGCCGGCCGGCCGGCTGCCCCTGCTCCCCCGACGACTCGGCCGAATCTCGCGCCGGGCGGAGGCCGGTCAGGACAGAGCCCGAGGAAGCTTCCGGCACCGGATCAGCAGCATGGGAGGATCGGGAACGGCTCCTGTCTGCGCGGCTTGGCGATTCCGGGACTGGAATGGAATGGAGGCGGAAAAAATTCTCCTTTTTGCAGTTCTTTTTACAGAGAGAGAGGGTGGACTGCCTGTTCGTGCTCGTGCTACAGCTTAAAAAAGCTTGGGCCACACAGCAAAGTGTACACGAGCACATCTCTCCTTGTTTGAACGAATTTCGGCTAATTTTGCACCAACCAGTATTTGAACCCGTATACTTATTTTTGAAAATATCAGCTTAGAAAGTAGGTAAAAAATTATCCAGGGCTTTTCACGACGAGGGAGCTTTAGACAAAAGGTGTCTACGTATCGCGTCGGCAAGTCCTCTTTGTTTCGGAGGATTTTGAAATCTCGTAGATAGGGAAAACATAGAAATTTGGTGCCAAGCATACTTTATCATACAGAAATTGAAAATAAATGAATAGACAATAGAAGTCGCTTGATTGCACGACGGAAAATACGTAGGAATATATTTTTATTTATTTTCTATGTGACTAGCTGTGTGCATTAGTTGTCACTAAAACAAGCAAAAATTTCCAGACCTCTTCATGTCATAGAAAAGGAAAATGAACATGAGATTTTCCTTTGATAGCAACGTCAATGCATGCATCTGGTTTAAAGGAATGGAGCAAAGGAAAAAACACAGCAGATCACTCTTTGATCTCATCTTCAAAGGAAAAATGCAGAGAAATCTTGCAACCCACTTAGGTAGTATGTATTTAGTCTCTAGTGGCATGTTAACATCCTAGTTACAATGTACTATGTCCGTTCCATATTATAAGATGTATATGGACGTATTTTATTGTGTAGATTCATTCATTTTGCTTCGTATGTAGTCTACATTGGAATATATAGAAACATCTTATATTATGAAGCAGAGGTAGTATATAATGTGGTTCGACTTCTTTTTAGGTTGTGTTTACTCGAAAAGCGAGCACCGGTGATCCCGTTCTTTCTAAAAATTGACAAAATATATTTACGAGTTTCAGAAATTTTGGAGAGAAAAAATCCCGGATGTACCCAATGATGCATCTCACAAGCGTGTGAAAAAATCAACTTCAAATATTTTGCGCTACACAAAAATCACACAGTCTGATAAATTTGGAGATTTGAAAATATGCATATTCAGATCTACACTTTTATCATTTTTGTGTAGCACATGATAAAAAGTATTTGAAATTGATTTCGCACGTTAGTTGGGATGCATCATTGGCTACATGCGGAACCTTTCTGAAACCCGTAAATATTTTTTTGACTTTTTTTTAAAAGGCCAGGACCATCGGAGATCATGGGGAGCACGCAATCTCTTCTCAGTTCAGTGTATTTTTTTTTCTTGGAACCAAACAAACGTGCAACTTTCAAGATGCCACTCAAAAAAAAGGTGCCAGCGTTTCATAGTCATCTGGTTTGTAAGTTTGTTTTTTGAAATTAATCTGGTCTGTACGTGCAGTCTATATTCTACGTCATGGGAATTCGGCCCAACAGAGCTTCCTTGGTTTATAGGACCCGGGCCAATTCGGCCCAACAATGCTCGGCTCGGCTTGGACGCACATGACGGACGACAGAACGAAGCAGCTTAATCAAGTTTAGTCCCACATCGGGGAGCCGATGGAAGCGGACCCTCTTTATAATACGGCCCTGCGGAGGAAGCGTCGTGCCCCAATGGAAGAATTGGAGGCACACCCGACTCACGGGCAGGAGGCCGAGCCTGCTCGTCCTGTGGCGGCATGTGCGGTATGCACATTTAGCGACTCAAACAAACCAAATTGGCATTCTACATTGCTCGGTCAAACCCACCGCCACGGTTTGACGAAATCAGCGCGTGATACATGCGCTTGGCAATATAAACCCAACCTTTTGGCTTTTTGTGTTTAAATCTCACATACATATGAATTCACCAACACTTCAAAAAACAGAGAAATGTACATAGCCATGAATCAGCACACGATACATGGACCTTTCTCAGCAGCCAACCCCATACACTGAGGTAAGATGACATGATCTTTTACAACAAGTGATCCACTGTTATCAGCAAAAGAAACTTCAGGAACACTAGATTTCAGACTAGCAAACTACTCCTGATTGTTCTGTCGCTTCTGCTGTCACGTTTTTTGATTTTACAGCTAACTATGCCTTCACTAATGGTGAAGATGAATCGATCGGTCAGACACAAATACATTTTCTGCTCTAGAATGGTTTGATACCGGCGTTTTGCCTAAAATCTGTTATGATGCCGACAACAACTGACGGTCGACCTGGTTCTAGAGTGGAGGATCGCAGCTGCTCGCTCTGATTGGCTAATCACCCTGAACCTGAAATCCAAAAGCACAATGGTGAGAAGAGAGTTGAAGGCAAGTGTAACAATGCATGCAGACCCTGCGAAATGTATTCCAGCTTTTTATACGATGATGAAAGGAAAAAGTAATGTTTTAACTAAAAAAGAACGAACAGAACTCGAAAAAGTATTTAACAAAGTTGATGCAGTCCACGCTAACTGCTCCAGTTCTCCAGATTTCTGCGTTGCGTGCAGTATAAAGATGACCGCGTTTATGACGATGAATAACTCGAGAGCAGTTTGAAATTTTCGGCGCAAATCCTCCAAGAACCAAGACAGGGACCCAGGCCTACCCCCGCCCGGGAGGCACATTACCAGTTCTGTATACATGCATCAAGTCCAAAGGATTCAGGACCCAAGGAGTAGTTCTATATTTGCCCATAGACTACCACGATTGGTCTTCTTCAGATATAGTATCAGCAAGAGTCTGAATCCAGTTGATGAGTATTTTAGAGCATGCATTGCAACAATATGTGAATTCTACAACACAATCTTGTAATGGAACTAAGCATTTTCTGGTTGCATTGTGTCACACAACCAGAACCTTCCTTGACAAATTAACAAAATCTGATTCTAGTGTACCTTGGTAATAAACAGAGACTCAGAATATCCTCAATTTAGTTCTTCTAGTCAGGGATTGACGATATTTTTGGGCTAAGAGTTTTCACACGGTTTATTTTTTGTAAGCAACTAAACCTAAATGGAGTCATGGAAGAAGATAAAAATTGCAGACAGCCTTGGGCAAAAGTGGCAGAGCAACGCTGTAAAATGAGATACACAGTCTCTATGATATAGCAAGTGACAGATATAGGATGCAAGCTGAAACTAACAAAATATGCATACTTTTTCAGGAGGTTCCTGCAGTACTACATATATATAACCAACTTCTTGGTAAATTAGTTATAAGTTGGAACTAACCATTTTCGCCTTTCTTGGTAAAGCCATCCACTTCAGAGGAGCTGCCACCGTTCTTGCTGCCGCTGAATTCCTTGAGTCTCTTGGCGAAAAGCCTCGCGATCTGCAGCTGCGTCTTCGCCATGATCTCGGTCCTCTTGAGCTCCATCTCTCCCTTCCGGACCTCGGCCTCGGCCCTCATCCTCTCAGTGTCCCTGTACATCTCCATCCTTGCCTGTTCAATCTTAACGAACGAGCTCGCCAGCAGCTCGATGCTCCTCGAGACGTCGAGCTCCGAGCCCTTCCTCTTCCTGGAGGGCAACACGTCGTCCCATGCCTCCTCGGCGCCGCCGTTAGCCTCCTCCTTGCTCCTCGGGGAGCTCACATTGGCGGCGTCGCTGTCCGCGGCCCTGCTGCTCTCCTTCTGCGCGATCTGGTCGGCCTTCTCCACCGCAGAACCATTTGCATCTGCATTTAGCAGATCAGAGAGCACGACGGCTGGGCCCACGTCCGGCGGCAGCGGCTGCCGGAGGGCGGCGATGTCGGCTTCGGCAACTACATCCGGCTCCGCTTTCGCCGACGGTGCTGCAAGCAGGTCCGTACTGATGACGCTGTTACTGAGCTCCATCTGCAGCTGGCCGGAGGACCCGGCGGCAGGACCTTTGAGCAGCCCATCCATGCGGCCAAAGAACCGCCACGACGTGCCAGTGGCCGAGGCGTTGGCAACGGTGCCGGCGCGGGCAGCCGCGGCGGACTCGGCCCGGTAGCGCTTCTTCATGGACTCGACCTTGTTCTTGCACTGGTTGGGGGTCTTGGCGGTGCCGCCGGGGCCGGTCTTCCCGTTCTCGGAGGAGGAGGAGCAGTGGGCGGAGACGTCGTTGGCGATGTCGACCCAGTCGGACCACTTGAGCTTGGCCCGGTTGCGGAGCAGCCACTTGGCCTCGTAGGCCTGGAGCAGGCGGGAGATGCCGCCCTCGCTCCACTCGTCCCGCTTCTGCTGCGGCGGCGCGGCCGCCGTCAGCGGCGCCGCGTCCGGGAGGCCGTCCATGGCGACTCGGCGAGATCACGACGATCTCCCGCCGTGAGCTGCCTCAGACCTGCTGTACCAAACCCCCCCCCGATTCTGGTCGACAGAGAGCTGCGGCCTGTTGATGCTCAAAGCTTACTGATCCAGTGAGTGACCACGCCGAAAGATCACGGGGGGAAAAGAGGTCAGAAAGAAGCGAAGGCAGAGCTTTCCCTGTTTCCTTTACCGGAGAAGGGGGCACCAACCAAAAGGGGGAAAGTTGAGGAGGTCGGAAACTTCCCAGATCGATCAGTCTACTTGGTTGGCGGCAACAGATGGCGTGTCGCCGGCAGAACTGAACTGCTGCTGCTGCTGCTTCGAGTGCTAGTCCCGGAACTGGCGGGGAGCAGCAACCAGGAGGCGAGATTCTCCGAGATGGGCAGATCAAAGAGGCACTGCTCCCTGTTTACAGATGGCTGTTAAGTCGTACGCACGCCCTGTACGTATCACAACCCCATAGCTGTGCTCGATCAGTGGATGGAGGGAGGGAGGAGCGGACGAAGCTCTGGAGCAGTAGTCAAAGGCAGAGAGGAGGTAGAGACTAGCAAGGGCATCAAGAACAGTCGTGTTAACTGCCGCGTATAAGGACGGGGACGGCTGGGAGGGAGCGGCAGCGGGGAAATTGGCTGTGGAATGCGCGGAAAAGCGAGGGGCAGGCAGGCGGCCGGGAGGAGGAGACGGCTCCTTCGCCTACCTCCGCTCCGCGCGTGGGGCAAAGGGACGTGGTGGGGAGCGGAAAGTGGGAGGGAGACCGGGAGGAGGCCTGCCCTGACCGGCCGGGTCGCCAACTGCCGCCTCCTCGCGCCCGCGTCAGCTAGGCCCCTCTCTCTCCCTCACCGCGCGGACGGAGCTGACAGCGAGGGGGAGTGGAGGCGCGCGTCGCGTCGGACCGCATTAGCCCACCCATGCGGTCGGGGGAGTGGGGCGTGACGCGCGCGCTGACCGGCGGCGAAGCGGATGGATTCGTCGCTGTCGCGTGGGGGCCGAATCACGCGGGGCCTCGTTTCCCACGGCGGGCGGGGCGGCGGTGGGGGAAGCGGTAAGTCCAGCGGACCGTGGTGGTTGGTGGTGGGGCTCCCCTCCCCTCACTCCGCCGCGCACTTGCTCCGCCCGCGGTTGGTGGCGGGCGGCATCTTCTTCCCATCTCACCGAAATTTCTCTCTTGCAGCTACCACTGCTCAAGCCGTTGACCCCTCTAGCAATAGCAGCCGGGAAATTTAGTTGGAATTTTACCGCGTAATTGCAATCCTGGAACAGCTGTATACTGATTTACTGATATATGACACGGGAAACTCCTTTCTCACCGGAAAAATACAATTTCAAACGTCACACATAAATTACATGTACATCTCGATATTCTATGTTATGTGAGTTTCAGATAAAATCTACTCCCTCCGTCCAAAAATAAGTGTCTTAGATTTGTCAAAAAGTGGATGTATCTAGACATGAAACATGTATAGATACATCCACTTTTGTGCAAACTTGAGACACTTATTTTGAACGGAGGGAGTAGTATATTTCTGTGACTTGTGTAAAATAGATAGAAATGTTTGGTAAAAAAAGCCTCTTTTAAACACTAAGTTTTGTCTTCTTTACACACGATACAAAAGGTGTCTTTTTTCCATGAAACGATTTTGTGAGCATGTAGAATGTCGAGGTATACGCATGACTTTTCGAAGTTTTTAACATTTCAAAATATTTTAAATCAAAACTTTTAAAAAACAGGAGCATATACTGTCGGGTGTGATAGGGGACGGTGTGACACGCCCTAGCCTCTCTTCTACTCGAACTAAACACACTCAAAAACTGTCTGACATGTCCTGCATGACAGCATCTGAAATCTTCTAGTCACATCACCCTCTCTCCTAGTCCAAGGGCATCGTACCGCTAAGGATTATTTAGGAGCGGACGCAACTTTAGTGACTTTATGATTCTAAGTTGAGAAAATTACAAAAAAACTATCACAATTGAGGCTGAATTAACGGGTCAGTACCGATTGTACTAATTTTTTCAAAAACGTACCAACACTGAGATAACAAAAACGGATTGCAGTGATTTTCATCTAACTACATTTTGACGGCACTGCTGACCGATAGAGCCCACCAGTCAGAGCTGACTAGGCAGCACACGTGGACGACGAGCTGACGTGGACGTGGGGCCCACAAATCAGCCCCCAATTTTTTTCCACAAATCACATCCATTGACGTGGACGAGCTGACTAGGCAGCACACGAATAGCTGGAAAATTTTCATACGGCTAGCTGTTAATATGAAAAGTGTTTTTTAAAACATTAATGTTTGACGGAGATTTCATTTTGAAGTGTGAAACACCGGTGAAAAGTACAATACGGAAATAAATGGACGTGTACAACGAGATTAAGCACGACAATGGATGCCTGCATGTCTAATATATGATCACGCGGCTCGGTCATGGTGTGGCGTCCATGATGAACTCTTGGTCCGCTATGAGCCTCTCGAGCACTCTTCGGGCGGCAAGCGCACCTCCAGCGATATGCTCCCTCCCCGCTCTGGCCCCTCGAACACAATCACTAAACCTTCCATCATGTCCACGGGGCCACTCCTCACGGCCACGGGCTTCCCCCACCCGAAGTCGTTCCCAAACACGTCGAACCGCGGCGAGTCCGAAGTCAGCATCCTCGTGCCGCAACCTGTCAAAGACGGCGTGAACGTCGGCTTCCGAGCCCATCCATCCAGCCTCTCCCGCACGGCCGCCTCGTCGAAGGACGCCACGGCACGGTTTAGCTGCCACGCCGTCCAGCCCAGCCCCTTGTCCAGGATCCCTCCGACCGTGCAGCTCGTCACACCGCGCGTTATGGCGTTTCCCACGTAGCCCGCGGACGGGATGCCGCGGATGCGCCCCCGGAGCCCGATGAGCAGGACGTAGGTTGTCTCCTGCCCCGGCGGGAGGCGTCGGGCTCGGGATACTGCCCGCCAGAGGTGCGCGAGCAGGGCCTGGAGCGAGGAGATGCCGCTGCAGGCCATCTCGTTGTTCACCCTCACCTTGAGCTTCTTGATGCTGGCCGCGGAGAATGTGAAGAAGCCTACCCGCGCCGGCGGGGACTTGATCCGCCGCACGGCGTCCTGCAACATGCTAGACGGCAACGGGATCGGGACGGGGCTCGTGTCGATGAACCACCTCTGGTGCAGTAGTACCGACGGCGGTCCGAGGAGCTGATACCCGACTCGGTTGATGGCGGTGTTGGATATTCTGGTGTGATCTAGGCTGCTCTCACCTTAGGTCAAAAGTCAAGAATTACGGCTGCTACAGTAGGTCGGCAGTACATTAATTTGCTACAGTAAAGATACTACAGTAGCTCTAATGTGTTGTCTTGATCGGAGACATCGATTTTTCATCCAACGGTGCTGGTTCCCCTGGTGTGCAGTGCTATAAAGATAAGGGGCTCTTTTATGGAAGAAATATACGGCTCTCACTTCTCTTCTCACCCCTTAGTCACTAGCTTACCGATCAAGCTTGAACTGAAACACCAGGAAGAACAAAGCACAATCAACTCAATTCCTAGTTGATCTGAGCAAGAATAGAAGGCATGGCATCATCTTCAGATCAAGGTAATTTTCTATTCATCTTCTTTTGTGGCTCAAACTTGAGCTAGTTGATCCTATAAGTCTCAACAATGGTATCAGAGCTTACTAGCTCTCAAGTTTGAGCTCTAGCTTGAGATTCTTGCTTGATCTATTAATTGTTAAGTGCTAAAGTTCAAGTACAGCAAGCTTTTGTTGCTGAGATCAAGCATGTTATGTTATTTATAAAGTTGTTCTTCCTAGTTATGATCTTTTCATGCTTTAGCCCTGTTCTTGTTAAGTTTTAGCCCTAAATCTTGATGATATTAATACTGATGGATTAAATTAAAGTTCTAGGGTTTGCAATTGATGAAATTAAATGGGACTAATGTTTTTCAGCAAGCTTTTAAGCAAAGTTCCCAATTTTATGAAACCCTAGAATCGAAATTCCTCTAATTCCCCTCTGTAGTTAAGCTAGGGTTCTCGAATTAAGCAAGTTTAAGTGGGGAATTGTTCATTTGATGCAAAAAATTTGTGAAATCCCCAATTTCCCGAAACCCTAAATTATGAAAAATCCCCAAATTAAAGAACCCTAACCCTAATTCAAGGTTTACGGCGGTGGAAACTTACCTTATGGGCCTCGCCGTCGTCGCTGGCCACGACGGCGTCGAAGCCACCAACTAATGTTGGCAGGGGATCTCTGGCTCGACCTCGAGTGACCTTGCCGTCTGCCGCGCCGGGCCGTGGCGGTGCTTCTTCGTGCGCTCGTCGCCGTTGAACGCCGCTGCGGTGCTGGATGCACAGGTCATCGACGCCGTGGCAGGGACGCCTGCTTCTGCGTCGTCGCCTTGCAAAGGAGCGCCGCCCAGAACCACTCGACGGAGATGCGCGCTAGCCAAAGCTGCATGCAGCTCTGGCGAAGGGCCCTGGACGACGCCGAGGCTAACGCCTTCCTCCCTGCCGCGCTGGTGCTAGCCACCATCGCCCGAGAGCGCGGTGCTCGTCGTCGTCGCGTTTTCTCCCTTGCCATCGCTCGGGAGCAGAAGAGGAAAGGGAAAGAAGATTAGGGTTACGCGGGGCGACGGCGACGCGCTGGTTTTATCCAGACGCGTGCACCCCGGCCGTCGGATTGGCATCCGACGGCTCGCGTTGCTTCTGGCACCGAAATGGGCCAAGGCCCAGGAGGGGATCAAGGGGAGCTGGGGCTGGGCTGGGTTTCGGCCCAGTTCAGCAAAATGGTTAATCTGAATAAAAAAAATTGGGGCTGAAGTAAATGAATTTTCAGGGCTATTTTTCCTGCATGTTTTTAATTATGCTTAATATGTCTTTTATTAGTCATGTTTTAATTACCATGCTTAGTTATCTACATGTCTTTAATTATGTTTATTATTAAGTTTGCTTATGATTTATGAATTATGGTGAATTTTATCACTATGATTATTATGGAATAATGTTTCCGCTGCGAAATAACGTTTAATGCATCCTCAAATAAAGTGTGGTTTTATGCTTTGTCATTCTGACCAAAGTTGTTTGACGGACATTTTAACCGTAAAAATCTTTTATTGATCGTTTTCACTTCTGGCCAAAGCTGATGTGAATCGGGTTAGTAGAGGAGAATTAATGTATGAGGATTATTAATGTGTGGCTTTTATTTATCAATTTGGCCAAAGCTAATTGATGAATATTTGTCCACAAAATTTTGTTGTTCATTTTCATCTCTGGCCAAAGCTGTTTTGAATTTGATCAATGTCGAGGTATTGGTAACGCGGAACTACTAGAAGTATTCATACGTACCGTAGAGGAGGTGGGGAAGAACGTAGAGGGTTCCAGTGACGGGATTGCACACACGATCTTACCCAGCTTCGGATCTCACGACGGTGGCGAGATCCTACGTGCTGCTATAATTCACTCAAGGAGAATATGTGTACAGGTTACAATGAGGTTGTATGCGTGTGCCCTAAGGCTGCTGGAAGGCTGGCTTATAAAGGCGCCAAGCCTTCCCCTACAAGGAAAGCCTTAACCGACCTAGATCACGAGTCCTAGACTAACACGGTAACAAACCCTAACTTGCTCCCTAAGGCGAACGCAGCCAGGCCTTCGTCTTGGACTTCACTAAGCCAGCCCAGAGCTTATCCTTGCGCCTAAGCCCATGAGGCCTTCTCCATTAAGCCCTCCGGCTTTATCTGATGGGCCTCCCTGGTGGGCCAGGTTTTATCCACCGTGGCAGGTATACCCGTTCGGCATAACCTCCACAGTAGTCCCCGGAAAGGTTTAAGTTCTTCGTTTGCCGTCTTTGTGAAACACGGGCTTTCGCCTTTGTGCAAGGCGGACAGAAGAGCTTGGAGCATTCCAAAATGAGACATTCAGTCTGCCTTAAGGATTAAGCCGAACTCTCCTGCACTTTGAACAATCTGGCAGAAAGATTCTGTCAGCGTCGAGTCTTGTCATGACGTCACCGCAGTCAAAGCCAGTCCACGACAGTCTGGACAAGCAAAGAGACGTTGTGACGCCATTACTGCTATTTTTCCGCACACGATCTCCGAGGCGTGCGGGAGAAGATGCCCACTACTGACCGTTGCGGGACGCGTGGCGAAAATCGTGCGACGTTATCTCACCGCACTAATCGCGGCGCACGGCCCCATAAAAGGGAACTGATTTCTTCCACCTGGTTCATTTCCCTGTTCATCGTCCTCCTCGCACCTCCTATCTGAACTCCGGCGAGCTCCACCACCACCACCTGCGCACCCACCCATGGAGAGCTCCGATGCGACCACGGGAGCGGCAACGGCGGCGGCGTCGGCGGCGACGGAGGGACAAGATCTGGCCATGAGGGGATCGAGCTCCGCGGATGCATCTGCATCTCGCGCGGCAGCGGCGACAAGTTCTGCGGCCATCTCCACCGAAGCAGAGAAGAATGCCCAGCCCTCCGACGAGGGCGATGCGGCGGAGGCAGAGGAGGAGGGAGAGGAAGCATCATCCCGCAACTGGGCAGCTTCCACCATCACCGACGCGGACCTCACGCAGCTGCAAAAGGAGGGCATCCTCCCACCACAGGAGAATGCCACTGGCGGTCAGCGTACGGCCACCCTGCTCCAGATCCCGCCGGCGATGAACGAGTGCTCCTCGTCTCACATCTCCTCCGCGGTTTGTCTTTGCCTCCGCATCCTTTTTTCCAATCAGTCTTAGACTACTATGGCCTTCAGCCTCATAGCGTAGGCCCCAATAGTATCTTGTACATAGCTGGCTTTATGGCTTTATTCGAAGGATACCTAGGCATAGAGCCCAGCTTAGAATTCTTCAAGTACTGCTTTACTGCAAGCGCCAAACAGAGAAGGAAGAACTGCTTTCCTTAGGAACAGTTAGCATCAACCTTCGTAGAGGCAGAGACTGGTATCCTAAGGCGCCAAAAATAGATTCCATTAAAGGCTGGAATAGCTCCTTCTTCTACTGCAAAGACATGGCGCCAGTAGGCAAAGACATAGGACTTCCTCGCTTTTCTCCTTTGCCTGCGGAGCCTCGCCTTTCTTGGGGCGAGAAACCACTGAAGGTCCTTCCTGACAACCTCCGTCGCATGCAAAGGCGGATTGAGTATTTGACAAAGACTGCTGTGCCCAAACTCACGGGCGCAGACACCATCCTATGTTGGTTGTCAAGACGAATCCAGCCTTTGAAAGATCGCAAAGGACTCATGTGCCACTACACGGACCAGAAGAAAGATCCCCTCCGTGTTAGTGAGAGTGACCTTACGCACGACGCCCTTGTGTATCGCTTTAAGAGGATTGCCAAGGAAAGGATCCAGCTCACAGAGCAGCGTCCTATGTACACAGCCGCCAACCCGGCTCCAAGGTAAGGCATTTACCATTACTGTTTTTACACTTCCACAATGTTTGCCTTACTAACACACTTTTGATTTCAGCTCGCCCTTTTGCCGGATAATCTGCTGGCTCCTTTGTTTTACGTGCCTGAAGCGGCACCCGAGCCCTCAAAGACTCGGAAACGAAAGGCTTCAGGAGCCACTGCAGCAACTTCAGCAGCAGAAAGGCGGAAGCGTGAAAAGCCATCCCTGTTAACGCCGAAGTGCTCGACATTGAGGACGATGAAGATGCGGCCTTCAATGCTCCAGTACAGAAGTAAGCCGAACCTCAATTTCTTTAGTAAGGCGAACAATGTCTATGAATGTTATCTTATTTTGTATGTGATTTGCAGGATCAAACCAACTGCACCTCTCAAGAGGAAGAAAGTAATTTCCAGGCAAAGAAAGACTGAGCCCTCTCCAGCCATCGCTCCCCCCACTCCCTCCGTTCAACAAGAGACAGCCCAGGCCCATCTGAAGATCATCATATAGATTGGACTCAGCCGTCTTACCTGATAAGACGGAAACTGAAAAGTTGGCCAGGGCTGCCGCTGCTGGGAAGGCGGCGGTACTTCAGTCAGAGAGCCGAACGAGCCCATTACTCGTGAGGCTATCCGCAACATGGTGAAGCAAGAGCTCTTTGACGACGAGGGGTACATCTTACCCAACATCGCCGCCATGCTTGCCGATGAGAAGGAGCGCAACGAGCCGCCTCCGAAGCTAAGGCCAGTTGGTCAAACATTGACCATATTAAATCTGGAAGACAATTGTGACGAGCTGTACGTCACAATGAAGAAGAGCTACAAAGCCTTGAAGGCCATGATGCAGGTAAACATTCCGTCTTTATGTACATACTAGTCCCCGGGCATTACGTTGTGCTTTGACTAAGCCGACGTAATGGCCTTTCTTTAATGTGATAAAGACTCAGTCCCCAAGCCCATTGTAGCATACCTTATTGCCTTTACCTTTCTTACTTACTACTACCCTTGCCTAGCAGAGCAGTGAGCAACTTACATGCGATCTATGGTACTCACTGAGTAACCAAAGGCAAGTGCTCAAGCAAGCCGTCGCCGAAAATAAGGCGAACAAAGGTAAATGTTGTTCTTTCACATGCAATGTGACTTTAGTTCATTTTAAGACATAAGATGCTCAACACATGCAATGTGTTTTGCGCAGCTGTTGTGGCGAAGGCAAAACAGATCGTCAGCGAGACTGGCGATATAGAAGTGGTGAGGCGGGAAAATGCCGCCTTGTTTAAGCAACTGGAGGAGAACCGAAAGACGGCCGAGGCCAATCTTAAAGCCGTCCAAGACAGCGCGCTGAAGCAGACAAACTGAAGGCAGAACTTTGAAACTGCAGCGACAGGCTGAAAAGGATGGGCTCCTAATCCAGAGCTTACAAGGTCGTCTTGAACGCCAAGCTGATGAGAGCACCGCCATTGACGAGAAACTGCTAAGTAAGCCTTTCTTCTTTTACTTTCGCACTTTCTGTCACTTTTCGCCTTTATTCAAACACTTCAGTGCGCCTTAATTTTTTCCATTCCTCCCTTCCTCAGTTCCAGCTGGATTTGGGGAAAGGCTTACCTCTGAGACGCGCCTGGAGCTTATCTTGGAGTGTGGCGAGATTGTGTCAGGGCTGTATGCTGCGGGAAGAGACGTTGTTGCCAACATCTTCCCAAAACAGCTGCCCCAAGTGACAAACACCAGCAACTTGCTGCCACTTCTTCAGAACTGCGTCCCAGAGGTGGTGGAGCGTCTTCGCTCAGCAGCTAGAGGCGGAGCAAAACTTGCTCTAGGACTTGTTCGCGGCCACTACCCCGAAGTCAACATGTGGCGCGTTATCAAGTGTTTCCCAGCCAAGGACAGAGACGGCAACGAGCTCGTCAAAGAAAAGGTCTATGCCTCTGTCTCTGGCTTTGCCTCAGCCGTTGCTGAGATGGTAGACTTGTCTATCTTCTTCTCCAAGAAGCCTGTGCCTCCCCGTCCTGACGACGTGTCTGATGACGAAGCCGAAGCCCCCACCACTGGCAATGGCGATGAGTCAGAAGACGGAAATGAAGAAGAAGAAGAAGAAGGCGAGTCTGAAGCTACGCTGGATCCATCCAAGTCCCCTGTGTCTTCGCCTCCTCAGTCCCCTGCATAAGATGCAGGAAAAACTTTGCATTAAGCGTGTCATGAAAGATGGCACAAAAGACTTGTTAAGTTATGTTTTGTAATGGCAGGAGCCTTTTTATCTGTTGAACATGTTTGTTTTGCGACGCATGCACTTATTTTTAAAAGGCTTGCAAACTATGCTCCTTATCCGTCTTTAAGTTTTCTGGCTTATATGCTTTAGCCTTTTCGTATGCTGGCAGAACCTAAGCACGGAACACTTCGCTGGCAACAGGGTTAGTAACCAAACTGTTTAAACACAGAAACGGCGCCGGCTTTTGGTGCGTAAAGCATCTACTAAGACAAGCCAGCATATATGCGATCAGATAAATACTCTTAGACGGATGCAATTTTAATTTTTGTAAGGCCTTAAGGCAAAAGCATCATGTGAGTAACCACAAGCACGAAGCCAATTCGGGTTAACATTGATATTTTTATCGAAATATATGATCAAATGGAAATAAAAGACGGCGAGAACTCATGCATAAAAATAATTGAGGGAACCAAAGACTTTTATTTCATAATCATATATGGTGTGATTACAATAGAATTGCTAAGTGTAAAAAGGACGTAGCTGCTCAATGTTCCAAGGACGTTTCGTCTCCTTGAGCGCTGCTTCTTCGTTCCTTTTCCTTTTGCGGCCTCTTTTCTTTTCTTCTCGATATCACGGAGGTCCACAAGATAATATGCCCCGTTCTTAAGCGCTTTGCTGATAACGAAGGGTCCTTCCCATATGGGAGATAGTTTGTGCTCCTTTTGCTGAACAAGGCGAAGCACCAAATCGCCTTCTCGAAACGATCTCCGTCTTACCTTGCGACTGTGGTAACGCCGCATGTTCTGCTGATAAATGGCGGAGCGCTGAAGCGCTATCTCACGCTCTTCTTCGAGAAGGTCTAAGCCATCCTGTCTGGCTTCTTCTGCGTCTGCTTCAACGTAGGCTGTTACACGAGGTGTGTCGTGCAGGAC
Organism: Poa pratensis; assembly: GCA_947311845.1. Classification (NCBI taxonomy): domain Eukaryota; kingdom Viridiplantae; phylum Streptophyta; class Magnoliopsida; order Poales; family Poaceae; genus Poa; species Poa pratensis. Next base: position 46,268,128 of record CAMZMU010000077.1, on the reverse strand, counting down.
ATCTGTTGGGAGTACCGCTTCAGCGCCATATATGAGAAAGAAAGGGGTATAGCCTGTTGCGCTGCTTGGAGTTGTGCGTATGCTCCATAAGACAGCAGGTAATTCTTCTACCCATGCTCCAGCTGCTCTATGCAAAGGCACTTAATCTTGGCTTTATTCCCTGTAGATTATACTGTTGGTTCGCTCAACTTGGCCATTCGATTGTGGATGAGCCACAGATGCTAAGTCCAAACGAATACCAACTTCACCACAGTACTTTGCCAGTTCTCCTACGGCGAAGTTTGTCCCATTGTCCGTAATGATACTGTGGGGGACGCCAAATCTCGTTATAACCTCAATGACGAACTTCTTGGCTGTTGCCCCATCAAGCTTTTTTATGGGCTTAGCTTCAACCCACTTGGTGTATTTATCCACCGCAACTAAGAGATGTTTGACGCCGCCTCGCGCAGTCCTGAATGGACCTACCATGTCCAGTCCCCAGACCGCAAATGGCCACGTGATTGGATGGTGCGCAATTCCTGGGCTGGCATCTTTGGCTGTCTTGCATACTTTTGGCATCCAACGCATTTCTTGACGAGTTCTTCTGCATCTTGCTTTGCTGTGAGCCAGTAGAATCCATGTCTAAAAGCTTTGGCGACAATTGCTGCAGAGGCATGATGACCGCAACATCCACCATGGATCTCTTCTAGTATCTCCTGTCCTTCTTCCGGCGAAACGCATCGTTGATATACACCTGTGGTACTCCGCTTGTATAGCTCTCCATTTATTATTGTGTATGCCTTAGCTCTGCGCACAACTTGCCGCCTTAAGACTTCATCCTCTGGCTCTTCCTTGTTAAGGAGGAAATTTATGTAGGGCTGTGTCCAGTCTGGCTTACCAGCATGACGGAAACAGACTGCGAAGCCATGGGGTCATCCTCATCTCCGCCTTTAATAGACGGCACGTACAGGTGCTCCAAAAATATATCGGAGGGCACCTTCGATCTTTTCGAGCCCATTCTGGCTAAGGCGTCCGCTGCTTCATTTTCCTCCCTTTTGATATGCTTGACTTCTAAGCCGATAAAACACCGACCAAACTCGTCTACCGTGCGTCGGTATTCAGCCATTGTAGGGCTCTTCGCGTCCCATGCCCCTTCTAACTGTTGAACAACGAGGTCTGAATCGCCATAGCACAAAAGACGGCTAATGCCCAAATCCTTTGCGACGTGCAATCCATGCAACAGAGCCTCGTATTCTGCAACATTATTAGTGGCATTGAAGTGTATCTGCAAGACATAGCACATCTTGTCTCCTTTAGGGTTCTTCAGTACCACGCCAGCTCCCGATCCCTGCAACATTTTGGAGCCATCAAAGTGCATAACCCAATATTCTTCGTCAGGGAGGGGAAGTTCATCCATTGCTTCGTCCAGTCTGCGATGAAATCAGCTAAGGACTGGGATTTGATGGCTGTACGTGGCTTGTACTGGATATCGAAGGCTGCCAATTCAATTCCCCACTTAGCCACACGTCCAGTGGCATCGGTGTTGTTTATAATGTCACCCAATGGCGCCTTACTGACTACCGTGATTGGGTGCTCTTGGAAATAATGGCGTAATTTTCTGGCTGCGAAGAAAACTCCATAAGCCAGCTTCTGATAGTGAGGGTATCGTTGTTTGGATTCGGAGAAGACTTCGCTGATATAATATACCGGCCTTTGTTCCGGTAGCTCCTTTCCCTCTCCTTTCGTTCAACAACAACCACTGCACTAATAACTAGGTTGGTAGCCGCCATGTAAAGTAGCATCGGCTCTTGTGGTAGAGGAGACGCTAATATTGGTGCTGAAACTAAGGCGTCTTTTAACTGTGCTAAGGCTGCATCTGCCTCTTCAGTCCAGACGAACGTCTTAGTTTTCTTCAACAACCTGTATAGGGGTAAAGCTTTATCCCCAAGCCTACTAATAAATCGGCTTACAGCTGCTGCAGATCCTGCGAGCCTTTGGACATCTTTAAGACAAGTAGGCTTTTTGATGTCCATGATAGCTCGAATCTTTTCTGGGTTAACCTCAAGACCTCTTTCTGAAACAATGAAGCCTAAAAGTTTTCCTGCTGGGACGCCAAAAAAGCATTTTCCCGGATTTAGCTTCATGTTATATTTTCTCAAGTTATCAAAGGTTTCTTGAAGGTCAACGATGAGATCGCCGCGTTTTCGCGACATAACGGCAATGTCATCGACATAAGCGTGAACATTGCGGCCTATTTGATCGTGTAGGCAACGTTGTATGCACCGTTGGTACGTTGAGCCAGCGTTTTTAAGCCCGAAAGGCATAGTTATGTAGCAAAACGTTCCGAAAGGTGTGATGAAGGAAGTCTTAATTTGGTCAGACTCCTTCATCTTAATTTGGTGGTAGCCAGAGTAAGCGTCCAAAAAGCATAGTAATTCAGAACCTGATACAGCATCTACGACCTGATCAATTCGCGGCAATGCGAAGGGGTCTTTAGGACAGGCTTTGTTTAAGCCGGTGAAATCTATGCACATGCGCAAGTCTTTCACGTCCTTCTTAGGTACTAATACAGGATTTGCTAGCCAATCTGTGTGGATAACCTCTCTAATGAAATTAGCGGCACTAAGCCGAGCTACCTCTTTTCCTATTGCTTTCTTCTTCTCTGGACCGAAGCGACGAAGACCTTGTTTTACTGGCTTGGCACCTTTGGCGACATTAAGGCTGTGCTCGGCAAGTTCCCGGGGTACTCCTGGCATGTCTGATGGTGACCATGCAAAAATATCCCGTTGCTCACGGAGGAACTTGACGAGCGCGCCTTCCTATGCGTCACTGAGGTCCGCGCCTATGTTCGTCGTCTTGCTTGCATCAGCGTTGTCCAGCACGATCTTCTTCGAGTTTGAGCTGGCCTTGAAAGTGACATCCGAGGCGCAAGGAGGCTTTTACCATCCGGCATTTCATTGGTGTTAACTTCTTTCTTGTACTGCTCCAGCTCTTCCTTGCTGATGACTGCTTCTGCTAAGACGGCGTTTCCTGCTTCGCATTCCTTCGCCTTCTTGAAGTCGCCATTGACCGTGATGACGCCGTTTGGTCCAGGTATTTTGAGCTTGCTGTAGATGTAACACGGGCGTGCCATGAATTTGGCAAAGGCTGGGCGGCCAAAGATTGCGTGATACGCACTTTTGAATTCCACCACCTCAAAGGCAACTTCCTCAGTCCTATAGTTTGTTTCGTCACCGAAGGTAACGTCTAAGACAATTGTTCCCATAGAACTGGCCTGCCTGCCTGGCACTATGCCGTGAAACTTGACTGTGCTATGTTTTAGCTGTGTCTCAGAAAGGCGCATGCGCTTTAAGGTTTCAAGATAGAGGATGTTGATGCTACTCCCTCCATCCATAAGCACCTTAGAAAGCCTGCATTGCTGCACAATTGGGTTTACAACGAGCGCGTAATTCCCTGGGTTCTGTGGAATATGATCAGGATGATCGTTGCGGTCCCATGTAATGGGGTGCTCGGACCAGTTGAGATACTGGGGAACCGCTGGCATAGTGGCATTGAGTTCCCTCCAGGCTGCCTTTTCCTTTTTGGCCGAAGGAGTGGCAAGGAAAGTGACAAGGCTTGTTTCGACCCTTGGAAACTTGTTGCTCCTCTTGTGCTTTGGCTCCTGATCTTCCGGCTCCGAAGCACTTTCCTCGTTGTCCTTCTGCTCTTTCTTGTCTTTACGGTTCTTGCGCTTGAACTGTTTTGCCTTGAAGCCAGCGTCGGATCCTTCTTGATATCATCGTTAAGGCGGCACTGCCTGTTGGTATGGGTGCATTTGCCAAGCTTGCTATGATGGGCACAAGGTTCATCTTTGATGTCGTCATAGGTGATTTTAATGGGTCTTGACCCTTGACTGTCATCGCCTTCTTCTGCCATCTGCTAGCCCCGCTCTGGCCACCCTTCTTATTGGCAAAGGCTACCTCCTTTGATGGTCCTGGCGCATCGTTGGCTTCTTCTTTTTCCGGCTTTGATTGTTGTTTCGCTTTTCCGGGTTAACAGCTATGTCCATGCGCAGATCACCGTCGTCAGCTCGAGCGTCGTCTTCTGCTGCAGCGTAATTGTTCGCGCTGTCTAAGAGCTCGCCGAGGTGTTTGATGTTTTGGCTGGCTAACATATATCTCATCATGTTGCCTTTCTTCAGGCTGTTCATAAAAGCATGTATGGCCTGGATCTCAGAAACGTCTTCGCATGCATTCTTTGTCTCTGTCCATCGAGCTATGAAAGCTCTGCTTGACTCCCCCTCCACTTGAGCGCACTTTAGTAGATCTGAGTAAGCCTTTGGACGTTTGTATGTGCATGAGAAGTGTTGCATGAATGTTTTCTGCATGTCTTGCCAATTGTGGATACTCTTTTCTGGCAAAGTGTCGATCCATAACCGGGCCGTTCCCTCCAACATGAGTGGAAGAAAACGTACAGCTGCATTGTAATCACCGTCATTAATACCAACGGCGTGGATGTAATCAGGCAGCCATATGTCCGGTTTGTCAATGCCATTGTACTTGTCCACAATTTTCTTGACATTGCCTAGCGAGGATGGGAGTTGCACCTTGCGAATCGCCGGTCCAAAGCACACAGGGCCCAGGTAAGACTCCTCTTTGGCCGCTTTAATCTCATCGAGACGGATGCGGGCGTCTGAGATATGAGTGTTTTCCCTGGCTGGTCCTTTGTTGGATTGGCTACGCCTTGGCTCCTCCTGACGGCTTTGGCGATGAGGGGAGCGGGAGCGAGATCGCCTTTGAGGCGGATCTCTGTTGCCCCTTTTCCTTCGTCTCTTGCCCGTGCTGCGGGCGGAGGTGGCATGTTAAGCCGGTCACTCCCACGCCGTGCGTCCTTCCCCTTGTCTTGATCTCTTTCACGGCGAGGCGGATCATTCTTCTTATGGCGTGTGTTATCCTTTTGCCGGTGGTCGTCCTTGCCTTTGTCACTATGGCGATTGGACCCAGTCTTTGACTCATCCCTGTGCTTGTCAGGAACTTTGTCCTTCCTAGGTTCCTTACCCTTATTGCCATGGCTACTGGAACCAGCTGGTTCCTCTGGATCTCCACCGCCGGCAACGGCTGTCTTGCAAAGACGCGTGTCGTCCGCCAGTTTTGAGTTTGAGTCCGCCTTAGCCTGCTGCTCTACCGCCTTTTCGATGAGCATTTTAGAATAATGGTGGCGCTCTTCAATTGGAACTGCTTCGTCTCCCATGATTTCCCTGGCCGCCTCTAGGTTTTTGGCCGGGGTGGAGAAGAATATGACTCCATCAGGGTTAACTCTGAAAGAGTATTTCTGCCAAGGCTTTAAAGGCTTTTGGGCAGAAGTCTTCTCGAAGTTTCCCTGCAGATCCCGATGCAGAAGAGGGTCACGTATACTTCGTATTTTGCGGAATTTCTCAACATCGCGCTCACGCTGGTACTCTTCCTCTTCTAGAGCCTTTCCAACTAGGATTAACTCTTTTTCCTTGTTCAGGAGGGACAACTTATACTTGATGTTGACTTCAGTCTCAGCCAGGAGCGCTTTCCGTCTTTCCTCAAGTTCAACCGCGGTTGGATTTGGTCCCAAAGGTGTTTTGAGAGCTCCAATGCGCGCATGTGTTCCTCCTTTGACCGCTCCAGGTCTTCTTCAATAGGCGCAGCCGGGGGAGGCCTTTTAGGGTCCAGCACATCCTCTGGCTTTTCCGCCTTGTCACCAATGTGTTTGATGCTAGAGGAAACTTCAGCCTCGTCTGGCTTAGCCGCGGCCGCACCATCCTCAGAGCTATCTGTGCCGGGAAAGTCATTAAGACTTCGTTTGGATCGGATGAGCCATAGCCTCGCGCGGCAACCTGTGCTGCGAAGTCTTCCTCCTTATGCTCATCGAGATCTGAATCTTCCGCCATTGGAGCGGTGCCATCAGATCCGGCTTCTGAGTCTGCTCCTGTCTGTAAGGCAGGTAATATTGACTCAGGGTCAGATTCGGCCGGCTTAGGGCCAGATGCGTCAATGACACCGACAAAGCGAGAGGCGGGCTCCATAAGCTCATAAGAGCTGGAGTCAGAATCGCTTTGGGTATCAGAGTCACTCAGATCGCGATAGACAAAGGCCTGATCCGATCTGTGTTGTTGCTCGATTGCATAATCGATGGGGTGGTGGGTGGGCCAAAAGGCGGCGGATCCCCTGGGGAATCCATACGCCTCAGCCGTAAAACCCATGAAGATGTTGATGGTGCCGAAGGGGACGACGAAGCTTGACACCAGTGCGTCGTTTGCTGAGACGTAGGACCCGTCGTCTTCGATGCACCCAAAGTTGTTGATGATGCGGGCGCGACCAACGCCATAGTCTTGCCGATCTCGCCCAATGCTCCCGCCTGAAACAAAACTCCCGACGCCTTGGGCCCCACGGTGGGCGCCAACTGTCGAGGTATTGGTAACGCGGAACTACTAGAAGTATTCATACGTACCGTAGAGGAGGTGGGGAAGAACGTAGAGGGTTCCAGTGACGGGATTGCACACACGATTTTACCCAGCTTCGGATCTCACGACGGTGGCGAGATCCTACGTGCTGCTATAATTCACTCAAGGAATATGTGTACAGGTTACAATGAGGTTGTATGCGTGCCCTAAGGCTGCTGGAAGGCTGGCTTATAAAGGCGCCAAGCCTTCCCCTACAAGGAAAGCCTTAACCGACCTAGATCACGAGTCCTAGACTAACACGGTAACAAACCCTAACTTGCTCCCTAAGGCGAACGCAGCCAGGCCTTCGTCTTGGACTTCACTAAGCCAGCCCAGAGCTTATCCTTGCGCCTAAGCCCATGAGGCCTTCTCCATTAAGCCCTCCGGCTTTATCTGATGGGCCTCCCTGGTGGGCCAGGTTTTATCCACCGTGGCAGGTATACCCGTTCGGCATAACCTCCACAATCAATAGAATTTAATAATAATTATGATGATGCTTACTAAAGCATTTTGAATTTTTCTTTTGCAGCAACTAATGTCTCTAATATTGCTGGAATGCTAAATGGCATCGAACAGCTAAATGGTAGCAATTATGTTATGTGGAAGGAGAAGCTGGAGATTACGATGGCCTTACTCAATATTGATTATGCTCTCCTTAATGATCCTCCTGAGGCACCTAAAGAAGATAATGAAAATTATGAAGCCCTCAAGAAGGAGTATGATGTTATTAAGGCCAAGTGGGATGATTCTAATCGCAAGTTCTTATGATGATAAAGGGCTCCATTACACAGAGTCTGAGGGGAGCCCTTTCTGACTGCGAGACAGCTAAAGGGTACTTTGCAAAAATTGAGCATCAGTTTAAAGGGTCTTCTAAAGTTTATGCAACAAGCCTTATTCGAAGACTAATTGATGAAAAATATGATCCCACTGAAAGCCTTCGAGAGCATATTATGAAGAAGTGCAACATGGCTGCCAAACTTAAGTCTATGGAGATGGAGATTTCTAGTGGTTTCCTTGTCCATTTTATTATGTCATCTTTGCCTCCTCAATTTGATCCATTTATGATCAACTATAATGCGATGGATGTCAAATGGGAGATTGATGAGATGATGGCGCGATGTGTGCAAGAAGAAGAAAGGCTGAAGGCTGACAGAATTGAGCATATTAATCAGTTTGCTCATTCACAGAAGAAAAGGTATAAAAAATTGTGAATGAGTATATGAAGCCCAAGCCTAATAAGTTTATGGAAAAAGGCCAACCTTCAAAAAGTTCACAACAGAAGAAGCCAGAAAGAGCGCCTAATGCGGAAGAAAATAAATCTAATGTTTGCCACTTTTGTGGAAAAGGTGGACATAAGCAAAAGGATTGTTTTGGCTTCAAGAGATGGCTCAAAGAAAAAGGTACCGATGTTATTACTTTTGTTGAAGAATTCCTTTATGTTAATTATGCCACCAATACTTGGTGGATTGATTCAGGTGCAACAATTCATATTGCAAATTCGTTGCAGGGATTCAATATGAGGAAGACCCTAAAAAGAGGGGAAAGAACAATTAGAGTTGCTAATGGTGTTGAAGCTCATGCCGAAGCGCTTGGAGATTTCAGTCTCATACTTCATGGTGGTTTTAGGCTTCAACTAAATAATGTTCTCTATGTACACTCGATGAAACGGAATTTAGTTTCCGTCTCATGTTTAGATGATGATGGATATGAGTGTCACTTTGGGAATAAGCAATGTATAATTATGTATGACAATAATAATGTTGGTCTTGCGTGTCGACAAGACAAACTTTATGTAATATCCCTATGTGATGATATAAATAATGTGGGTTCTACCTCAAATTTAAATGTCGGTACCAAACGCAAACGTAACGATAATGAGACTTCTTCGAAATTATGGCACTATCGTTTAGGCCATATTTCGAGGGGGAGAATTGAGCGTCTCATTAAGATCAAATTCTTCCTTCTCTTGATTTTACGGATGCGGATGTTGATCATTGCATTGATTGCATCAAAGGAAAATATGCCAAGAAAATTAAGAAAGGTGAAAATCGAAGCACGGGAGTTTTGGAATTAATTCATACGGATATATGTGGTCCGTTTAATGTGAGATCGGTGGATGGTTTTAATTCGTTTATAACGTTCACTGATGATTTCTCCCGTTATGGATATATTTATCAAATTAAAGAAAGATCTGAGGCATTAGACAAGTTCAAGATTTTTAAAGCTGAGGTTAAAATCAATGTAATAAAAGAATTAAAGTTGTAAGATCTGATCGTGGTGGAGAATACTACGGCAGACATACTACTTATGGCCAAATTCCTGGACCGTTTGCAAAATTCTTACAGGAAAATGGCATTGTAGCCCAGTACTCAGCACCGGGCGAACCTCAGCAAAATGGGGTGGCTGAAAGACGAAATCGCACACTTATGGATATGGTGCGAAGCATGTTAAGCCACTCCACTCTGCCGGTAAATTTATGGATGGAAGCCCTTAAAACAGCAGCACATATTCTTAACAGGGTTCCTAGTAAATCGGTGCCCAAAACACCGTATGAATTATGGACTGGGAAAAGGCCAACCCTGAATTATTTTCATGTATGGGGCTGTCCTGCTGAAGCAAGGATTTTTAATCCGGTTATGGGAAAATTAGACCCCAAGACAGTCAGTTGCCATTTTATTGGTATCCTGACAAATCTAAAGCATATCGATTTTATTGTCCAAATCAGGCAACTAAGTTTGTTGAAACAAGACACGCAGTGTTTCTAGAAAATGATGTGATGAAGGGCAGCGTAACACCTCGGGAAATAATTTTGGAGGAAAAACGGGTATATGTCCCGGCTCCAATAATTTTAGAACCTATTTTCCCGGTGTCTGCTGATATTGCACCTCTTGTTAATAATACACCTGCTGAGACTCCTGTGACTATTTCAGATATCACACCTGATGATACTTCTATTGAAGATACTCAGCAGCCTCAAATTGTGATAATGTGCCAAATAATGAACCACTCAGAAGGTCACAGCGGGCTAGAAAGTCTGCTATTCCTGATGATTATTTCACTTATATGAGTGAGGATGTGAATGAGTCAATGTTGAATAATGATCCCACTTCATTTAAAGAAGCCATGCAAAGTGAATATTCGTCTGAATGGCTTAATGCCATGAAAGATGAAATGAAGTCCATGAGCATTAATGATGTATGGGACTTAGTAGAAATTCCCAAAGGAGCTAAAATAGTTGGAAGTAAATGGGTCTATAAGACCAAACGTGACTCCAAGGGTGATATCGAAAGGTTTAAAGCCAGGCTTGTGGCAAAAGGTTTGACTCAAAGAGAAGGGATTGATTATAATGAAACATTTTCACCCGTCTCTACCAAGGATTCATTCAGAATAATTATGGCACTTGTGCCTCATTATGATTTAGAGCTACACCAGATGGATGTTAAAACGGCATTTCTAAATGGTGACTTGCATGAAGATGTATACATGGCACAACCGGAAGGTTTTGTTGTGGAAGGAAATGAACATTTGGGATGTCATCTGAAGAAATCCATCTATGGCTTGAAGCAAGCATCAAGAGAGTGGTATTTCAAATTTGATCAAGTCATAAAGGAATTTGGTTTTAAGGAAAATAAAATGGAGAATTGTGTTTATGTTAAGTTCAGGGGGGGTAATTTTATCTTTCTGATATTATATGTTGATGACATACTCTTGGCCAGCAACGATATAAATATGCTAATGGAGACCAAGAGATTTCTGTCATCTAAATTCGATATGAAAGATCTCGGTGAAGCAGCTTATGTTTTAGGAATTGAAATTCACCGGATAGATCCAGAGGAATATTGGGGCTATCTCAGAGAGCATATATTGAGAAGGTACTGAAAAATTATAACATGCATAAGTGCTCAGCCTCGCCTGCTCCTATTGTAAAGGGCGATAAATTTGGGACTTTTCAGTGTCCAAGAAACAATTATGAATCTGCGCAGATGAAGTCAGTTCCCTATGCATCAATTGTTGGGAGCATTATGTATGCACAAGTATGCACTCGCCCTGATTTAGCATTCGTGACCGGGATGCTTGGCAGATATCAGTCTAATCCAGGTCAGGATCACTGGAAGGCTGCTAAAAAGGTCTTGCGTTATTTGCAAGGTACTAAAGGCCTCATGCTTACTTATGAGAAATCTGATAACCTTGAAGTGGTGGGTTATTCGGATGCTGATTTTGCGGGGTGTGTTGACACTAAGAAATCCACATCAGGTTATATTTTCACCCTCGCAAATGGAGCTATATCATGGAAAAGCTCAAAGCAAACTGTCACTGCATCGTCGACAATGCAGGCAGAATTTGTAGCATGTTATGAGGCTACCGGGCAGGCGGTATGGCTGAAGAATTTTATCCCGGGACTGAGAGTGATTGACAGCATTTTCAGGCCTCTCACTCTGTACTGCGATAATCAACCCGCAGTGATCTATGCGAGTAACAACAAGTCAAGTGGTGCTGCCAAACACATTGACATTAAATTTCATGTTGTGAAAGATAGAATCCAGGATCAGACAATAAATGTCAAGTACATCAGTACTAAGTTCATGTTAGCGGATCCGCTCACAAAAGGCTTACCACCCAACTTATTCAGAGAGCATGTTGCCGGCATGGGTTTGGTTGAAAGCTTTTAATCCTGGAGAAGTTGGAACTATTATGGCACCATCTCCCCAAAAAGGCTCATTTCGAGATCGAATGGGAACTCACTTGGTTTAGCAGTACTTAATTGACTGTTGTAATCTATTGTCTTGGTGTACCATTTTATTAAAAGATGAGTCTGTAATGTTTGTAATGTTTATGTAAAGAATTATGTGAATTAAGTTAATGTATAATGTGAATAAAGTTTATGGAGCTCATAAATTAATGTGGTTCATTTTGATATGAAGTGATGTACTATAGTCACTGGATTAAATGGTACCTAATAGACCGTTGTAATCTTTTCGTCTTAGTGCATTATTTTGTTGAAAAGTGAGCTTATAATGTTCAGCCTTACGATCAAGGGGGAGAATGTTGGATATTCTGTGTGATCTAGGCTGCTCTCACCCTTAGGTCAAAAGTCAAGAATTACGGCTGCTACAGTAGGTCGGCAGTACAGTAATTTGCTACAGTAAAGATACTACAGTAGCTCTAATGTGTTGTCTTGATCGGAGATATCGATTTTTCATCCAACGGTGCTGGTTCCCCTGGTGTGCAGTGCTATAAAGATAAGGGGCTCTTTTATGGAAGAAATATACGGCTCTCACTTCTCTTCTCACCCCTTAGTCACTAGCTTACCGATCAAGCTTGCACTGAAACACCAGGAAGAACAAAGCACAATCAACTCAATTCCTAGTTGATCTGAGCAAGAATAGAAGGCATGGCATCATCTTCAGATCAAGGTAATTTTCTATTCATCTTCTTTTGTGGCTCAAACTTGAGCTAGTTGATCCTATAAGTCTCAACAGCGGACCATGCATTGAACAGCTCCCAGAAGGAGGTGCCATCGCCAACGACGTGGTTCATTGACATGCCGATGAAGACACCGTCGGCGAGCTCGGTGACCGTCGCTGAGAGCAGAGGGATCGAGGAGTCGATGGCCGCGTCCGCGCCTACCAGCCTGTTCACACGCAGTGGGAAAAAGGCAGAGATCAGAGACGACGGGGTATACACGGAGCCGACGATATCCGCGCGGCTACGCCGGGGGCAGCCACGTGGACGAGCTCGGCGCCTTCCCCAGTGCAGCGCAGCGAGATGGTGACCGTGTCGTCACCGTGCTCCTCGACGGCGAGACGGCCAGCAAAGTGGTAGTACCGGCCCAGGGCGCGCCCAAGGGAGGACGCGAGGGTGTCGATGAGCATCTCACCTCCGGCAGGAGGCTTGGGAAGGAATATCCCCTTATGGTTGTACCCGATGCGGATGGCGTTGATGTCCCAAGGTGTGAGCTGGATGTCATCGGAAGGCATCGGCATGGCACCGTGCGACGGCCGGACGGTGCGCCGGGACGCGATCCGGATGGCCTCCATATGCTCGTTATCGTTGCACGCTCTGTTTTGCTTTCTAGGACGTGGTTATATATGGTGGCCAGCTGCTTCAACATGGATGTCAGTCGCTTGCATAATTTATGCCTTGAGCAAATCATATATACTATGATCTTGGAATATCTCTATACGTATTATAGTCGGTGTATTTTGGGTGTTGACCCTAAAACCCCGCACAAAATGATATTCTAGTGATTCTCTCTAATATATCTAGGACTATTTTAAGGTACCTTTTACTACCCGTGAGAGGTGAGTAGTATAAATTAAAATCTAGCCATTGATTTATAGGGCCAAACGATTCGCACTTACAAATATCCCATTAATTTCGCTTAAAATCTTGGTAAACAAATGCTGATTTTTCATTTCGGTGATCTTATCTGAGTAATACAATCTGGATATGTCTGCCCCATACCGAGAGTTCACGTACTCATGGTTGCCGGCCGTGCAGAACGACAACAAAGGTTTAGAACAATTTCAATGGAGTTCATGTACGCATGGCGGCCGGCCTTCCGGGCAGCACTACTATCTCTCTCCTCTCCCCTCCTCGACCCTAAAGGTCCAGTTTCCACTTCCCTTAATCATGCCTACCAAGATGAAATGAGAATGCTGGCTTCAAAGATTGTGTCTCTGCTTCTTGGGCTAAAGTGTCCAACAAGTCTCATACCTCTGCTGTTTTAGCTAACAAATTAAAAAGTCTCAGATTTGATATCAAAAGGTGGAAAGTGAGTTTGTCTAGAATTAAAGCCTTGGTGGAGCAGTGTAATAAGGTCATTTTTGTCCTTGATTCACTTGAAGAACATAGACCCCTCTTTCGAGCTGAATTCAACTTCAGGAAGGTTGTTAAACTTCATCTCAATGATTTGCTCTCGCTGAGTGTAACTACTGGAGGAAACTATGCACAATTCGTTGGATTAAGCAAGGGGAGGAAAACACAAAGTTTTTTTCATGCCATGGCTACGGAGAGGTATCAAAGAAACACTATTTCTATGATGAAATCAAGTGATGGCAGGGAGGTTTCTGACCATCATGAAATGGCGGCAATGTTGTGGACGTGTTACAAGGACCGTATGGGTCAGTCCAACGAGATTAAAATGCAATTTGACCTGCCTAATATTATTGATACTGTTGATGGGCTGGACATGCTGACGGCCCCGTTTGATAAAAAGAAATGGATGAAGTGGTGGCTGCCATGCCTCCGGACAGGGCCCCTGGGCCGGATGGTTTTAACGGTCTATTTCTGAAAAAATGATGGCAGTTTATTCAGTCTGATTTTTATAAGATGGCAAAAAAATTCCATGAGGGTACGCTTAAGTTGGAGAATATTAATGGGTCCTATATTACTTTGATTCCCAAAGTGGCAGTGCCTGTGGAGGTTAATGATTTTCGGCCTATCTCGCTAGCTAATGTATGTCTTAAATTTATTACAAAGATGTTGGCAAATAGGTTGCAAAATGTAATCTTGAAGTGTGTACACAAGAATCAGTATGGTTTCATTCGAGGAAGAACCATCCAGGATTGCATGGCCTGGTCTTTTGAGTATTTATATCAATGCCATGTTTCCAAAAGGCCTATCATCATTCTAAAGCTTGACTTTGCCAAAGCATTTGACACAATTGAGCATGAGGCTATTATTCAGGTTCTAAAGCATAAGGGGTTTAATCAGAAGTGGTTAGACATGGTTTTAGCTTTGCTGTCTACTGGTTCATCTGCTATTTTGCTTAATGGTGTCCCAGGGAAGCAATTTGTTTGTAAGAGGGGTGTAAGGCAGGGAGACCCCCTTTCTCCTTTACTATATGTTCTTGGCTCTGAGTTGCTGCAAGCTGTGGTAAATGACCTTTTGAGGCAAGGTAATATCAATTTACCCATTGAGACCAATGATAAAGATTTTCCTATTATTCAGTATGCAGATGACACTTTGTTAATCATGCAAGCGGATGTTGCCCAGCTAGAAGTTTTAAAAGATGCTCTCCAAAAGTTTACACTCTCCACTAGTCTCAGAATTAATTATTGTAAATCTTCCATGGTGCCCATTAATGTGGCTGCTGATCATATGAAACAGTTGGCTGATGCATTCGGCTGCCAGGTTGGAGCCTTGCCGTTTACCTATCTAGGGTTGCCCTTGGGGATTACTAGACCCACTATTACTGAGTTTAATGCCACTGGTTTGTAATTTGGAGAGGAGGTTAGCAGCCAGTTCCAGTTTCTTGAACCAAGGATCTCGTTTGCAGTTGATAAACTCTGCTTTAGCCTCGATGCCGCTGCATTTTCTTTGTACCTTGAATTTGCCACCCGGACTGACCAAGCAGCTAGATCGTATTCTGCGGCAATGCATGTGGAGAGATAACCCGGACACGCCTAAACAGTCCTTGGCTGCTTGGGATTTAATTTGCAATCCGAAGAAGAAGGGTGGTCTAGGTGTCGTGGATTTCCAAAAGAAAAATGTGGCCTGCTAATGAAGTTCTTGGACAAGTTTTATAATCGAGTGAATACTCCTTGGGTTGACCTAATCTGGAATGCTTACTATGACAACAAGGTTCCCAATGCAGATAATTTGAGAGGTTCTTTTTGGTGGAGGGATATAATGAAGCTAGTTGATAATTTTAGAGGGTTTCTTTTGTGCAACAGGGCTCTGGAGATACATTCATGTTCTGGTTAGATAATTGGAAACTAAATGGAAGGATTACTACCATGAAGGCTAGGTTTCCTAGGCTATGCTCTTTTGCACTTAATGAAGAAAGTTCGGCGGCTTCTGTTTATGCTGCAGCTGATGAGATCTCCTCTCTGTTTGCTCTACCTTTGTCTAGTCAAGCTTTTGCTGAAATGGGAGAGCTTCAGATTTTGTTGGCTGATAATCCACTGAACCATGGTAAGGATGTGTGGTCGTATTGCTGGGGAGGAAGATATACAGCTAAAAATTTCTATGATCACATTCATGCTCATTTGGTTGTGCCACAGGCATACAGTTCGGTATGGAGTTCGAGCTGCACCATGAACTACAAAGTATTTGTTTGGCTGCTGTTGCGAGATAGACTAAATACGAAAGATCTACTTAAGCGCAGGCATTGGAATGTGACAGAAGATTACTGCTGTGCTCTTTGTCCTTTGAGAGTTTACGAGGATAGGCAACATTTATTCTTCACTTGCAACTTTAGTCAGCGTGTATGGAATTACCTACAGATTGAGTGGCCAGCTGCGGATGATCTACAAACAATCATAAATAGAGCAAGGAAAAGTTTTGGCCATGTATTCTTCATAGAAGTTCTGATAGTGGCATGTCGACATACTTGGCTGCAGCGTAATGGAGCTATTTTCAGAAATGAAAGACCTACTTTTGGGAGATGGAAGGGTGGCTTCATCCATGATATGTCCTTGCTTAGGTACAGGATCAGATCGAAATATGCTGAGAGTTTTTTGGCTTGGTTAGAAGCACTGCCTTAGTGGTTGTACTTTTTGTAGGCAGCACGTTTGGTTGTTTTGTAGGCAATACGTTTGCAAGTTCAGTGGACAGTGGCTTTCAGAGTTTCCTAGCATGGTTGGTACGATTGCCTCAGAGTTTGTATATAGTTAGTAGCCTCTTTTAGTTCTATGTAACTTATGTACAGCTTTGGAAAATGGAAAATGCTGTGGGGCGGTTGCCCTACAGTCGAGCTTCAAAAAAAAAATCAATGACAACTCATCGGCTTTTCACTATGACACCGGATAGAACTGAGAACGGGGCAGAGGCCCAGTGGCAAAGGTAGCAGTGGCTCAACCTAGCAACCAGAGTTCAAATCCCGTCGGGAGCGAATTTCTGGAATTCTCACAAAGGAGCAATCTATACCTCTTATAAAGGAAAACCCCACTAAGTGCATTAATTATTTTTTTATCTCAACATGCAAGCTATCCACATCACCCACTATTATAGCCAATCAATTTTCCATGTCACCCCAACTAAAATAACTAATAATAGCACATATTCCATGCAACCTATCCATGCCATCTTTTTTAGCCATATAATTGTCCATGTCATTATTATTTAGTCCTCAAATTTTTAACAATTTCACACGAGTTAAACTTAGTGTCTCAACTATTGTGATTAACTGAATCTTGACAATTGAATATTTAATACGTCGTATACCATTTCATTTACATAATAATTTTTTAAGAGATTCCCGCTGCAATGCGCGGGGTATTCTTCTAGTTCTTCTATAAAAAGAAGCCACCAAGAGCTAGTCCTGGTTGGTCTCTTTTTTTATTTATTTTTACACCGGATAGAACACTCGTAATGAGCATTTGGAAAACAAATGTAAAACATGGCCATAATTCCTATCGTCAGTCAAGTTAAACTTATGTATGCATAAGCCGACTGAAGAAGCAGGTTCTTCCCAAATAAACACAATGTTTGAAATTTATTAGGGTGCTTCAGAATTACAGAAGGGAGAAACAAAGGCGGGGCACAGGTTTACACAGACCGCAGAATGGCCCGAATGAAACACAAGAGACCAGGGAGTATCACCAGTTTATAGAGAGAGCACAAAGCCATGGCAGAATGAAGAAAAATTATAAGATACCGGTTCGACAGGGCGGATTCATCACGAAGGACGAGTCGTCATCATTACAGAATTATTACAGTGGGTGAATCAAGCTACCACAATGTATTCCCCGTGCCTCTCCTCCGGCCGGTCGAGGGCGACGAGCACGTAGACGGCGTAGATGATGCCGGGGATGTAGCCGAGGATGGTGAGCAGCAGACAGATGCAGAACTCCATCTGTTTTTAAGGACAAAGGAAGATGGGAACTGTTAGCATGTGCTGTCAAGCTCGAGAAGAAACGGAACAAGGAATTCTGCCGACACAAAACGTGGTTGCGCTGTTGTGCATTCAACCAATTAATCATGCGGGACATTCAGACTACTCCAGCAGATCACTCTTCTTCTGACGAAACTACACTCGTGGCGCTAACATGAGTTATAATGGAATGTAGACAATTCAAGATCACAATCTCAGTACACTAATGGCGGTAAGAATCCAAACATGATCCCCAATTCCCCATATACTACTCCAGGTAAGCATACAAGGGTCGAATCTACTTCAGTTGGCAGTTTTGGCACAAAGTAGGGGCTACTACAATACTTAATCCTCGCGAACTAAAGTGCAGACAGCGAACAGATATCATATAGTCTGACAGATATAATATCCTGCGAGATCAGGGAACAGCAGCGCGCGGCACGTCGTGGCGGCGGGAGCTCGCAGCTGGGGCAACAAGCGGAGCCGCCGCCCCGGTATTTCTCGGATCACATGCCGGCCGGCGGCTAGCGCGCGGAGGCAGCTGGCTTGGTCGCGGGATTCGCGAACCAGAATCTACCTACCCGGCCAGATGGTCGGTCTATCCAGTAGCCGCACCGCATGGATCCAGTCCGGGAGCACCGCGGGGCGGAGGAAGAAGAGGGAGTGGAGGAACGGGTAGTTGGCGGCTTACGCTGCAGCATCCGTAGTGGAGGAAGACGCCGAGCGGCGGGAGGAGGATGGCGAAGAGGATCTCGAGGAAGGTGCAGCTCCGGGACGCCATCGCTGGATCTCTCGCTGATTCCGATCGAATCGGGATTGGAGGGGATCTCTCTTGCCTGCCGCTGCTCCCGGTCTCCGCGGCTAGCACTGGGCTACTTGTACGTGGATCGACGCCATCCGTTTCTTGCTGACTGATCGACCACCACGATGCCTAGGCAGATCCGTTTCTTCCTCTGTTCTTGAGAGGTATATAATGTACTGTGGTCTTTAATGTTCATATAAGCAGTGTGTTATATAGAAAAGATTGCACTCATCGGCAGGGGTGGAAACTGGTAGCGGATAATCTAAATTATTCGACATTCGTATACGAGAAATTAGAAATGAAAGTGGTAAATATTCGAAATCGAACAGAATAGAAATGGAAGTGGTAAATATCCGGATTTGCTTTTATAAATAGATATACAAACCTGGTATTGAATTTTGAAACAAATGTGTATATGAAAAATAGATATATCTGTATACAAATAAAATTATGTTAGCCAATTTGATAATTCTACCCCGATATGACAATTAACCAAACCGAGAGAGTAAAAAAGTGGTCAAATGTATTTTTCTATGATTGAACTTTACACTATTGTGTATTACATAGCTATATTTATTGTTGTATCATTATATAGTTGGCTCATTATAAGACATGAGTCTATTATTTTGTTATATTCGTTTTGTTGCTGATTGAGAAAATATCCGATCTGCATCCGTATTCGAGTAATATCCGATCCGCATTCGTATCCGATAACATCCGCATTCGCTTTGAAAATATGAAAACGGATGTTGGAAGGATACTATCCGATCTGTTTCCACCCGTTTCCACCCCTATCTATGCATTGTCTGGAAAACAAATTATTGGATGTCGACCCCAATCACACGCGTTCACAGAGACATTGGGTAAGAATTGACAATTCTCAACGAAAGAGGCACAAACGAGCAACAATGTTTTAAACTGCGGGGTATAGCAAATAACGGGAATTCTCAATAAAGGCTATAACGGGGCTAAATTGGAACTAAATATGGGGATATAGCGAAAAATGGTACATGGATTTGGCAGCAACAATGTTAAAAAGTTATAGCGGGCTATGCGAGCAGTATCAAGAATTCTTCACCAAACTGAACCATCATCATCAACCTACACCATGGTGCCGCCCTTCGGACAGCGGCAGCTGACACGTGACTTGGAAGTCTGAGCAAATGTGAATCACACCAGACTCACAACTGAAAAATTATTCAGATTTACACAACAGAGGAACAAACTGGACCACGATGTCAACACACACACACTGGATGATGACAAAGGCATAACCGAAGCAGAGGAGAACATGGAGTATGTAGCAGCATCTACGCAGATGGCTACTTCGTAATAAAGCCCAAAGCCACGCCAAGTGGTTGTTTGGATACAACACAAGAGACCAAGGAGGGAGTAGCACCATTTCTTTTGACAGGTAGGGAGTAGCACCAATTTGTAGCCGGGGAATGTGAGCAGCAGGCAGATCCAGAACTCCAAGATCGGAACTGTTGGCATTCTTCCGTCGAGATGGAGAAGAAACGGGACAAGGTAGATTATCTGGATTGCTGCCGACACAAAACGTGTTTGCGCTGTTGTGCATTTTAACCAATTCATTCCAGACATTGATGGCTCGAATTGGATGGCTAAAGAACCAAAGGAAGAATGCAACCAATCCAAAAGCTGAGATTCTGATCGGATCGGGTTTGGGAGTGAATCTCGGCTCCCGGTCTCCGCAGCTAGCAGTGGAGACTGGACTAGTTGTACGTGAATCGACGCCAGTAGCAGCAGAAACACGCACAGCACCATCGCCCACCTGCCGACTGATCGACCACCACGACGCCTAGGCACATCCGTTTCTTGCTCTGTTCTTTCTTGTGAAATGATGAATGTACTGTGGTCTTCAATGTAAGCAGTGTGTTAAAAAAAATCCACTCATCGGCTATGCATTGCCTGGAAAACAAACAGTGTGTCCAGGCCTCCAGACTCCAGTGTTATTGGACGTCGACCCCAATCACGTCAATTCTCAGCAATACCGAGAATTCTTCACCAAACTGAACCGTCATCATCAACCTACCGGTGCCGGGCTTCGGACATCAGCAGCTGACAAGCGACTTAGAAGTTTGATCAAATGTGAATCACATAGACACACACCACCATACTCACAACTGGAAATTTATTCAGATTTACACAACAGAGAAACAAACTGGACCACCACACACTGCATGATGACAAAGGCCCAAACGAAGCACATGAGAACAGGGAGCAAGAAAGATGTAGCAGCATCTACGGAGATGGCTTATAGTTTGTAAAGCCCAAAGCCACGCCAGAACAATCCGGCAGTTTTTCACAGGGCGGATTCATCGCAAAGTCATCATTACAGAATTATTATTACAGCCGACGAATCAAGCGACGGAAGTGTATTCCCCTGGGTCGGCTCGTCGTTCTGGTTGTGGGCGACGAGCACGTAGATCGCGTAGATGATGCCGGGGATGTAGCCGAGGATGGTGAGCAGCACGCAGATGAGAAACTCCATCTGTTTTATTAAGACGAAAGAAAGAAAGATCAGTACTGATTAGTCTGCTGTCAAGATTCCGAGGAACAGAAAAAAGGTACTACCTGGAATGTTGTTGCCCAAGAAACACGAAAAGGAAAGGAAAAGCGTGTTTGTGCATTTTAAACGGTCCATTCCAATAGAGCATCGGGACAACTCACTCTTCTGATCGTGGCGCTAAGGTGAGTTGCAGTAATATAGTGCAGTTATGCTTATGGCTTCAATTCAGAAACAATGCAGAATGTAAGCTAATAAAGAGTTGTACTGAGTATATATCAACATAAATGGTAGTAAAGCAAGAATCCCACAGCCAAGAGGCTCCAATCTGCTCTGATTGGCGTGGCAGTAGTCCTCACGGACCTAGAGGGTAGAGTAAAAATTAAAGCAACTCATAGTGTGCCAGTCATGTATTTGTGTATCTGACACTCAATAAGGAAAAGAGAAAACAGAGGAACAGATAAGAGTATCGCACAAGATGAGGGGACAGCGCAGCATGTGGCGGCGTAGCTCCAGCCAAGCCGAACCACCACCGCTGCCCCGGTGTTTCTCAGATCATCACCGGACACCTGCTACTCGACCGGCAGCCTGCCTGAGGGCAAATTCGTTGTTGTGCCATTAACCGATTCATTCTAGACAATTCAGATTACTCCAACGGATCGTCGAGCATCTCGCTCTTCTGACGGGTCGTGACGCTAACCTAAACTATACTACTATATATATACTGTACTATGGTGGCATGAACCATGAACTAATGTGTCCATAACCAGAAAATGACGTAGAATGCAGACGATTTAAAGAACACAATATATCAGTATGAACCCAAACATGATCGATCCCCATACACTAACTACGTCAGGTAAAGCATTCTAGAACCATACAAGAGCCGAATCGACTCCGGTTGGCACATATGGAAGTACGGGGGGCTACAATACTTAATCCTCCTCGGGAACTAGAGTGCAGACAAACAATCACAGTATGACAGTATCTTCCAAGCAGACACTGAAGAAAGGGTACAAAAGTAGCAAGAGGAACCGCCGGCCCGGTATTTCCTGCCAGAATCTATCTACCCGGATCCAGTCCAGTAGGATGGCGGGGCGGAGGAGGAGGAAGGAGAGACCAGGGGATGGATGGCTTACGGTGCAGCATCCGTAGCGGAGCCAGACGCCGAGCGGCGGGAGGAGGATGGCGATGAGGATCTCGAGGAAGGTGCAGCTCCGGGACGCCATCGCTGGATCTCTCGCTGACTCCGATCGGGATCTCTCTCTGGAGAATCTCAGTTGCCTGCCTGCCTGCCGCTGCTCCCGGTCTCCGCGGGGTACTTGTACTGCTGCTCTCTGGAGAATCTGAGTTCAGTCGTCGCCTTCGCTGGCTGTAGCCGCTCGATCGTGG
The DNA here is from genome assembly GCA_947311845.1 of Poa pratensis. NCBI lineage: Eukaryota > Viridiplantae > Streptophyta > Magnoliopsida > Poales > Poaceae > Poa > Poa pratensis. Next base: position 46,246,158 of record CAMZMU010000077.1, on the reverse strand, counting down.
GGGGATGGATGGGGTGGGTTCCCTCGCAACCTCTCGCTCCCGCTGACGGGTGGGGCCGGTGCAAGGATGTCGGCACGGAAAACGCCAGAACATGTACACACGTCGCTCTAGCTAGGAGAAATGGACATTTCTCGATATTTATTTGTAGCTGTAAGATGAACAGATGTTTTTTTTTGGACAAGGTGGTCGTACCACCGCTCGAATAGATATAAAGAATTGACCCAGTTTATAAGGGAAATCGGGTCTAAAAACCATACAACCTGTACAAAAGAATGACACAAACGAAGCGACCCGTCGTCCACACGACCCAAGTCGACAAACGCCACAACACACACCACCCGCTCCGGGGCCGCCGCCCCGGCGTAACAACCAGATGGGCGATTGTACTCCCAACCCATCAGAGTTCAAAGTCCAGGTTTGACACTAGTGTTTCTCATTTAGACGGAATATTATTCAGTGGGAGGCGACGTTCCTGTCGATAGCGAGGCGCATGTGGTGACTTCGTCAATCTCAAAACCCAACCGCCGACTCAGTCTTTCGGAGGTGCTCATAGGGGTAGGGTGTGCGTGCGTGCGTTCATAGGGGTGAGTGTGTGCACGTGTATGTGAGCGTCTGCGTTGTACTGTGTTTCGCAAAAAAAAAAAACTGTTTCCATCGTTGGAGCCTTGCTTGGGCTCCGGGAGTATGTATTACTCTACTCGTTAGAAAAACACGTAATAAAAGATGAACAATCTGATTTTTTTTTTACAACATGTATATTTGTTCCTTGCATGTGCCCGCAATGTGCTACGCATACAAGTAACATAAGACTAGGAGGATACAAACGGGTGTACTGCAGCAAACCGTCCTCGCCGCAACTATCAAGCCCCCAGTTCCTTCGCCATCGCCGGAGAAGAATAGCTATTGGTTGGTCCACATCTTGACGCTCCCCTCCCCCTAGCGACGCCAAGACGGCGATCGGAGGATCAGAGGTGTTTGGGATGAAATGTGGTTAGAATAATGGGTAATAGCAAGTCGTTAACATCATGGATATTTTGATCTCGTGGATGGGTGCACCGTATGCACCAGAAGCATGAATATGGACACACAAGACATGTTCTTGTCACTTGAGCGAGTACCAAGAGGAGTTCCCGCAAACCGTTTAAGACTTTCATTTTGTATACATTTTCTCATGTTCAGCCGATTTTCACCAAGTCATGACACAGAGATCTATGAGCGGTGAAAATTGGTTGAGCATGAGCAATCTGATTTTAAAAATAAGAGTTTTCTCTAATAGACAAGTGTGATATCAAGGGTCTATGGATGGTCCAAGGAATCAGTAAGGATATGATTGACAGTGATGGATACCTTATTTATGTTTTTTGAGATATTTGAGGTGGTTGGGATGAAATATGTTTAGAACAATGGTTAATAGCAATTGGCTAACAGAGACGTTAACATTTGGTTAACGGGCCACTAACTGGCTCTTCTCTAGCTCCCTTTCTCTCTTTGTAGCCCAGACCGGCGGGAAAGGCCTTGTTCGCATCCTCGGGCCACCATTGCCAGCCACCGGCTCCCGCCGTTTCATGATACTGTTGATGATCCCATATTTTTGTCCGCAGAAAAAACACACTTCCCCACATGCACTGAGAGTCTGAGATGGAGAGAAAATGAGCCAACTAATTAATTCCGAAAAGACGAGGGAAATTGTTACTTTCTCCAAGTTGCAATGGAGGCCAATTCATGCATGTCCAGGTCTAAAGTGCAAATAAAGGTTGATTATTAAAATCAATTAAATTGTTTAAAAAAACTAAAATCAATTAAACATTCCACAGGGCTTCGGGTGATTCTAAAGCGTAATACGTCTAACTAATCAAGTAGAGAGTACGTACTAATCACGGTTGCTAATCAAAGACACTTCCGTTTAAATTAACCCAGTGAAGAACTTCATCAGTTGCCCAAGTTAAATAACTGCCGCAGCCCGCAAGTAGCAAAGGCAAATCCTTGTGAATCTCGGGCTACGTGTCGCGGGCTCCCAAAGGAAAGGGAAAACGCGATCTGACAGGTCTGCATGGATCGTTAATTATATGCTGCTTCTTCATGTCGGGAGCGTGAGTGAGCTCGATCTCGGTTCGTTAATTAATCGCACCAGCGGGTGGCAAACACAGTAAACGACCGTGGTGGACTGGTGGTACGTCGCGACAGTTTTGCAATTTGGCCCCTTCAAAACTGGTAAATCAACCCACAGTCCATGCTGCTGAAGCGTTATTTTTCGATTTGGTCCGCCACACATCAGGCAGCGGTTCATTCGGTTTGGTATTCTCTCCCCTTGGCTCGAGTCCGCCGTCACCGTCCACCAATGACTTGCATCGAGCTTGCCGGGACGGCCCTCCCCTGCCAATCTTCTTCCTAACCTGTGAAAGTGCCGTCTCGCTGAGATGTCACCGTACCCGGCCCATAATCGCGGCCGCCGCCACGGGCGACTCGCCGTCCTCCGCTGCTCGCCGGTCCATCCTCCGCTGCTCACCAGCACGGCCTACTCGCGTGGAGGACAAGGGCGAGGGGCGGCCGCGCGAGGGCGAGCCTGGTGGCGAAGTAGCCGGGGCGGATGACGAGCATCAGCGGCGGCCCGCGTCTCTGCCCACGACGCCGTCTGCGATTCCGGCCGATTCTGGCCGAGGAGATGCGGTGGGCGGTGGCGGAGGAGAGCGGGAAGGCAGGGCGCTGTGGCGGCGAGGTCGGCAGCGCAGAATTCCGGCGACCAGCGTCCGTGGCCAGCGATTCCGGCGGTCAGAGTGCGCGGGGTTCTTTTTCTTATCACCAAACCGGTACGGTTGATCACTTGGTGGTGGCTGTATTGTAAAATCTCATAACACACAGGGGTAAAATTGGAACTCTAAAAAACGTACCACCACGGTCGCTTAGCTATGGCGACATGGCGGCAGGATCCCCCGAGATCTTGTATGACCTCGGCGTGGTCATCGCGGAAGGGGGACTGGGAGGTTTTTAATGAGTCGGCTTGCTGGATTTTATTTTTCTATATATTAAAAAAATTAAAAAAAACCATAGGACATTTCCATGTGGGTCTCTGTTTTTTTTTGTTCTTGACAAAGTGGTATGGTTGTATGAATATGCGGTTTGGGGGATTTTAAAGGTGTAAGAATACAAAAAACATAAGCATGTCATATGAAACCCTACAACAAACGAAAAGGCATGATCGATCACAGTAACTGTTTGGCGCGCCATAGAAAAAACGAAAAAAGGTTATCTGATACAACCGAGAGATGAATTGGCATAGCAATTTGGCGGCTGTCCAACCGAGAGCTGCTACATGTGCCATCGTTGATCATTTGATACGATGGTTTGTGATGATAAGACGTGAATCAGGCAATGTGTACGATCGTGCGTCTGGATATTTTGACTATTCGTATGTTAAAAACAACCTCCATATGAGAAAATTATGCTTATTTTTTGAACTCAAAACCATTTTTAAACTGGAAAGAGAGACCAGATTTAGTCTAGTCAGAAACCATGCTCTTTGGAGGGCCCACCCACAATTACTATTATCTATTACACAAAAAACATAATTTGTTGAATATATTGAAATAAATTAATTCTTAATTAATAGGAGAAGGTCTAGAGCATCAAGCGTGTACCATGTAGGAGCAAATGAACCGGAAATATAATAACAAGATTTTCATGTTTAATTTCATACAAGACACATTTTATTTAGAAACTGGGGTGGGGTGGTGTGGGGGCACTCGTATAAATTAGATCATAAAACGTGGCATTGTATGCAAATGTAGTAACAATCTACACCATTTTATGACTGTTGATTATAACTACAAGTGATCTATCGAAATAAAGGTAACATGCACAGAAAAAAGTAATTTATTAGTGAGCCCACCTAACTTATAGAGACATTTTCCGTAGGAAACATCACGTAAATAATCATGACAATAATTTGATTTGATTTCTAGAAGTTTTAGTAAATAGGTTACCAAGTAATATACTAGAAAATATTATTAAGATATTTGCTAGCTCATAATATTTAGATATTTCTACCATGAATATGTGTAAACTATAGACTACCCCCGTTCCTTATTATAAGGTGTATAGTTTTTCTTGAAAAGTTAAACTTGAGTATCTTTGACCAACATTTTAGAAAATATTAGTAGCAATTATAATATCAAATCAGTGTCATTAGATTGATCATGAAATATGTTTTTATATTTTATTTTCTTAATATTTCAAATATTGATAGTTTTTTCTAAAATCCTAATCAAAGATAGTCAAGTTTGACTTTTCAGGAAAAACTATACACCTTATAACAAGAAACGGAGGTAGTAACATACAGTTTTTACTAGATAATTCGAGGATTTTTCGTTGTAAACTACAATTTAAATTAACACAAACAAGTTTGTTTGAAGATAATTAATACACTGTATATAAGTTTAGAAGCATTTCTATATGATCAATATTGCAAATAAATACTATAAATTTATAGTCGTTAACACTATAGTATGTAAAAATGATTTAAATAACATATACAATTTTAGTACATATTATAATATTTAGTGCGCCCAAGCCAAATATGTTCTTGGACGGGCTCTTTGCATGACGTTGGGCACTTCTGCGCATCACATATGAATCAGTTTATTGGTGACCTAGACGTACATGGCATATAATGATTTAATGTTGCCAAAATCTTTAGAGAAAATGCCAGCTCAGAAATGTTTAGGAGTCTCAAGTACCTTTCAATGACAAAAAAATTGAGGATGTTATCAAAGACATGCCTAATGATAAATCCCTAGGATCAGATGGCTTCAATAATGAGTTTATGAAAAACTGCTGGTCCATTATTTCTCAAGATATCAAAAGGCTCATCCAAGATTTTTATGATGAGAAAATCTCTTTGGAAAGTATAAATGATTCCTATATCACTCTTATTCCAAAGAATGGTAATCCCTTGAAACCCAATATTTTAGACCCACCTCCCAATCATTGCATTCAGTTGCACTTTCTTGTGCACAGGGGTGTAGCTGGAACAAGTTACACTTTTTTTAAACTGTGGTTGCATTTTTCTCAGATGATATTATATCTCAATCGATTAAACAGACCCTAGGAATAATGGTTAATAGCAAAAAAAAAAGATATCTGGTTGATAACAATTGGACAACAATGGGGTAAGGCGTTTCGGCTCCTGAGCACACTTGTTCCTACCCAATTGAAAAATTCGAAAAAAAAAGTAAAACATTTTAAAAAATTCTGAAAACAATTGGTGATGAACATATACAAGTTTTTTACAAACATGCCAGATTTCGTGGTGACATGACACTCGTGGTGCTCGGTAAAAATAAAGAAAATCAGTGCTATGAAAAACTATATTTGTAAATCTCATTCTTGTTAGTGATTTTTTTTTTCCACCGAGCACCATGACTCCACGAGTGTCATTTCACCACGAAACTTGTCATGTTTGTCGAACATTGGTATATGTTCATCAGAAAAAATTTAGATTTTATAAAATGTTTTACTATTTGTTTAGAATTTTTTAATCAGACAGGAGCATGTGAGCTCGAGAGACAAAGTGAAATTCTGATAACAACGTCCATAACATTTGGTTAACAGGCCAATAACGGGCTCTCATTTCCTTTTCTCCATTCGTAGCGGAGGCCGGGATCGGCCTTTGCTCATCGTCGGCCCACCCTTGCCAACCAGCGGTTCCCAATATTTCAAGATACACATTGATGATCCCATGTTCACACAAACAAACATTCCCGCTGAAAAAAGCACTCTCCCACGTGCACACACATACTCAACTCAGTTACTCACATCGAGAGAAAATAAGGTACAAACAAATACCGGAAAGTACAATGATCCGGTGGTTTAAAAAAACACTATTTATGAGTTTCAAAAAAATCTTTAAAAAAATCACGGATGTAGCCTATGATATATCTCACGAATGTGCAAAAAATCAAGTTCAAATACATTGTAGTTTGGGCTACACGAAATGACAAAAGTGTGAACCTAAATATGTATATTTTCAAATCTCCAATTTTATCATTTTCGTGTAGCTCAAAATACAACGTATTTGAAGTTGATTTTTTGCTCGTTTGTGGGATACATAATTGACAACATCCGTGATTTGTTTTAGATATTTTTGAAACTCATAAATAGTGTTTTCAAAAAAATTAAACTAGCAGGATTACTGGTGCTCGGGAGCACCAAATCTCCTCTCCAAATAATTCTCGTAAGGAAAAAAATATGAAGGAAATACACGATCATGTGCCGATCTGCGGTGACCCAGCACACCACTGCATGTTGTAGTGTACAAGTCGTTGATGTAACACGCACAGAAGGACCTCTCCGCAAATATTACATCCCTCAGAGTAGTACAACAGAAACATAGCCGGTTCAAGGTAACACTATAGGATTACAACACTATTCAATACAAAATCTCGAGACCCTCCTTTTATATTGAAGCAAGTCTCTTGCAAATGAAATACAGAAAGATCCAAATCGTAGTACTAAGCTGAATATCAGCTCTAACTCTAATTCCTGATCCACTACTGCTGTTGTCACAGACCTAATCTATTCCAACTGGAATATTTTTATCCAGGGTTATACTCTTTCGTCTATTAGAAGATGTCCCTTCCATTAGCAATGAGTCGTCATGTACGCCATTGCACTGGTGTCGTCGTTACTCCATTGACACAGTTGTTGTTGCTGCTCCACGGCTAAGTACTCATTGACTCCTTCAAGCTCTACCGGTAGACTTGACTCCTTGTTGAATACTTCCTTGTCGTTATGATGGATAACTGTCAACTCCTTTGATGGCTCCAAAATCTAAGCAGGGGGTCAACGGGGAAAGGGTAAGCAACTCGAGCGTTACTTAGCAAGTTTAAATTATAGGCGATAAGGTGTTTTATGCACTAGCTACTGCCATTACCAACGGTCTTTGGCATAATGTAAGTTTTGGAAAACATTTTTAGGAAAGGGTCCATTTTATTTTCAGAAAACTATGCTCACAGTCTCCACGGGTTCATAGTCATCACTTGGGATGCCTTTCCCGCTGCGGTCTGTAGTTCCTTCCGGGAACACGGATGTGACAGTCACAGTTTCTTGTTGTTGACTCTGCAGAGCTGCGTAACTTTACCCATGAGAGAAACCCAGCCTTGTTGCCTTTCCGGGCGTACTTTCCCGACCATACTTTCATGGTATGGGGCCAGGTGTGAGTCCAAAGCCAATCACTGCCCCTCTCCGCACAACACATATCCGCCCATTTGTGGCGCGGCCGGTAACAAAGACCGCTATCCCGCCACCCCTCCCGAGCTTCTATTCCAATCACCCCGTCAGGTGGGAAGGTCACGCGCTTCCACGTTGTTGGCCACCGCAACGGACACAACCAGGTAATAGCCTGCCGAGGATATGTGAACGAGAGAAGATAGCAGCTGACTTTACCGTCCCATACCAGATCTCATGGTAAACGCTTCAATACGGCGCTAGGATCACTGTGACATTGGTAATTAATCCTAGTTATATATTTTCCCGTACAAAGGAACCTCCCCCACAACATCATACCGTGGTTCCATTGCCAGCCAACATAGTATATATAGCAATTCACATCATTCGAAAATAGGTTTTTCTTTTTTATGCAGATGATAAAATATATTACTTTTATAAATACGTTGATAAAAAAATTCAACGGACATGCAAGAATGAACTTGCCTGTGGTAGAAATGGCCGTTCAATCCTTCGGGGTTCTAGGGTTTGCGGTAAAACCCCGAGTTCTGAAAATAGCAAAGTAATTCTGATAAGGACTACTGAAAACTCTAGCAGCATGCTATTATGCATAATCATGATATGCATCGTCACCCCAAAATTCCCAAGTTGCGGAGTTAAGACTTTTTGAGTGTTTTGGAGTTTTAATTATTTAAAGTGTTTGACAACAATTTTCATGAGGAATAAATTTAAATAGTTCAATATAATTGAACTTCAAGACTTTATTTTCCCATATTATTTTCCTTTAAGAAAATAGTTTTTGAAAAGAATTTCAAGTCATTTCCACTTAAGGATCCTTGAATTTTTCATCTATTTCAAACTTGTTGAATTCATTAATAAAACTTACAGAAAAATTCCTCATAATTTATAGAGTGTGTTGAACATTTTTAGCTGATTTTTGTTTCTTTTGTTTGGGAGTTAAAATTCATGGTCAAATGGGTTGGACTCAACCCATGGTCACGGTCTGACTTGGTCGGTGTTGACCGACCCGGCCCACTCCTCTCTCTCTCGCCTCACGCTCTCTCCCCTGCCTCGCTCGATCTCCTCCTGGCGATGTCGTCGCCGCCGCCACGCCCGGCTGCTCCGGCCGCTGCCGGCCGGCTCCGGCGCCGCCTCCGCCCGGCGCTGATCCGCCACCACCTTCTCCTCTGATTCCCCGCCTTCTATTTGTCTTACACCGCCCCACTCGAGCTCGCTAACCCAAACCCCCACCGCTGCTGCTTCTGCTTGTTCTCATCTCCAGCTCCGGCATCCTCCTTCGGCTGAGGTCTGGTGGATAGTGGTGGTGCGATGGTCTTGTGCTGACGCTGGACAAGGTGATGTGTTGTTGTTCGTGCTACTGTCGCGGACGGGATGGCAGTGGCACTACCACCGCAACCTCCGCGACACATGGTTGCGACAACTCCTACATCTACTTCTCTACTACGCCTACTGCAACTGCTTCATGCTCTGCCTCAGCTATAACTCCACAAGGTACTCGCTTCTGTGACCGGCTAGTGAGCCGATAAATCGTGCTTGTGATGAACTGATTGGTATGTGATGTTTAGGACTAGCTAATGATCGTGGCTGTGACGAAATTGTGGTTCCCGTTCATCCTAATGAGGAACTGATACTTGGAACCGTGTTGTGCTGGTGATGCTTCTCACTGTCACTTGTGTTAACAGAGGAATTGTTCATTTTCGACAATTAAACTCATGTCTAATAAATTCAGAGAAATAATATTGATGATTCCTCAGCTTTGTGTTGTGTTACTGTAGTATTACTTGCAGGTAGAACTTGTGTGCCTTCTAAATGAGAACAAATACATTATATGCTTCTATTAGCTGTTTTTAGGTACCTTTAGTTCCTGGCTGCTGCTTTTGAACAACAGATCATATTATACAAATAATTCTGTAGATTTACTTGTTGTCCTGGATATTGCAGATCTGATACTTGATAAAAATAGGTTCATTTGACATGTTTTCTTGTTGTTTAAGTGATATAGATGGTTTGCTTGCTTATTCTCAAGATGTAGATGAACAAGAATAGGATAAATGTGTTATACTTGCTTACTTTGATGATTTAATGATTTCTGAACAGCACCAAGTAGATGTCCAGCAACAAAGACCTTGGTGATTTATTCCCTATGATTCTCTCTCTTATCCACTCCTCTAACTATGAACTGATAGGAACATATCTGGCTTGTTTTCTTAGCCATGCCAATGATGTAAAGGCTGAGGCAAATATTTTGATAAGAACATATATTAGTGTGTTGCTTTAATTCTCTATGATGATTTAGCATAGCATCTCTATGCCAATCTGAGAGAAACACTTCTTTCTATCCTCCTAGTGGAGAACTAGTTGAAGGGTAGTTGGAATGATTTAGACGTGTATTCTTGAATAGATCTTGGCTAAAGAAACTGATAAGAACAGATGTTTTACCCTGCTCTCCTCTCTTTCTAGCATTGTCCTGTCATTTACAGAACTTGCTAGCACCTCTCCTATGCCTCACACACACAAAGAATTAACCTGCTGTTGTTGAGCAGCTTGGTCTTCTGGAAAATGATCATAACCTGCATCTTGTGGCTAGCCTGCTCCTCGCTGCTTCAATGTTCCTAGAGTGTATTTATCTAGCTGCAAATTATTTTGTGGTTGTTCTTGTGTTCTTGAGATGTTCTTGGGTTTCTGGCTGATTTGGGAAAGATACTTGATAGCTGGATTAGCTGCTGGAAATGTGTTTGTGAGCAAATGGAGTGGCTAGAAGGCCGTGGTGGTGTTTATATGCTGCTGCCTAGTTGTTGTGGTGCTGCCACACAACGAGATGACTCATGTTTTGCAAGGATGAATAAGGTGCTTGGGTGTCAAGTCCTCATGTATAGGCATTACTTGGGGTTCAAGCTATGGTAGATATTTTGCTTGTGGATAACTCTCCTATGTGGCATGCTCATCCACTCAAGCTTTTAATTCCTTAGGGTTCAAGTAATGTGAGATATTTTGCTTGTGGATAGAGATGAATGGTCATTGGACTTATCTTCTTGTAGGATTTGTTTTTGAACAAGACAAGTGGTATTTGTCACTAGATGGACTTGTGGGCTGATTCCCTTATGTGGGCTTTGTGCAATTGTATGGGCTTGAGAATAAATTTGTGTAGTTTTAATGATTTAGCTAGTGGCTTTAGAAATATAAGTAGTGATGTTCAAATGGCTTTACAAATTATTTGTGTGCCTTTAATCTGCTCATTTGCTTGGTTAAATAGGGAAGAATTAGCTGTGTTCAATAGCTTTATGCATGCAATAGAAATATGTTATCAAGGTAGCTAATCTTGTTACCAAACTGCTTTTACATAACACAAAACTTTTGAATCCAGATGGCTTATTGGTGTAGATGTGCAAGAGTGACCCCTTCTATCTTCCTAGGCTTTTTCCTAGTTGAAAGGTAGCTGGATTAGGTTGCTTTGCATTAATTTCTAAGCCATTTTATTTGTTTTCTGCCAAACTTGCTAGGGAACTTGATAAGAACAGATATCAGCTTGTCTTAGCATAGCCAGTGATGCAAAGTCTGAGGCAAATGTCCCCTCCAGGAACAGATACTTGCATTTGACTTTAAAATTCTCGAGGATGATCTTGCATAGCACCTCTATGCAATACTGAGAGAAATACTTCCCCAAATTTCCAATTTGCTGCATCCTTTCCTTCTTTGTTCTTTTCTTTCTTTCTTTCTTGTGTTGTTTCTTGTGTTATTTATTTTGCAGGAAAGAAGAATTGATGCTTGAGAAGAAGATCAAGATAAGATGAAGATTTAGTTTAGGTTTCTTTTATAATTTTCTTTTCAGTTGGATGAGATATGTACTTATTCGATTAAAGTTGTAATATCTATTTATATCTATTTATTCTTTCTAGTTCATCTTAACTTGTAAAGTTTGGAATTGTATAATCTTCCATTTGATGTATCCAAATAGACTTGGACATTGGTTCCCAATTTATATTTGAGATGATACAATGTGTGTAAATAAAATGATGAATTGGGATGAGACATTCATTCTTGAGAGATGATATTTGGATGAATGATGTAATGAGATGATCATAGATATTAAATATTGGTGTATAATTGTGTTGATGTTCTGCTTAAATTATACTTGTCATATTATCTTATTGTGTTCAGAAGTGTCGATAATTAGTAAAGGTCATGTTCAATTCTGGAGTGGCTCGATAAATACTCTTAGTTTCTTGTTAGTATAAAGATCATGTCGAAGTTTATCGTACTCAGCGCGATGATCTAGACCCTAACTCATCGAGTCGAGAGAAACATCGATCACTTTGCATCGTTTAATTTAACGCGCCAAAATTTCCCGCATTTCCAGATGCATGCTATGCAAATGCACAAATTATATTTCTACCCTTCCGATTCTCTAAACTGTGGGGTATTATACGATCTCATCTCTACGATTTATTATTATGTAAGTCCATGAAAGCCATAGCCAGTCATCTTAGCACATTGTTATTTTCTCCCAAGCTATCACGACGCCGCCTAGCCCATTGCATGAACGTCAGGGCACATATTAATTGTTGCTGAAACGGATGTAGCTAACATAGAACTGAGGCAATACTAACAAATGTTTGATTAGTACAATTAAACCATTTCGTTCCCTCCGGATGATTTTAAGTGCCTAGGAACAATTTGGAACATGCCCACACATTCTTGGGAGCGGTACTTGTACGGTTGTACACTTGTACCTAATTAAGTGGAGTAGAAGTTAGTTTTCACCGAATTAAGTGGAGTAATCAGCAGAGTAGCTAGCTGGCTGCATCATTAATTAGTTAGTTAAGCAAACTAATTACCACAATTAGCAAAGGCAAATCCGGTGGTGGAACGTTAATTACTGGTAAGCAAAGGGAAAGGGAAACGATCCCACCGAATACAGGTCTGCATGGATCGTTAATTACTGGCTTGTTCATGTCGGCAGGGCAAGTGAGTTCGCTTCGTAAATCAATTGCACGACCGGGTGGCAAACACATGGCGACATGGCGGAAGAATCCAACCGAATCTCATATGAGCTCAGCGGTCAGCTTGCTTGCGGAAAAGCATCCCATAAAGATCCGGGAACGAAACTTTCGAAGTGCCAAAAGACGTTGCTAAGTGGATCTTTTTCATCTTCTTCTTTTCAGGAAGGGAATATGAATATATTTGAATTTTGACTCAAAGTTGAATGTTTAGCTTAAAATGAACCAGTTCTAAAGACAAATCACATTTCAACGCTTTGCATGGTGGCCGGTGGGGAAATACCCGGTGGAAGCCGGTGAAAATCACGAAAACATCATGTTTAAAATGTAAAGAATTCTCAACCAAAATATATTACGTTGTGAGGTGGAGTTCTATAGACATGGATATTTGCAAGTTAAAACTCAGAATTGCTTAGAAGTTTATGAAAATGATAAATTAAGCACTGAATAGTAACTTGAAACATGATTTTTTTAAATACTTTTCACCGCTTTTTCACTGAAAGCTAGTTTTCACTAGATATAGCCGTCTGAGACATACTCAGATGTACGTACTTTTTCTGGAAACTTCTGAGCCTAGGATGAGTTCTCACTCGAAATATATAATCACTTTGTTTACTGATGTAATACTCCCTCAGGTCCACTTTAAGTGTCGGAGCAAATGAACTAAGTAAGTACAACCCATTAGCATAGCCGGCGACACTTAATTAGGATCGGAGGGAGTACACTTTACCTATTTTAATATTAACTACATACATACTAAAATAAGTGAATGTACATACAAAATATATCTAGAACATATGAATCAAGAAAAAACTAAACTATCTTACATTAGTGAAGGAGGGAGTCGCATACAACATGCATGAGCTTAACTAATCAAGCAGTGGGCCCGGGTACGTAGCCTAACTGATGTTATATATACTGTAGTATATATGTCACGTACACCGTTTCCAAAGCCAGTAGTACCACCAACTAAAATAATTAACGACGAACAGCTGCCAAGCCATGCTACGTGAGATTGCAAATCAGGAAGGAAATCTGACAGGATTGCATGGCTCATTAACTTAATATTCCTTGAACTACTTTGGTCAGGTCGGCAACGTACGTGCGATTGTTAATTGAGCAGCCGGGTGGCGCACATGGCGACAGAACCCCCCCTGCAGGATCTCGTCCATGCGGCGGAAGCATACCACGAAGGAACCCCGAAAGATTTCGAAATCCACCGGTTAGTATGAAATTATCAGTGAGTTGTTGTTTTAGGACAAAATTATGCTCGAAATGCGTTGTGGTTACGCTACTGTATCAGCACGCTTGATACACTTCAAATTTTGGGCCATGGACAGACGTGGGCGAATAATAACCTTGTCGTACACTTAATTAATTAGTCTAAAAAAACTCAATTAATTAATAACGGTGCTACAATTTTATTTGCCCGAGATTTGATACTATGTTCTTTAGAAATGTGACATAAGCAAATCGCCACAAGGACCCATGGTTATTTTTATGTACTCTTCAGTAGCACTCACCCGACTAGTCGGTTTCGGAGCCGTGAAATTAAGGTCAGCCGAGTCGAATATCCAAGGTCTAATTTTTATTACACAAAGACAAGTCTATAACTCTATATCAGTCATTAGTGGTTGAAGTCTGAATTTTAAAATTTAAAATGCGCCTTATACTTTAGAATGGAGAAAGTATGCATAAAAATCTCAGCAGAAGCATAATTACATACACATGAGTTATATGGGCAGGCATATGCGCAAAATCGTTTTGGCTCCTGATTTCCAATGCTCTCTTTATTTAAAAAACTCAAAATAATATTTATAAGTTTTAAAAAATAGAGATTTTGGACACTGAGAACATGCATGATTATTTTTAGATTTTATTTTTGATATTTAGACGAAATAGGCCGTAGCCCCGCTATATAAATATAGCAAACACCCGATACAACCAACCGATTTGACATGCTGGGGCGGCAGCAAACATACACCCAAAGAAAACCAAAGAGAAACGAAAAGGAGACATAAGCGGATTGACTAAACGACGGCGACTCGAAACCGCTGCGCCCTCTCCGAAGAAGTACCACCACGCTCGTAGCACCGAATCGACGAGTACCAAACAACACCTTCAAGAAGGAACGCCATGCTGCTGCCCGGACCAACAACTGGTCCTAGGGTTACCCCGGCACATAGAAAAGCGGATGAAGGGTAGCCACGACGCCCTTCAGGAAGGAAAGGTGCCACCAAGAGCGGCACCGCGTCGGTGTCAGATGAACCGACAAGGATTTCTCCCGAAAGCCCTATCCACAATCTCGTGCGATCCGTAGCACAGGAGCCCCACGAGGACGAACCTCGACACCACCAGACAAACCGCCCACCAACATGCGCCCAAACGAATCCGAAGCCACCAACGCCGTCTCACCAAAGTGGTCGTCACGAGGTCTACAAGACGAGGGTGGCGCGAAGTATGAACCGGGGACGGCAGAACCACGGCTGCGCGGGAGGGAACAACCTCCACCGTCAAAGACGGTAGTCGACCGAACGAGACAGCAGAGCATACCGGTCCCCGTAAGGTCCGGCCGGGCCCAGCGGGCCCGTAAAGCCCCCACGGGGCACACCAGTCCTAATAGGGTCCGACCGGGCCCAAACTGGGCCCGTGAAGCTCGCCGTCAAACTGCAACAAGAGCTGCCGTCGCCGCTGCCCCCTGCCACCTTCACCTCACCGACAGCTGCAGAACGCGCTTTGGAGCAGGGCGGCCCGCCTGGACCCAGAACAGGGCCCAGCCGCCGCTGCCTCTCCGCGCATCGGAGCTCACCACCGTGCCGCCCCGCAGCAGACGAACTCCGCCACCGCGACGCCACCATCCGGCCGAGGCCGGGCCGCCGCCCCCTGGTACGCACCGCCGCCGAAGATCAGCCACCCCGCGCGGCCTCCTTCCGGCGCGGGTAGAGGAAGGCCGCCGCCGCTGGCACCGCCCGAGCCTAGCTCGGCGGCTCACGCCGACGGCGGCGGAGGAGGAGAGGTGAGGGGAGAGCGAGGAGAAGGCGGAGTAGGCCGCGCCGGCCGCCGTGGGGGCGGCGCGGACGCGGGAGGGGAGGGGGTCGGGGGTGCGTCTCTTTCCGTCGTTAGCGCCACTGACCCATTTTTGATATTTAGTGAATATGATTTTGAATTTTTAAATACAGAGATCGCTGGAGCCGAAATAATGGTATTGGCGAACCGTACACTATTTGACATCCTTAGCCTCGATCGAAAAGAAAGGGAATATTAGCCTCTTCTTCTCCGCGTAGTGTCGGGTACGTAGGATGTTGGAATTTTTGCTCTCTTGCATTAATTAAAAGTTAAAAGGCCACTGGTCTAATCATTGCACTAGTCTTGATCGACACTGCCAGGTGTAGTAAGAAAGCACAATCCATTATCTGATTCATTAGTACCTTTGTTGTTTACCAACCGAACTGCAGCGTCGGTCGAATAATGACGCCAGGTGTCAACATCCCAGCTAGCTCGCGATTTCGGCAGAGTGTGGGTCGTTTTCACGTCGCTGGTAATTTTTTTCCAAGTCATCGCTGAGTGAAACTGAAATGGCTCAGGAAGAAAAATCTACAAGACGTTGGTCGGCAGCATCTACGTGGAGGTTCAGAGTTGGACCGCGACGAAACAGAATGATGCAACGGCGCGGGTGTCCCAGTCGCAGGTGCACGTCAAGCCATCAAAGTACAAAAACTTTCAGGCAGTTCCAATATACGGAGTGGAGTATATACTCCATCCGTTCACACTAGACCTACCATTCCAATTTTCTTGATTCAAATGTATTTTAACTACTTCCTCCGACCTTTTTTACCTGTCGCTGACAAACAACTAGTATAGCGCAAACGAGTCGTACACAACTCGCGGCAACTAACTCGGATCAGAGGTAGTACTAGTAAAAATAGGTAATAACAGTGGACATTCAACAACTTGCGCGGTGCATACAGATTTATCCAACACATGAAAAATTGGGGTGAACCGGTACACTAAGTTGCGATGCGGGTGCAAATTATTCCAAATCACCCTGGTGCTAACACTTGGCTCTGTTATTTTTGTAGAAATCCCCTATCTATTTTTATCTAGCAGTTGCGACCTTCACCTCTCTTCCCCAACCTTGGGGGCGCGATCCTGCTCGCCACGGGGGGGGGGGGGGGCAAAGGTGAAGGCCACGACCAATAGATAGACATGCTGTTTTTCGAAAGTAATTGCACCAAGTGTTACCGTCGGGACGATTTGGACTAGTTTTGTACCCACATCATAAGTTAGTGTACAGTTCACGCCATTTTCAAGTTCTTGTTTCCAGTGTTGTTAGCTCTAGTAAATAGTTCAAAAAAAAGAATAAAGCTCTAGTAAAAAACATGAGTATTTATGTTTCCTTTCATCTTTCATAGGCCTCACGAAAGCAAGCAAGGTCGAACTGCGTTGTTTGCCGTGCGCCCGTGCGAAAGCATGTTTTAGCGATCCGATTTACCATCCAACGGACTCTTCTACGTACGTACGGCGTGGAGCTGGCTGGGCTGGCGGTGGATAGAAAAAGGAAGAGGAGCAGATTCGCAAATCTTCCCCGAATCCCCCACCTCCACCTCCGGCCAGGCCACCTCGCTACAAAACACGCCACCCGTCGCCTCCTCCCCGTCCTCCGCCGCCACGGCGCCGCGCCATCCGCCGCTCCATCCGCCGTGAGTGCCCCCGTCCCTTCCTCCCCTCCCCGCTCACCCGCCCCAATTCGTCCGTGGGCGGGCGGGACGGGATCGTTCGCGATTCAGGCCACTGCGGCCTGCGGCGTATGTATGCGATGTGACGGCGAGGGTGTTCCGCGTCGCTGATTCGATTTTCTGCCGCAGGTGGTGGGTGATCTCCCGGAGCGAGGGGGCCATGGGGGTGCACCTCAGCACGCCCAAGACCGAGAAGTACTACCAGGACGGCGAGGGCGGACGCGTCCGCTACGGCCTCGCATCCATGCAGGGATGGCGGACCACCATGGAGGACGCCGTGAGTTTTCCCCATCCCTCTTCCCCTTCCCACCCCTGCTCTCTCCGTTCGGCTCTCTCCGTTCGGTTTCGCGGTTCCGCGCGGTGGGCGTGGGTGTCTCGCCCGCCCACGGGTTGAAATTGCGACGCGCCCGCCCGCGTGGAATCTGTGTCGCGTGTAGATTTGCCTGACGAGGTCGCCGGTGATCGGGTCGCTGTTCCATGTTCGCCGTCCGCGAACCGGACCCCTTCCCGTGTCGCCCAATCCGTGAAACCGCAGTTGTCTCGAGGTAGCAGCGGCCTGCCTGGCTGTCGCATTGGGCGACCTATGTTTGTGATTACGCTCTGCTCTGATATCTGAATCACGAATTGGCTGATGAATTGCCTCCTTGCTGAGTTTTGGGAACCGAGCATGACCTGTGATAAATTTGCGTCCCCCAAGTGAGTTTCCCCGTGTACGCGGAAAGCTCTGGATGTAGCGGCTTGTCAGCTGCATGGGGTGTCCTCTGTTTGTGGTTGACTATGTGTTCATTTTCATGACAATTTCACCGCTGAATTGGTCGCTTCCTGCTCTTTGGGATAGAATGAATCCCGGTTATCCCATTGGTGTTTTCTCTCTAGACGACACTGGCTTGATGTAGCGTCACCTGCGTTGGTAGCTCGTCATCTGCTGTCGACGCAATAGCCGTTCCTCTGTACGCTTCCCCGTTGGTGGGAATCTTGAGATAGCGGTTTGTCAGCTTGCAATTAAGAGTTCGCTTCTAGGTCAGATAAATTGATTGTGATGATGTATGCATGGAATTGGATATATAGGGTGTTGCTTCGTGGTCGAAGCTGTCTGGTGATGCTACAGTTTTGGGGGTATCGGCATGTTTATTACTAGTTGAAAGCTAATCTAGCACTTATTTTACAACTTGCAGCACGCAGCTTTGCCACAGCTCGACGATCGCACATCCTTTTTTGCCGTCTTTGATGGGCATGGAGGTAAATATTTACTGCTTTCTATTCCAGTCTAACTTAATATTGTATCATTTCTTCAGTTGTACCTGGTATGTTTGGTTTACAAAAATCCTGTACTTAGTGTAGTTTAGTCTATCTCTATCCAAGTCTCTATCACATCGTGCTTTGAGTGGATTAATATCATCTACCCTGTACAACTTAGTCCATTCAGTAATTACACTATGTTGTTTCTTTTCAACATAAATATGATTAGCACCATCTTATCATGCTAGTGATTTCAGTATTGGCTGTGTATAAGTAGCTACCGACTGAGCTCCCGTGTTTATGCTAACTGGCAGGACATGTTATTTGATCATCCTTTTTCCTTGCCCTGTTGCCTGCTCCTACAGCTTCATGAACTTTCGATTCCCCCTCATGGAATTTTTTTCAAACCCAACAGATTTTTTCACAAATAAAACTGTAATAAACTATAAGAATTAAATTAAAGATACATAGCATTGATTAGGTCTTTTTCTAACCCTGTTTCTAGAGGTTATGTATTATGGCAGTATCCTAACATGACAACATCAAATCAAAAGACTCGACAGTTGTATTTTTCCATTATCCACTATCTGCGAGAGGTATAGTGCATATTTGTGAATGTCAGTTGCAAATTGGCACATGCCTCCGTGTTTAGTGAGAAAAGCTGCATTATATGTTATCTTCTCATGTTTGATATGAACTAATATATTACCAGCCCATCCAAAAACTGATATTACAGGAAAATCGGTCTCTAAATTCTGTGCCAAATATCTGCACACCGAAGTCCTAAAATATGAAGCAAAATCACCTGGTGACTTAGCTACTGCGCTTAAAAAGGCATTCTTCAGGTACCTATCATGTTGTTTCTTCTTGTTATGGTATGCTTTTTTGGTCAAACTGACATATGTAGTTCAATGAATCTGCACAACGTCTTGCTCATTCAGGATGGACGAGATGATGAAAGGGCACAGAGGGTGGAGAGAGTTGAATGAGCTGGGCGACAAGGGGCAAAAGTTTGCTGGCATGATAGAGGGGAAAATTTGGTCTCCCAAGGTTGGACATTCTGGTAGACCTTGGGATGGCTGGGCTGAGGAGGTAAAACTCTCTCTCTCTCTCCCTCCTATTTTGCTTGACTATGGAATTGAAGAGGCTATCATACATGGCAAGTTGTACCTCTTATTCGAGAACACATTTGATGGGATAAAAATGCTCCGATGTTGGAAATTCTGAATCTGTGTGTAAGGAGGGGTTCGCTTTTACTTGGTACTGTTATTAAGCAAAGTGTTGGATACGAGACTGAGGTCCTGCTTTGAAAAAGGACGTACATGGGGATTCTTCTGGTAGGTGGACTCTGGACAGGATAGGTGGGCTGATTGGATGGGGTTAGTTATCTCCTAATACTAAGCTATCATAAACAGAGTGCAGATTCCTTCATACCCCCTACTTAATCACCTAATAGCATTGCTTCTGAAAGGTCTGTGAAATGTTGCGTGCAGGAAAACAATGTTGGCGTGTTACATGTATATGTGGCCTCGTTTCTTATACGAACACACACAAACTACTTCTGATGTTCTAACGAATATTAAATTTATCTGACCTGCTTTAACTGCTACTGTAACAGGGTCCTCATTCTGATTTTGAAGGGCCAACATGTGGAAGCACAGCCTGTGTTGCTATCATAAAAAATGATCAACTAGTTGTTGCAAACGCTGGGGATTCCCGGTGTGTTATCTCAAGAAAGGGTCAGGTATGTTCGACTTCTGTTACTTTTGCTCTACGTGCCAAGTGTATATACTAGAATCTGTTTTCCTGACTAATCTGCTGTAAAGGCTCACGATATGTCAAGAGATCACAAGCCAGACCTTGCAACAGAAAGGGAAAGGATAAAGAATGCCGGGGGTTTTGTTGTTGCTGGGCGGGTCAATGGAAGTTTGAACTTAACCAGAGCACTTGGTAGCACTCTCTTTCTCAAGTAGAAGTATTTCTATATTGGGTATATATTTTTTATTCACTTTTCTCATTTTCATCCAGGGGATATGGAGCTGAAGACAAATGAGAAATTGCCAGCGGACAAACAGATCGTGTCAGCTGAACCTGAAGTGAACACAGTGAGTTTTCCTTCCTCATTTTTGTCAGTTTTCTTTGACCATAATTTTTAACTCGGGACTGCATTGCTGTTGTTCAGGTTACCCTCTCTGACGATGATGAATTCATCGTTTTGGCATGTGATGGCATATGGTATGAATTTTTGCAGTAATCGTCACACATTTTCTCTCTCTATTTCGAGTTCAGACTTAACGCAATACCTGACTTGCTTGTCTTTTTCTTGATGTTCGTGATATGATATTAAAACATCCCAAGCTTGCTAATATAAAAAGAGAGAAAGAAAAGCTTGCCATTACCGGGCATGCCATTGTTTGATTTGGACACTACATAGTCGTATTGGCAAGTTGACATCGTACAAAACCTTGTCATCATCGATAATTGCTCTAATACTTGGAACATGATCAAGGGTTATTTTTTTTGCATTTAGCAGGTGAATCTAGATATTGACTGTTAGTAGGTTAGGTCGACACCATAGAGTCAACACCATTGATCTGGAACAATATGAGTCCTCAATCTTAAGGTTGTGGAACATAGTTTTTCTTTATCCATGTCATCTGCAATGCTGGCATGGAAACATTGTTCAAAGTTAAGACTACCCTGGTCGCAGGCAACATGTTTGAGTGTTCATAGATTCATAGTATATACACCGATTCTAATATGTCATGATATGCTGATGTATTAACTTACCATCGAGACCTGAATTCTGGCCTTACAGTACATGCATTCGTAGCTAGAGTTTCTGTCGTCCCCCTGATTTTCTGTCTTGCTGTAATGGATGTTATGAATTCCTAATTTTTTCTTATGACAGGGATTGCATGTCAAGTCAAGAAGTAGTAGATTTTGTTCACGAGAAATTGAGAACAGTAAGTAACTCTTATGCGCGAAATTGGATCATGCACATGAATAGCTCTCGACTGAGTTCGTTGATATTGTGGTGTTATGGTACTCATGATCTACCCTGGAAATTTCTGCAGGAGGATAGTCTATCTGCTGTGTGTGAGAAGATGCTGGACGGGTGCTTGGCGGCCGAAGCTGGCGGGGACGGCTGTGACAACATGACAGTGATCGTGGTTCAGTTGAAGAAGCCTACCAAGTCAGCTGCTACTAGTTCTAGCACGGAGCCCAAGCAATCTGTGGCCACTACCGAAGAGTTGCGGCCCAAGTAAGCTTTTCTTTGGTTGACATAACTACACAGTATTATGGAATCCCCTCTTTGTAAAATCCCAGTTGCTCTTTCAGAATCTGAGCCCCCACCCTCACCTTTATGAACAGTGAGCCCGATGACCGGCGCAGGCCTGACCCGACTAGTCCGCTGAAGTAGCGCTCTGAGGTGATCAGGAAGTTCTGACCTGTCCGAAGCAGCGCTCTCTGAGGCCGAGGCATGGCCAGAGAGTTCAGAGTGTTGATAGACAAAATGTTGGGGGTAGTAAGTGGTGTACATAACCAGAGGGATTCTATTGGACGATCTCCATAGGATTTGTTCTTCTCTAGCTTTCTTCTCGCGTGTCGAAGCCTGGAATACATAGTGTCTTGGTTCGTGGATATGGCATAGAATCTTGGTTCGTGGATGGATATCGGTTGTGTGAAATTGCATGAGGTTTTTGTTTCAGACTTGCAGTGGTAGTTCTCTTTCATGGTTACTCTGGTTTGGATCATCTTTGCTCGGTAGTGTAGCAGACTGGTACTGATACATTCTACTCGAACGCAACTGTACTTACATTCTTACAGGGAAGCCAATGTCTGGGTTGATGCACATCAATCAAGCTCTTACAGACTACGGATTAATTAGGAGGCAGCACTAAGCTCCTAGAAATTAAAGGACACCAGTAATCACCCTACGAATGAGACAGCAGTAAGCTCCTAGTAGGAATTAACTAGGCGACAGCAGCAATGGCAACTGCGAGCGCGGCGACCGTCAGCCACGCGCCGTCGACGGTGAGCGAGGCTGCAGCTGCAGTGTCGCAGTCAGGAGAGCAGTCTGGCACGATCTCTGGGCCGAGGTCAAACGGGGTGGTGTTGTTGGATCTGGTGGCGTTGCCCGGGGTCGGGTAGACGGTGATGCCGACCCTCATGCCGGCCTGGCAGCCGCCGTTGCCGCAGATGAAGAAGTAGCGACGAGGCTCGGCCAGCGGGATGAAGTCCTTGCCGAGGTCCAGTTGCCGGCAACGCCGTCCAAGGTGCAGTTGTCGTACCCGCCTCGCTCACCTCGTACACATTGTGCGTCCCCCTCTGGTACCTGAATGCTGCACGAACAAATTCAGAAAGAAAAGAACTTGATGCAGAATGGATGAGACAGCGAATAGGAAGTAGATCTGTTAAAGCCTCGTCGTTGCTACACTGAAAATAGAAGAGAGGAGAGGTTGAGGGAGGGGAGGATGGCAGGTTTACAGATGAGGTCGCCGACGAAGAAGGTGTGGTTGCCGGACCAGAGGGTGTAGTTAACGTTGGGGTTCCACCCACGGTTGCCGCCCACAATGTGGTCCGTCGCGCCGGACAGCCCCACCGCGCAGCCGGCTACCAAGGCGACGGCCAGCAGCAGCATGGACGCCATTGCCGGAGCTCGAGCACCACCGCTCCGCTAGAGAGAACGTGTGAGCTCAGGAGGGTGGCGAGGGGAGCAGGGAAAGCAGCGAGTGGAAAGCAGAGCAGCTGCACAGGAGTAGAAATAGTAGCAGTGCCGTGGCATAAATCGCTCGTGACGCTGGGCCATACATCGACAGGACGACTCTGGCCCACTTCTGACCAACGCATTCCACAAATGCTGGAGCAATTTCATGCTGGTGCTCAAAGCCAACTTTGGAGATATACACCAATATGTGAAATGTCAGCAAGACATTAGAGAGCACACCAAAAAAGCACCATTGCCGGAAAGATGAGCTGATATAAAGCCTAAAAATGAGGTCAGGATTTACGACTTATTCTAAAATCATTGATTGAATAGTCACGACTCCGTTCAAAAAAAAAGTTGTCACGACTAGAGTAATGACCCCGCACAAGAAATACACTGGCTTATTCTAAAATACCTTATACGCTGGCTCGTAAAATTCTACCATAATAATCTTCAGCTCACGCGGCTCCGTGCCATCTCTGCACTTTTCTTTGCCGAGAACCCCGATTTTACTCTGTCAAAGCATTTGCCGGAGTGCCCGATAGAAAGCACCGGCAAAGAAGGTTTTTTTGCCGGCGTAGCCTATGCTGAATGTCTTTTGCTGAGTGAAAGCACTCGGTAAAGCCTTTGATGAGAGCAAACCTGGGTCTGTCGAGTGTCTCGGACAGTCGGCAAATGAGCTAAATCCGGTATCTGCCTCTCCACCAATGAGTAGTGAATCCACTAATGGTCGACAGAGCTGTACACTGCTGAGGGCACTTTGGTTGCTTTCAGGACATGAGCTCCGTAACTTACTCTGCTACCCTTGCCGGGCTTCACTGAAGATCAGCTAGCACCACACTTGCTAATATGGCTTGTGGTAATGCAACACATTGCAGTAAGCAAGTCAGTTCTTGCTTGGCTAACATGCATAGCTTGTTAAGTAAATAATGCTTACGGCAAACATTAGACTCGTTTGGATCACATCATTTGCATGGAATTCATTTTCAGATTCCATGCTCAACATGTTTGGATGTCATGGAATTGGAATGTCATTTCATTTGGAATTCCAGAGAATGCCTTTGCTATGTTAAGTCAATTCTTGTCCCTAACCCTGTCATTTGTCTGGAATTCATTTCATTTCATTTCATTTGGGTGGAATGATGGGTGCCAAACGGGCCCTTAGCATCTTGCGCTGAATAGTATAGCAGAGCAGCTTGAACTCAATTATAGGATGGCCATTGGCCCATTGGTACATTCATCTCGAATTGCAGCCGCGCTTGCAGGAAGGCCAGTCTCTCTCACTTGATACACATCCCATTGAATTCCTAGGAATAACTAACTAGGCCACAGCAGTTAGCTCCTAGACGAGTTAAGCCACAGCAGCAGCGACAAGGGCCAGCGCCGCGACCGTGAGCCAGGCGGCAGCGAAGGAGGCGGCGGCGGCAGAAGCAGAAGCAGTGGAGTTGGAGCCGGCCGGCACGATCTCCGTGCCCTCGAACGTGCCCGGGAGTACGGTGATGGCGACCTTCATGCCGGCCTGGCAGCCGCCGTTGCTGCAGATGAAGAAGTAGCGCCGGGGCTCGGGGAGCGGGATGAAGTCCTTGCCAGAGGTCCAGTTGCCGGCCACCCCGTCCATGGTGCAGTTGTCATACCCGGCCTCGCTCACCTCGAACACGTTATGCGTCCCCTTCTGGTACCGGAACGCTGCGCCAACAAATTCAGAAAGATAAGAAGTTGATGCAGAATGGATGAGACCGCGAAGAGGAAGTAGATCTGACGAAGCTTCCACAGTGCAGTAGAGCAATGGTGGAACGGGATGGGAGGGGTTTATTACAGATGAGGTCGCCGACGAAGAAAGTCTGGTTGCCGGACCAGAGAGTGTAGTTGATGTTGGGGTTCCACCCGCGGTTGGCCCCCACCGCCCCACGATGTGGTCTGTCGCGCCGGCGAGCCCCACCGCGAAGCCCGCAACCACGGCGATCGCCGGCAGCAGCCTCGACGCCATTGCCGCCGCAGCTCGGGTGGCTACGCTCCGCTAGAGTGAGTGATGAGTGATGGGCGTGAGCT
This sequence comes from Poa pratensis, assembly GCA_947311845.1. NCBI lineage: Eukaryota > Viridiplantae > Streptophyta > Magnoliopsida > Poales > Poaceae > Poa > Poa pratensis. Next base: position 46,221,184 of record CAMZMU010000077.1, on the reverse strand, counting down.
CAAGAGGGTGGCGAGAAAGCAGCAGGTGGAAAGCAGAGGAGCTGCACAGGAGTAGAAATAGTAGCAGTGGCATAAATCGCTCGTGACGGTGGGCCATATGTCGACACGACGACACGGACTGATTGGTCTGTTGCTGACTAGACTCTGGCCCACTTCTGACCAACGCATTCCACAAATGCTGGAGCGATTTCATGGTGGTGCCCAAAGCTATCTTTGAGATACTAGCAAGGTGCCCGTGCGTTGCAACGGGTTTAAAATAAAGAGATATGTGTCAACAATATAAGAAATAATTAAACCTATATCAGTAAAAATATAGCTTTTAATTCTAGTTTGAATTTATATCATTTGAACAAGTTTCACTTCAAACTTAGTTTCTCTTATTCTCTGAAATCATTAAAACATAATAATATTGAGAAGGAAGCGAAGCAAATTATTTCAATTGGGCATGACTCGGGACTTCCATGCCAATTGTTTTATTTGACCCACAACCGAATTACTCTTTGGAAACTAACGATCAAATAATGAGAAAATGATAAAAGTGCAACTTGCAACCACATTTCACAAAATGAACTTCTACTTAAAAGGTGAAAGAGTCAAAATAAGGAAAGATAACATGATGTCATTAGATTTGCTCCAAGTTTCAGTCAGAAGTACATGTAAGTTTGAGTGAAGCTATATTTGACAAAACAAATTGTTGATCATGACACACATAATGCCTTGTTACGAATCCTGACAAATACCGATCTCTTTCCTCGGGCCATCCATCCCTTTTATGGGAGTACCAAAATCGGCAAAAGGAGTACCATAGTTGACGCGTAGCTACTCCACCACCTCATGTACCACAGTATGTAACCGCATATTGTATTGGAAAAGACGGTAGAATTCATCACTTACAATTCAAAGAGGGGGTTACAAAAGATAAACATCACATCAGAGAATTTACGGCAAGCACGATATGTAAATACAAGGGAGAGAGAGCATATAGCCCTGGAGGTAATGCCAACATAGGACTTATCACTGCAGGAGAAGTGTTTGTGTTCACGTTCCTCAAGTTCATCCCTGAGATTTATCTTATGTACCTCCTCTTGAGTTTGATGTCCCTCTTTTCTGCATATAAGAGGGCGAAGGAAGATATCTCAAAAAACAATTAAACTGTCAGCAAACTTCATACGGTGTTGCCAAGGTCAATAAATAAAACAATCATGCGAAGGCTGAAGTTTAGTTAGTTGTATGTACCATAAATTGATTCTGGTTAAGTAATAAACCTCACATGAGAAACTTTGCATCATATGAATATGCATTGGTTCAGTATCTCCAGGAAGTAGGAATCCCCGGTTTGCACCTTTCCATCATACGAATTCAGAAGCATCTAGTCTAGAATTAAAAAAAAAATCCAAAGACTCACCATAAGTCCAGCAAACCCAACATCAAGACGATTGATTGTCACGAAAGACCATGAACCGAATAAAAATCATAGGGTAATAACCCCACCAATTAAATGCCTGCGGAAGGAACCAAATAATGATAAGATCAAGGACACGCCAAAGTAGCATGATACATAAGCTGATTTAACACAATTATATGCTCCTCACAATTAGAGCACTCGTAAATTTCTATCAGCTTACAGACTCCTCATAAGAAGTAGAAAAAAATAGTCTGTTTACAGTCACAAAATATTGATAAGCCTGCAGAATCTGCACATAATGCACTTGACTGAATTAATTGATCACTTATGTCAACAGGCATCAACAAATCTTTACTGTATTAACTTTCACAAGATCAGGCAGAAAGAGCAGACGTGCAACAATACAAGCCTCGGTCACCGTATCCTCAATAGTAAATATACAACAGAAAACAGTTGACAGAATGTGTATTGTGTGCATACAGTTATTGGTGAAATCGGAATACCTGGTGCCAGGTTACAAGTTTAGTAATGTTGAGCTATTGCTGAAACTGAACATCGGTACTCCTGCAAAATTTATTAACCTGGACCCAAGTTAAAGGCTACTTACATATGTCAATCCCTCATGCTTCTTGAGCAGGTCGATCATAGCATGCTTCTTGAGCAGGTCGATCATAGCATGCCTTTTGCACCCTCTCCCTCATGCTTAATGGCCTCTGGTGCTCCTGCAAAATTAAGCACAGTAAACAATCGTCCCAAATATCACAATTCTAGAGACTGGACACAAAACCAGCTACATCGACAACCAGACATAGCACAAGCCTACGTCAATACACAGCAAGAACCGTGAACACAACATCAACTCCTCGAGGTGGATGATGGCAGGAGCACCATCGAACGAATCAAAAGCCGCAGAGGGAAAACCAGAGGCCCGTGTTCGATCGATCCCCCTCCAGAATCATCAATTCATGACGGAGGCAATACCAGTACGAGCCAAAATGACCTCGACGATTTCAACACGAACCAAACCGACGCCCAGATCGTGGCCTCAGCAGAGGAGGCCGAAGGAAGGACGGGCGCAGTGGCGCGAGGGCTTACCGGGTTCTCCAATCAGTCGAGTGCGTTGACGTCGGTGCCGTTTGCGACGAGGCACTAGACAAGGTCCTGCCAGACATGTAGCACGGCGACGTGGAGCGGGGTGCGGGAGTCGTAGTCGCGGGCATTGACGAGTGCACCGTCTCCTTGAGCAGCTTCCACACAGAGGCCGCGTCGTTCCGCCCACGTTGCTGCCCGTCGCTGCCGCTCCCCGATGACCCGCACGCGCCGTCGCCGCCGGATCCGGCCGCGTGCGCATTCGCCGCCTCCTCTTCCTCTATCGTAGTGGTGCGGCGGTGGCGTTGTGTCTTGCGGCTGCCGGTGACTTGGATTGGAGATGCAAAGAGGTTGGCCGAGTGAGTGGCGGCGTGGAGCCGAGGTTTGGTGGAAGGCTTCCGCGGGGGAGGTGCTATTTGCCGCTTTTAGCGGCAAAAGACGCTCACGCCGCGCACCTCTTCCTTCTTCCTCCATCTTCCACCACCGACTTGCTCGCGTGCTCGTCGACCTGCCCGCCGTCGCCATGGCTCCCCCGCCACCGTCGCCAGCCTAACCGCCTGCTACCGCCACCCGCGGCCGGCGCCGCTACCGCGACGCCTCGCCGCACCGCCCTGTGCAATCCAGCACCCACCGCCGGTCCGCCACCGCCCCGGGCCTCCCTCTAAAGCCCCCTCCGGCGAGCACCCCAACCCTGAACCGTACCCGCACCCCCCTAGTTAAGATTTTTCCTCGCCTCCGCCGGCGATGCCGCGGCCTGGCCGTGTCGTCCCCGTCTCCGGCGAGGTCCTGGCCTCACCTCCGACGGGGCGCCGTGGCCAGCCGCGTCGTCCCCGTCGTCGGTGAGTGCTAGCGTGGGGGCGTGGTGGTTGTCTGTGGTGGTCGTTTTCCTCCGGCTGCGCGCGATGGTCGTCTTCCTCCTGCTGCTCCGCGTGATGGTGGGCGGCCCATGGTGAGGCGTAGCGGCAGGCGTGTAGGCGGCGCGATGTCCTTTTGCCACTAAAGGCGGCAAATAGGACTTGCCCTTCCGCGGCGGAGAAGTGGAATAGTCTCGTTGTGCGATGCCGTTCCTGGGCTAGGCCAATAGATTGATTTTGTGGCTGCATAGATTGGATTCGTTTCCCAACAAATTGGATCCGGTAATTAAGTCTCTGATTAAATTCCAGCATGCGGTGTGTGCGGGAAAAATAATGTGAGCGAGACGTACGGGAAAGTTGGACGAAAAGTTTTTTTGTTGGCAGACTAAGGAACAAAACTCTTCTTTTTGATAGGAAAGAGCCGTTCCCGGGCTAGGCCGATAGATTGATTTCGTGGCTGCATAGATTGGATTCGTTTCCCAACAAATTGGATCCGGTAAATAAGTCTCTGATTAAATTCCAAGCATGCGGTGTGTGCGGGAAAAATAATGCAAGTGAGACGTATGGGAAAGTTGGACGAAAGGTTTTTTTGGTGGCAGACTAAGGAACAAAACTCTTCTTTTAGATAGGAGAGATACACGAAAAAATGTAAGAAAGAAGAAAGCACACCAAAAAGCACCAGTGGAACGATGAGGTAACATAAAGTCTAAAAAAAGGAGTCACCATCTATAATTTACTCTAAAATGCATTAATCAAATTATCATGATTATATTGAAGCGTGTGAATTTTTATCCTACCCACATGAACAATTGTATTCAAATAAACCCGAAATGTTAGAAAAGGCGAGCACACCACATGGGGGGTCGCAAATCCACGCTGAGTATCATCTGGCCCCCTCCCCTCCTCCTCTCGTGTCACTCCCCAGGGCGACACCGGGGGCGACCGATGCGCCGCCTTCAACACCTCCTCGCCTGGCCCGCTCGTCGCCGCTGCCGCCGGCGCCTGCCGCGGTGGCGGCGGCCCTCCCTGCGGAAAAATGCTGTTGGGGGGAAGTTACTGCTATGCGTCTCGCCGGTCGTCGACCAACTCTGCTGGGGGAGGAGGTCGTTCTCGCCGTCGTCAGGAAGCCGGGGCGGCGGCCCCGGAACCAGTGGTCTCTGCAACCTTCTTCTTCATCAGCAACGCGACGAAGGGGAGCGGGCCTTGGGCGGGCCGCAGCCGGGCTGCCTCTTCAGATCTGGGGCCCGGCTGCCTTCCTCGACGGGCAGCGGCGCGCTCGTCCGCATCTGCTGGATGCGGCCATGGCGGGGTCACGTCGGCGGCTTCGGCGAATCCAAGCGCAGCTCCGGGTGGCGGGCCGTGAGGGCCCGATCTGGGCCTGCCTTGGGCCGAGCGGGCCTCAACCGGGTGGGCACGGTGGTGCTCCCCTGCTCCTCGTGCGTGCATCGCGTCGGCGCCATGAACGTGTGCACGGTGGTGCTTCCCTGCCCCCGTGCGGCTGGAGTTGTCTTCGGTCTTCATGGCGCCTGCGTGGTCAGAACCAGGGATCGGACCCTGGCCGGCGGGGTGAGCTGCTCGGCAGAGCGTTGGGGACCAGACCCCAATTGGTCTTCGACATGGAGATCTTCGGCTTCTCGTCAGTGCAGCAGGTGGTCGGCGACAGAACCAGGCCACTCGGCTTGCTGTTCCCTGGCCCAAGCTCTCCGGCTTGGCGGTCGGGATCGTTTCTCCGGGTGAAAACCTCGCACTTAGGTGCCGACGGTGGCGGCACCCTAGGGTGTCGTTCTCCTTCTTGATTGCGCTGTTTGGGAGCAACGATCCTCTACCGGCGTGACTACTATAAGGCTCTCCAGGTGAAAACCAAAACTCCTCTGGAGTGGGCGGCGGCGGCGCACACGTCGCTACCTCCTTGGAGGCGCCGCCTTGGAGTGTCTTATCCCTCGTTGAGCTTCGGGTTTGCAGCGGTCGTGCGGGGTGGCTCTGAAGCCTGGGCGGTGGAGGCCGGGACGGCGGCCGGTGGATGTGCGCCGAGGCGGCGGCCTCGGGAGGCATTGCGGCCATGGCTCTACGTGGCAGGGCCGTGGTTCTGCATTGCAGGTGCTCCGATTCAGTGCCACAAGGGTGGCTGGCTCGCCGCCCAGTTTTTTGTTTTTCTTTTCCTTTTCCTGTTCGCCTCCGAACGTAATTTCGTCCGGGGCGACATCGGTGTACGGCTGTGTACAAGTTTCCCCTGCTAATACATAAGAGAGCCAGCAATTGCTGAACCTTTCAAAAAAAAGTATCATCTGGGGGTGTGTTTCGTTACGTGCATAATTTTTATCCTACTTGTATCAGTGTCTCGTTGTCCCTAGAAAAATGTGACCTTGTACAACCCATTTGGTTGCCTGATTTGAGTTTTGCCTGACTCTAGAGAAACGCAAAAACCGATGTTTGGTTACATACGTGTGCCCACTTTTTTTTTTGAAGGGAGTCGTGTACAGGATCAAAGAAGAACAGAGCACACACGCACGAACGCAACTGCAGGCCTCGCCACAGGCGATGATCCTGGCACCACCACGCACCCCACACACCTATGGAAGAAGCTCAGCCAACCTTGTTGAGATCGCCGCATGAACCATCCGACGCAGGCGCCGGAATCTTGCCGCTGAACGAGCATCGGCGCTGAGCCGCCGCCAGACCACCATCGCCGCCTCGCGCCGGAGACGAAGATGACGGCTCCATCCATCTTCCGCAAGCCCACCAGGAACACCGACGAAGAGAAGCACCGCACCTGCAACCTCCCAGAGAGATTAAGCAAAAGCACGAGGCCCCACCGAAGTGGAAGCCGCCGAAACCCTAGATCTGGAGTTGGCGCCACCACCATAGCCACCAGCTCGAAGGAGAGTGCGCCACGACTCCGGAGAGCTGCGGCCGCACCCAAGACGGCAGATCTGTCCAAGCCCTCCACCGGAGAAGCAAGAAACAGAGGAGGGAACCGCCGCCGCCAAAAGCCTCTCCGGCCACGCATCCAACTCCAAAGCGCCGCCGGCAGGCACCCACGCACACCTAGGCTATGTACACGGCGGGACTTATCCTCACGTCTTGCCAATTTAGTGAACTTACCTCACAACACCACACTTACGTCTACGTGATAGCCACATGAGGAGCGGCGAGCAAGACAATCGCGCGATGAGGTGGCAGAGGAGGCGGTAGGAGATGCGTCGGCGCCGTTGAAGGTTGTGGCGGAAGTGAACGACACGATAGAACAGGTACCACTGATAGTTTTGGAGGTAAGGTGAGACATGCAAGCACCGTGAGCATGTTTACAGGTTACCATGAACACGTCGAAGTTCCTGACGGCGAGCGGTGGAGGTTAGACGGAGATGACAAAGAGGTTGAAAACACACGCATACCAAGCACAATCTAAATATGAACATACATACTATACAACATCTTCTCGTACTCCCGAAACAGAAAAGTTACAACACGAAATTTGTGTCATATGGCGAGATGAATCTACTTGTTAAAGGAAACTTCAAACAGTCGACAGAGTGCGACGAATTTGGCGAAATTCGTCCAAAAAAGGATTATATGGAGCGTGGTAAGGAGAGGGTAAATTAACCTACCTGACATCCTGACAGCGAGTGTGTTGCCTTGCTCGCATGCTCAGGACCTGGATCAACGAAAACGGCCGAATCGGCCGTTACTCCAAGGTCTGGGTGGAGAGTGCTTTAAACATGGTGCCAGAGTGCTTTAAACATGGTACCATGCAGGCAAACAGACAAATTTTGCATCCAGCGGGTCTGGCTGAGGCATTTGCAGCAAATCAAACAATCCCTAAACGAAACAACTCCAGTTCTTAACATATGCCCCCTTCATTTTGTTATGAGATCTGTGCAAATCGTCAAGTTCCTAGGTTAAGTTATAGATTAGATCTTAGTATGCAACCTAAGTATTTTTTTAATTTATTTATAGATCGCAAAAAATCATATCCAAGTTTTAAACTTAATCAATACATACCAACATCCATTATTTATGCGAGTGATGTTTTCAGAGTTTTTTGGAACTTTGAAATGCGATGTTTTGCGCCCTAAATTGAATGTAGTATTCCTTGCAGGTCATGTCTCCTCTCTTCCTGTTGGTTATTAAGTTGGGCGAGTTTTCTTACTTCTGAATGTACCACCACCGCCGCCTATCCGGCGTCCAAGCCAGCGTATCGTTTTTTTATCGTGTATGGGAAGTCATTAAGGCCACGGTCCTGCCAAACCAGCTGGATGAAGAAGAAATTGTCGAATCTGTCATCGTTTGAAGATCCACATATGGAATATATTTTACTACAAGAAAATAGAATTTGTACTAAAATTTTATACTTATTTATATCTTACTTTAGCATGTTACAATATTATAAGTTTATTTGTTTCTCATATGTAACCACCTAACTAGTAATATTACAAAATATTAGTTGTTGTGTTTTTTATTCGTACTGAATATCATTGAAAGATACTAAACTGTATTTTATAAAAAAAAACTCTATCTTAGAACTATTTTTTCTACAATACATAATCTATATAAATTATATGTATGGTGAAGATATGTAAAGCTAACAAATATCTCAAAACAGGTTTCTATATTTGTTTAAGTAAGCATATCTATACAAATTTATAGTTATAGAAATTTAAGCATACACTGAACAAATGATTCTACTTTGTCGTGGTCAAAAAATGTCTAGCAAGTCAAAATTTAGCAAAATATGCATCCCCTGTACTTTTAATTGCTTAGCTACCAAATCCATTGATTAGAAAGAAGATGGTACAATGAACCGAACTGCTCGGTTTATTGAGAAAAATAAGGCAAACATTTGAACAAATGGCAAGACACACCTAGCACCACAAAACATACAATACGTCAGTAAGGCAGAACACACGACACCCACAGTCGGGCACTCGAGTCCTTGCTACCAAATTGCGCACTGAAAACCGTCACATCGAGCTGATCAACCATGAGCCCTTTTGCTAACCACGTCGACACAACCGAGGAACAATATGCCTCGAAGAGGAGGACAAGTGCCTCTCCTACATGAAAGCAAAGACCAAACCTGCTCATCTACCTCCCCTCGAATGTGAAGGATGCCCCTCTGCATCTTGTGTACTTGTCATTGAAAGAACATTGTTTAAGATAATCACCAATGGAAATTAAATAGTATGGGTTATGTCGTGGGATTGTCACAACAGTAGTCATCATAAGGTGGCTAATCTAGAGGTGTGGAGTTAGGCGACTTAGGATTTCCGGGACAGGATTGATAATCTCGAGTTACCCAGGTTCAGCCCCTCATGTGGAGGTACAGGGCTACTCCTACTTAGCGGTATTGATTGCTAAATTTAGTACAAGGTTACTCAATGGCGACAAAGGACTGATGTTGCTATTTGTCTTGCCCATCTAGGGCGCTCCCTGTCGGACTTATATACACGACCGACTAAGTATTACAGATCTATCCCCGTGTCGGTTTGGGGTCGGTGTCCTATTTGGAGTCGACTATGTCATTCGACTTGTCTTCCAAGTAAAATCACCATATTGTACATCGGTTCTATCTTGACTCGGCATGGTCTCAAGCTGGCTCAACTTGTCAAAGCCCATGGAGGGAGGCGGTCGTAAGCCAGCCATGTGTCACCCTGATCTTGTGGGTTGTCTCTTCTATGTGGGCCTACCTTGTTAGGTATTCACTTATCATTAGGCCCAGTTTAGCTAGGGCTAACGTCCGGCTTCCGTTTCTAAGGGTGGGCGTTCGGTTATGACCGAAATTTCGGTCTTTGTATTTCGGTCTATTTGAAATTCGGTCAGTAAAATGTGAGCACCGAAATTTACTCAGAACCTTCCAGAGCCGAAAATTTCGGATACCGGAATTTCGGTCTCTATTTCGGTCATGACCGAATTTGACAGGTTCAGAAAGATGGTGATCCATTGACTCACGTTCGAGGAGAGGTCGCAGCTTGATGTTGCTGTGTAGGTGCGCCGCAATCTTCCCCTAACCTCTAGTCTGTCCAGCAGCAGGTTGCGACCGGGCGGAGAGGCAGGCGAGCGGCGCGTCGGCGGAGACGGAGAGGCAGGCGAGCGACCCTTGGCGCGGATGGAGGCACGCGAGTGGCGCGGTGGCGATGACGCTGATGAGCAGCGTGGGCGCCTGGCAGCTAGGGCGTCACCGGCTCGCCGCTTTGGGAAGTAATTTGGATTATTGATCGATTTGGGAATAGCGAGTAATTTAAGCATCGTGTCTCTCGCCTCTCGGGAAGATCAACAGTGCGCCCAAGCGCATTGGGCTGGGCTGCTACGTTTTTGCCTCTTGGGCTCTAGGGAAGATTTAACATATTTAATACGTGAGTACCTCAAGGGACGACGGGTAGCACCTAAATCGGTCACCTCGGTCTATTCGGGTTTCGCAGATGTGTTGACCGAATTTCTAAACTAATTTCAGTCTTTTTTACTCTGCTACCCAAATTTACATCGGTCCTTTCGGTCTCGGTCATCTCGATTTCGGTCTCGGTTTTGGTTTTCGGTTATCGGTTTTTATGCCCACCCTGATCCGTTTCAACTCAAATCGCCAACAATAAGTCATTTGGTCAATTCGTTGACCGGACGTCTTGGTAAACTTCTGAAATCGATAATAATTATCAGTCAAACCTCGAGTGAGCATGGTGAACTCCTAGTCATAGTCGACGCCGGCTCCATCCCATTGGGTCGTTTTTACTTAGTCGACTAAATAGTTACTGTCATGGAACCAAATCCAGGTTGACTCAGACGTCGACGGTTCTTAGTTATCTCTATGGTGACGTTGGCTTAGGTCATAGGTTATTTTGCCCTTGTCCACTAAAGTTGTCCAGCCCACTAACTAGGCTAGCATGACACAATATCCCGTCCCATCAACATCGTGATCCCGATGTTATGTCCTTCGGGGTGTTGTGCATGTTGACGAAGGTTATGCCAGCTATACGAATTTGTGGTGATTTTGGGCGGCCCTTATAACACATTGGGTAAATAGTAAAGTGATTTATCACATTCTTTTTCTCCGATGTGCCTTTGTTTCTCAAAAGTTGCTTCTTTTCACATCTCCAATCCGCCAGCCTCCCAAAAGCCAAGCCCATGGGCAAAGGCAAGGCTAATAGCGAGTGTATAATGGCTCGCCAAAACGGCGGCCCCTCCGCGCCTCGGGTTACAGTGCGCGGTGGGTCCCGCCCGTCAGCCTCACATCGCTCTGATGATTTTTGCGAAGAAGCACACGGGCGGCCGAAAATTCCATGTTCTTCACAGAAAAACCGGCTCTAGGGACCTGTTTGCAATTATGCGAAAATCTGGGTTCTTTTTGTAAAAAAGCCACGAACCGCCCCCTCCTCCTCTTCTCTCTCGCGAACGGCGCGGAGCTCGCCGCGGACGCCGACGCGGCCCGCCACCGCAGCACGTCTCCGCGGACAAATCGAAGGACACGGCGCGGTGCGCCGTCGCGCACTCTCCATCTCCGCCGACGAACGCGTGCTGGGACGGCCGCATCGCGTCGCAATCATTGCCGCCGTCCGTCGGCATCCGCCGCCGTGTCCGTGCTCGCCGGCGACGCTCCGGCCATGATCTGCGGCCGCGCCGCCACCTGCTGGTCGTCCGCGTCGCGCTGCGTCCGATGCGCTCACTCCCGACTCCTAGGTCGCTCCGACGCGGCGGCGCCGAGCTCGCCGTTGTCGCGGCAGCTCCGGCCACTGCCGACATCAGCGCGACGTCGCAGTGGGCCTGGGCTCGCCAGACAGGCGGTTGTTGGGCTGGGCCGCCGGGTCGGCCTTTTTTCCCTTTCTTTTCTTTTTGCTTTCCTATTTTTCAGAACTGTTGAAACTTCTCAAAAAATCAAAATCAATTGAGACCAAATTCTACAAATTTGTAAAAATTATGATAGACACTGCATTTGAAAAAAATGTTTGATTAGATGAATACTTCGATAAAATAAAATCTCATTTCCAAACTTCTCAATAATTCGAAATCAATTGAGACCAAAATCTACAAATTTGTAAAAATTATAATAGACACTGCATTTAAAAAAATGTTTAATAAGATGAATATTTCAAGAAAAAATGCAAACTCATTTCCTCTAATTATGACTTGGTTTTACATTGAATCTAATAAATGCTCAAACAATATTTTTTCCTCCGATTATTGAGCTAAATTAATTATTTAACACAAAACACGGACATATCATACCAACTCGAATAAGTTAATATTTAGAAATGACATGACGTTCCAAAAAAAATTTGTTTCCACTACATGAATATTTCGAGAAAATGAAAAATTACTTCCTCTAATTGTGGCTTGATTTTAAATTGCTTTTAATTAATGCTCAAAATTTATTTCCTATGATTATTGAGCTAAATTAAATATCTAACACAAAACATAGACATATTGAAAGAACATTTACTAATCCCTTGGGTTTTGTGTGTTAGGCAACAACACTAGTGAGTCATTTAATATGTCGTCAATTGATGCAGGTTTTAAGTTGTGAAAAGATCATTTGCATCTTAGCCAAAAAGGCGAAAAGTTCCCAGGTGCCGGATAATCCGGGTCGTGCCCAGACCGGAATATCCGGCCCTCAAGGCTGGCCAATCGAGAATTCGGCTAAGGACTAAAGGCGCGAGCCACTGGACTCGGCCGGATATTTTGGGCCGGATATTCTACTAGGGCCGAATATCCGGCCTCCCATCAACTGGCCATGGGATTTTCGCTAAGGAAGAATTGCGCGTCGAAGGCGCGAGCCACTGGAGTGGACCGGATATTTGTGTCCGGATATTTTATCCAGGCCGGAATATCCGGCCCTCACTTATACCGGATTATCCGGCCTCCTGGAGCTGCAACGGCTACATTTCCTGGAGGGGTATAAATACCCCTCCACCTACCTCCAGCTGTGTAGCTCGCCCCCAAATGAAGAACACCATTGTTGCAAGCTCATGAATCATTAGATCTCCCAATCCCTCCACCCAAACTCACTCATACTTGGAGGATTGAAGGAGAAGGCCCGGATCTACAACTCCACCGAAGCGTTTGTCATTTCCCCCTCATTCACTTGAGGGATTTGAGCCTAGGGTTTCCACTAGGAAAACCTAGGCATCTTGTTGTACTTACTTGCTTGCTACTTTTGTGTAGTGAAGCTGTGGTGCTTGGGAGCTCCCAATCCTTTTGTGGGTTGTGCTCCAAGCTTGTTGTAAGGGCTCCGGATTCCGCCTTGAAGGTCTCCGATAGTGGAAGGTGGACCGAGCTTTTGTGCGAGGTTCATCGGAGAATAGGGTGAGGCCATTTGTGGCGTCTTGAGTTTGAAACTCACACCCCTCCAACGAGACGTACTCCCCTAAAAAGGAGGAACTCGGGAATACATCCTTGTCTCCGCGTGCTTCCCGATCGGTTACTCCTTTCTAGTTATTTACTACTTGTATCTTATCTTGTTTAGACTTAACTTGTCATATAGGTAAATTCATCTTAGTTGCATATCTAGAGAATTTACCTTTGTGTCAAGCCTTAATCGAAAAAGAATTAAAAATTGGAGTAGCACCTATTCACCCCCCCCTCTAGGTGGCCATACGATCCTTTCAATTGGTATCAGAGCCTCGGCTCTTTATTCGGGCTTAACCGCCTAAGAGAAATATGGCCTTCGATGCCGATGGGAACCCTCTTGCTCTTCCGGCCACTTCGGTTTCCATGGAGGACTTCACTAACTTGAAGACCTCTATGGAAACCAAAATGGATGAGTTGCGTGAAATGATGGCAAAACTCTCGGAAGCAAAGGTAACCGCATCACCTCCTTCTCTGGAGATTCCTCAAGTGGAGTTAAAGGAGAACGAGGATAAAGGGGATCCGGGGGTGGACCAAAATAAAAATGAATCCCCATCTAAAACACCTAATGGGAAAGGAGAACATGCTAGAGTTCCTTTTGCATACTCTCCCGACCTACCTATCCCTCATCCTCCTATTCACTTAAGAGGAGCACCACCTAGTCTTAATGCATCCTCTTTTACTCATTGGCAATCTTCTATGAAATCTCACTTGAAAAGTGGTTGCATAGGTCTTTGGAAGATCATTGTAGATGGATACAAGGCGGTGGATGAAAATGATTTGACAAGGCGAGAAGAAGTTGAAGCTCAACTAAATGCCACCGCTCTTGATGTGATCCGTGTTGCGTGGGTGAGAAGAACATTCATCACATTGAAGATTGCACCACCGCTAAGGAAGCATGGGCATCCCTCACGGAGGTGTTCGTTGGAAATGATAGCATGAGGAGAAATAGATATGAAGCCATGAGCAATCAAATTGAAGGCTTCTACAAGAAAGATGATGAAACTCATGAGGAGATGTATCAAAGGCTCAAGGCTCTTGCTTCCGCATATAGAGACCTTGGTGCTAAACATGTGGATGATACTTACATCAAGAGGAAGTATGTGAATGCCCTCATGCCGTTTGAAGAGGCCGACTTGAAGAGTCTCCAAGGAAAGCACAACTATGACACCTTGACCTCAAATGAAGTCATGCAAGAGATGCAATCTTACAAGGTCCAAGCCCAAATTGCTAGAGACTCTCGTGCCCGTGCTCTTGGAATGGCCCGAGTTCCTCACTTGCTTTGAAGGCCAAGGTGGTGGAACAAGATGAAGACCAAGATCATGAAGAAGGAAGTTACTTGGCACCCGAGGAACTCATGAGTGCTCATAGAGATTATGTGGCTCTAGCGGCAAAGACCTTTTGGAAGAATCCATCTAAAGCTAAAGCTCATGTGATCAAAAGTACAAATCAATTGGTTACAAGGAGGGCAACCCAAAAATGAAGACTTGCTTCAATTGTCAAGATAAATTTCACTATGTTGCCCAATGCCCTTATGAGAACCGTGAAGAACATGGAGGAAGACTCATTCTCAAGGAAGCTTCAAGGTCTTCTCCCATGAAGCCCTACTTCAAGAAGTTCATCTCCAACAAGAAGCACCTACCAAGTGTTGGTGGCAAGAGAAGAATATATGTCCGGGGAGGAGAGTGATGAAGAAGAAACAACCACAAGTGGAGTGGCCGCTTTAGCCATTGCTTCATCGACAACCCCTTCTCTCTTTGAATCCCCCAATGATAATGTCACCACCAAATCCGCTACGTGTCTCATGGCCAAACTCTCCGAGGTATCATCTTCCCCTCCTTCTAAGACTATGAATGAAATACATGAACTTATGAGTCTTAGAGTTAAGGAAGAAAATGTTGCTTTGGATTTCTTGATGACTAACTTGCAAGGTGAATGCAAGATTCGGCTTGAGATTCTATGATCAATATGGCATGGCACAAGATCTCCTTGAAGAAAAGGGGAGACTTGAAAGAGAAAATGCTAATGAGATCGCTTCCCTACCATGGCTATTGAGGAAGAGCATGAGCTTCGAGTTTCTCTTGAAGAGAAGCTTGAGAATTTTGATGAATCTCAAAATGAAACTCTTTCTAAAATCATTAAAGAACGTGACCATGCTATTGCTAAATACAAAGTTTTAGAGAAACAAAAGATCGTATTTGGTGTTGGTCATAATAGACTAACCGATGAGCTAGAGAAGCTCACTAAGGCTCACAAGGCCTTGGAGAGTGAACACTCTACTCTCACCAAGTCTTTTGAACAACTTCAAATACAATCTACTAAAATTGATGCACCACCTAGCTCCTCTACTTCTTCTTGTGATCATGCAAATGTCATTGAGGAAAATGCTAGGTTGAAGGATGAGCTTGCCAAGGCCTCTAGCCCTCAAGGTGAGAAACCTCTTTATGAGCTCTTGCAAGCGCAAAAGCCACACATAGGGAAAGAGGGCCTTGGTTATGTTGCCAAGAAGAAAAAGAAGAACAAGAACAAGAAGAAGGCCAAGCCCGCACAAGCAAAGAGACTACCATTGCGAGTAGTGATGCCACAAGGGGCAATGCCACTCACAATGACTTTGCGGGAAAATACAACCCTTCATATGTTCTTATGAAATCTAGAAATGGTTGTGTTTTTGCTAAATATGTTGGCACTTCATATGGAGATGATTATCACTATGCTATTTGGGTTCCAAAGACCCTTGTGACTAACAAAAGAGGACCCATTCCACAATGGGTACCTAAAACAAAGACTTGATTCTTGTAGGACTTTTCTTCCGGTGGATCTTCATGGCTCATTGATAGTGGGTGTTCATCTCACATGACCGGAAGCAAAGAATTAGTAAAGGGTCTATTGAAACAATTACTCACATTCTCTCATGTCACCGTCGGGAACGATGCAAGACTTAAGGTATTGGGATATGGCAAGGTAGTGATCACTCCGGAGTTATCCATTGAGAAGGTCCTTCTTGTTGAATCCCTTTCATATAATTTACTTTCCGTTGGTCAATTATGCAATGTCGGTTACACCGTTATCTTTAATAAACACCACGTGACCATCCTCTTCACTCAATCTCTTAAAGTAGCCTTTGTTGGATTTCGTGTGAACGGTTTGTATGTGGTCGATTTCTCGAAAGAGACCACTCAAATTGCCACGTGTCTAATGGCTAAATCCGACAAGGGTTGGCTTTGGCATCGCCGGCTAGGCCATGTCGGTATGAGAAATTTGCAAACTCTTGTGAAGGGTGGACACGTGGTAGGACTAACCGATGTTAATTTTTCCAAAGATCGTCCTTGTAGTGCTTGCATAGCCGGAAAGATGCATGAAAAGAATCACCCCAAGAAGAGCATTATCTCCACTAAGAAGCCTTTGGAGCTCCTTCATATGGATCTCTTTGGGCCTCCCACATATGAGAGTCTTGGTGGCAAGAAATATTGTTTGGTGATTGTGGATGATTATACAAGATATTGTTGGACTTTCTACATCAAGAGGAAGAGTGAAACTCAAAAGATATTCATTGACTTTGCAACCTTGGTTCAACGCCAATATGACTCCAAGATTTTGGCAATAAGAAGTGACAATGGTACGGAGTTCAAGAATTACACTATGGATGATTTCCTAAGTGGGGAGGGCATTCAACACCAATATTCCGCTGCTTATACTCCCCAACAAAATGGTGTCGCCGAAAGGAAGAACCGCACTCTTATTGATATGGCAAGAACTATGTTGGCCGAATTTCATTCCCCATACAACTTTTGGGCCGAAGCCATCAACACCGCTTGCCACTACTCAAACCGGCTCTTCTTTCGTCCTCTCATGAAAAAGACACCATATGAACTCCTTACCGGTAAAAAGCCAAATGTCTCTTACTTTCGCGTATTTGGATGCAAATGCCATGTTTACATTAAAGGTTGCCCAATTGCTAAATTTGCATCTAGAACTTTTGATGGTATTCTTGTTGGATATGCCGCAAACTCCCATACTTATAGGGTCTACAACATATCCACCGGATGTGTTGAAGAATCTATGAATGTGGAGTTTGTCGAGGATAATGGCTCCCAAGCGGAGCATATTGATCATGATGATGTAGGTGATGTACCTCCATCTCAAGCCATAAGACTATGGGCATAGGGGAACTTATTCCTATTGAAGAACCTATTATTGACACTCAAGAAGAAGGAACAAGTTCTACTCAAGTTGAACCATCCACCTCAACATTGATCAACAAGCTATACAAGAACAAGATCAAGATATTCATCCACATGAGCAAGATAATGGTCAAGACCCACCCAACTCTAGTGGAGAACAAGAACATGATGAACCCCCATCTCCAAGAACTCCGCTTCGGGTTGACCATGAACAAGAAGAAGGAAATGATGAAGATGTTCGTGTTGGTGAAACAATTGGTCAAGCTATAGAACGCCGAGTCATTCGGCGTGCATCAACATTGGATCATCTACAACACTTCAAAGAGAATATCCTTGGGAGTATTAATAAGGGTGTGTCCACACGTAATCAATTATCTAACTTTTGTGGTCATGTCTCTTGTTTGTCTAGCTTAGAACCTCTCAAGGTATATGATGCTCTTGAAGACATGGATTGGGTTGCGGCCATGCATGAAGAATTGAACAATTTCGAGCGCAACAAAGTATGGTCATTAGTTGAAAGACCCAAAGACACATCACATAATGTCATTGGAACCAAGTGGATATTCAAGAACAAGCAAGACTCACATGGTCAAGTCATTCGCAACAAAGCAAGATTGGTTGCACAAGGCTACACCCAAATCGAAGGAGTCGACTACGGTGAAACTTATGCCCCCGTTGCTAGACTTGAATCTATTCGTTTATTAATTGCCTATGCATCTACTCATAACATTACCTTATATCAAATGGATGTTAAAAGTGCTTTTCTAAATGGTCCACTAAATGAATTAGTGTATGTGAAACAACCTCCGGGTTTGAAGACCCTAAATTTCCTAACCATGTCTACTTACTACATAAGGCTCTTTATGGGCTCAAGCAAGCTCCACGTGCTTGGTATGATCATCTCAAGGAGTTCTTAGTAGACCGTGGTTTTGAAATTGGGGTAATCGATCCCACCCTTTTTACAAAAAGGATAAATGGAGAGTTTTTCGTATGCCAAATATATGTTGATGATATTATCTTTGGTTCTACTAATCATGAATTTAGTGATCAATTCTCTAAGCTAATGACCAAGGAATTTGAGATGTCCATGATGGGAGAATTGAAGTATTTTCTTGGCTTTGAAATCCACCAATGGAGAGAA
Source organism: Poa pratensis (assembly GCA_947311845.1). Classification (NCBI taxonomy): domain Eukaryota; kingdom Viridiplantae; phylum Streptophyta; class Magnoliopsida; order Poales; family Poaceae; genus Poa; species Poa pratensis. The sequence goes on along the minus strand of CAMZMU010000077.1, from coordinate 46,203,184 downwards.
GGAACATTCTTATGTCAAGCCAAGTATATTCAAGACATGCTCAAGAAATTTGATATGAACAATGCCAAGCCATATAAGTTTCCCATGGACTCCAAGGCGGATCTACACTTAGATCGGAGGTAAGGAAGTTGATCCCAAGCTTTATCGTTCTATGATTGGATCTTTACTTTACCTTTGTGCATCTAGACCGGATATTATGTTTAGTGTGGGTATGTGTGCAAGATTCCAATCAAGTCCTAAGGAAAGTCATGAAACCGCGGTTAAAAGGATTCTAAGATACTTGATAGATACTCCTAACTATGGTCTTTGGTACCCCCATGGGACAAGCTTTGATCTTGTAGGTTATTCGGATGCGGATTGGGCGGGTTGCAAAATGGATAGAAAATCAACTTCGGGTACTTGCCAATTCCTTGGTAGGTCTCTTGTGAGTTGGTCTTCCAAGAAGCAAAATTGTGTGGCCTCGTCCTCCACCGAAGCCGAATACATTGCCGCCGGAAGTTGTTGTGCACAATTATTATGGATGAGGCAAACTTTAAAGGATTATGGTGTCATTTGTGACAAAGTGCCTCTTTTATGTGACAATGAAAGTGCCATCAAAATTGCTCACAATCCGGTACTTCATGGGAAGACCAAGCATATTGAGATCCGTTATCATTTTATACGAGATCATGTTGAGAAGGGTGATATTACAATCAAGTATGTCAACACCAAGCATCAACTCGCCGATATGTTCACAAAGCCTCTTGGTGAAGCAAGATTCAAGGAGTTGAGAGGAGAACTAAATGTGGTGGACATAAGCAATTGGACTTAGTGGACTTCTTGCATACCTACCCATATTAGACAATAGTAATTTGGTTTGGATGTAGGCATGGACATAGGGGGAGTGCGGTCCTAATCCATTGGACTATCCCTCCCCCCATTATGCCGATAGTAAGAAATCATTTTGTCTCTATATTTTCATTTCATGAATTGTGAGCTTAAATGACGAGTAGTGGCCGTGAACCCAAGATACATCTTCGCGGTGTCACACCACAAACTCATACATGGTGGCCTGGCCACCGCCCTCTTCTTTTGAAGAGTTGGTTCTTATTTAGGTCTTATTTGCAAATCATTTGGAGTTTTTGCCTTTTTGTCGGTTTCATGGAAAACACACTCAACTTGGCATTTCCTTGTTTGATTCTTGCAAGAATGAGTGTGAAGTACCATTTTCAGTTTGGCTCTCTAAATCCCAAGCCTATCTTATCAAAGAACCTTTCTATCTTGCACACAAGTCTTGTTGTTGTTATTTGGAACGTAAGGGCTCAGCAGGCCTGAATTTTCTGTGTTTTCACAGAAATTCAGTGGGCCGGATTATCCGGTCTAAGTTCTGACCGGAATATCCGGTCCTGGCGTTTGACTTTTTTTATTAGGGAGATATCGGGGTGAAGGGCTCATTCGAACCCTTCTTCCACCCCCGAGACTCTCTCTCCCCTCTCCGTCGCCGCCTGCCGTCCCCGTGCCCTCCCGGGCAAGTTCCACCGCCGGATTCGCTGGCCCCGGCCGGATCTGGTGCTCCATCGCCCCGGGCTCCTTCTCCTCCAAGAAGTTCCGCTCATGGATGCGGGTAACTCTTTTTTCTTGAATCTTGGGTGCCTTGCCCTAGGATGCAATGTGGAGTTATTTTTGCTTGAAATCTTGGAGTAGTTGGTTCCCCTTGGTATTCCCTGCTTACTAGATACCTTAGCTTAGCAACCCGTAGCGTCGATCTACTTTTAGACCTCAGATTGAAGCTCTCCTGTGCAGTTTTGGTCAGGCCGGATTTTCCGGTGCTTCCAGGCCGGATATTCCGGTCTGAACTTTTCTGCACAGTTTTGCTTCTTTTTCATAGGACTAAGTTGCATCAATTTTGGGTTGCTTCTCTAATGTGTGTAGTATTTTTTTCTGAGGCTTGTGTGTGTGCTTATCTCCATGCTACCCTCCTATTGCTTTTGTTCACAGGTAGCTCGGCTCCCGACCCCAAAAGACCTCGTCCTCGGTACTTTCGCAAAGACCCCGCCTCGGGCAAGCTTGTTGACGAGACCGCTTTAAGGCAGCGTAAGAGCGAGGCAGTGCGCAAGATGAAGGAAGACGCTGCAGCAAAAGCAGTCCCAAAGCCTCCGCCTCTAGCAATAGAAAGGGCAAAGCTCAAAGGCCCAACTACAAGACTATGCCCCGTGCTGACTATATCAAAATTCGACAAGGGGATTGGTACCTCACTCCAAGAGATGAAGAGATCGAAGATAACAGTTTTTGGTGCATGGAGCAACTCTTCATCCATAGGGATGTTTACCTCACCATGTCACACCCTCTTCGCCCTATGCAGCCTATCAAGCTTTCTGCTCTTCAGTCCAAGCCTGCCTATGATCAAGCTGCAAACGTGATTGAAAAACTGGGACTGGTTCGCCTCATGGAGCTTAAGTGTGACTACAGTGTGGCTCTTGTTCAGCAGTTCTTTGCAACCCTTGTGATGAAGGCCGATTCCTCGAAGACCCTCAAGTGGATGTCCGGGTCTACTCAGTGTACAGCCACCTTTTATGACTTTGCTACTGCTCTTGGATACACTTACAAGGGACGCACTCCTGCCGGCATTCGTCTCCACACTGCTGAGGAGCCCAACAAGAACGCATTGGCACCTCTCTATGACAGTGATGGCATTATTGGGTTCAAAACTGGGCTGCTTCCTCTCTATGACCAACTAGTCACCATCTTCAGGCACAACATTGCGCCAAGTGGAGGAAACAATGATGCCATCCGTTCTGCTCTTGTCAACTTATTGTGCCTTGCTCATGAAATTGATCAAAATGAAGAGCCAAACAAGAACTTCCAGGTGGATGTCATGGACTACATCTATCATGAGATGTATGATGCTATGCTAGGTCGTTATTCCATCCCGTATGCTCCATACATAATGAAACTCATCCAGAAGACCTTGGAACTTGACCTCAGTGATGATGATTGTGAAGACCACATCTACAAGAAGGTCTATGTCAAGAAATATGCCAAGCGTCCTGCTGCCCCCACTGTTCCTGCTGCTGATGAGATACTGAGGGATGCTCGCAAGAGTGGTCGGTCCCGTCCCGCAGCCCCCGCTTTTGTTGCCCCCTGTCGCGAAAAAGATGAACTGGTTTCAGAAGTATGTGCTGTGCATGAATGCTGATCTCCGCCATGGTCAATATGATGCTTATTGTGAGAGGCAGGAAATTCTCAAGAGACTCCCTAGCTTGCCAGATGACCCTCCCGTGTCCGACCCTCTCTCTTATGCACAATGGAATGCCGGAGCTCGGACTCCATGGGTTCAAATGGAGAAGCATCTTCTCGAGTCCTCTTCTGCTTATGCTCGTGCTTGTGACGAGGAAGATGAATCTGGGGAAGTCAACGCTTCTGAGGACAATGATGATGAGGATGACGAGGAAGATGAATCTGGGGAAGTCAACGCTTCTGAGGACAATGATGATGAGGATGAGGACAATGATGATGAGGAGTGATCTCTATGGGACGTAGCATCGCTCTTTTCCCTTTTTGGCGTTTCGATGCCAAAGGGGGAGAAGTAGTTCTAGTAGGTTCTCCGTGGGATTTGCATGGGTTTGGGCACAAGCATATGCGTTTATCTTTCTTATTGCGCTTGTGTCCTTTTTATCTCGTTGTCGAACTTATTTGCTATTTGAGAGTGTTGAACTATGTGGTTGTGATGTTTATGTGTTATGCGAGAGACATATGGTTTGCTAATTATGTATGGTTGAGACTACATTATTGTGCGATCTCTATGGATTACTATCTTTCATCTATATGCACAAGGTATGATCTTCATCTCAAGTCTCAACCTAGTGTATGATTTGTCTCTTGTTGCACATTTATTGTGATCTATATCATGTGTTGGAAATTGTTCCTCCCTATATGTGTGTATTTGCATTTCAAGGCAAACTAATTATATGCACACATTTAGGGGGAGTTCTTTCCATTCTTTGTTGAAAAACATGATCTAGTTGTGGAATTTTATTGCAAATCCTAGTGTTGTCATCTAACACCAAAAAGGGGGAGATTGAAAGAACATTTACTAATCCCTTGGTTTTGTGTGTTAGGCAACAACACTAGTGAGTCATTTAATATGTCGTCAAGTGATGCAGGTTTTAAGTTGTGAAAAGATCATTTGCATCTTAGCCAAAAAGGCGAAAAGTTCCCAGGTGCCGGATAATCCGGGTCGTGCCCAGACCGGAATATCCGGCCCTCAAGGCTGGCCAATCGAGAATTCGGCTAAGGACTAAAGGCGCGAGCCACTGGTCTCGGCCGGATATTCTACTAGGGCCGGAATATCCGGCCTCCCATCAACTGGCCATGGGATTTTCGCTAAGGAAGAATTGCGCGTCGAAGGCGCGAGCCACTGGAGTGGACCGGATATTTGTGTCCGGATATTTTATCCAGGCCGGAATATCCGGCCCTCACTTATACCGGATTATCCGGCCTCCTGGAGCTGCAACGGCTACATTTCCTGGAGGGGTATAAATACCCCTCCACCTACCTCCAGCTGTGTAGCTCGCCCCCAAATGAAGAACACCATTGTTGCAAGCTCATGAATCATTAGATCTCCCAATCCCTCCACCCAAACTCACTCATACTTGGAGGATTGAAGGAGAAGGCCCGGATCTACAACTCCACCGAAGCGTTTGTCATTTCCCCCTCATTCACTTGAGGGATTTGAGCCTAGGGTTTCCACTAGGAAAACCTAGGCATCTTGTTGTACTTACTTGCTTGCTACTTTTGTGTAGTGAAGCTGTGGTGCTTGGGAGCTCCCAATCCTTTTGTGGGTTGTGCTCCAAGCTTGTTGTAAGGGCTCCGGATTCCGCCTTGAAGGTCTCCGATAGTGGAAGGTGGACCGAGCTTTTGTGCGAGGTTCATCGGAGAATAGGGTGAGGCCATTTGTGGCGTCTTGAGTTTGAAACTCACACCCCTCCAACGAGACGTACTCCCCTAAAAAGGAGGAACTCGGGAATACATCCTTGTCTCCGCGTGCTTCCCGATCGGTTACTCCTTTCTAGTTATTTACTACTTGTATCTTATCTTGTTTAGACTTAACTTGTCATATAGGTAAATTCATCTTAGTTGCATATCTAGAGAATTTACCTTTGTGTCAAGCCTTAATCGAAAAAGAATTAAAAATTGGAGTAGCACCTATTCACCCCCTCCTCTAGGTGGCCATACGATCCTTTCACATATCACACCAATTCAAATAAGTTAATATTTACAAATAACATAGCTAAACTCCCTTCAATTATGCAATTCAATTTAATAAATGCTCAACTTGAATTTAACTCTCTCTAATTATGTAGTCAAATTTTAATAATGCTTCATTCCATTCACACCTCAAGAAATCAAAAATTTAGTTCATCTAAAGATGGAGTCGACTTAAAAGATGTTAACACAATATATTCCTCTAACCAAGGAACTAGATCACATATTTACAGCGAAATAGAAACATAATATTTAGACATAACCGTAATATATTTTCTCTAATTACGATGCTTCATACGAAAATTATGTCAGAATGGAACCATATTTGACCATTTAAATTTACCTAACATATTTGCAAGTGATGCAACTTAAATCTCTCTAATTATGTACTTGCATTTAAAAAAAAGGCTGATTAGATGAATATTTCCATAAAATGCAAACACATTTACTTACCTAACATATTTGCAAGTAATGTCACTTAAATCTCTCTAATTACGTACTTACAATTAAAAAAAATGTTCCTGCTGCATGAATATTTCGAGAGAATGAAAATTCATTTCCCCTAATTGTAGCTTTATTTTAAATGCATTTAATAAATACTCAAAAAAATATTTCCTCCGACTATTGAGCTAAATTAAACATCTAACACAAAACACAGACATTTCATACCGATTCGAATAAGTTAATATTTATAAATAATATAGCTAAACTCCCTTCAATTATGCAATTCAATTTAATAAATGCTCAACTTGAACTTAACTCTCTGTAATTATGTAGTCAAATTTAAATGATGCTTCATTCCATTCACATCTCAAGAAATCAAAAAAAATTGTTTCATATAAAAATGAATTCAATTTAATAGATATTAATACAATATATTCCTTCAACCAAGGAACTAAATCACATATTTACAGCGAAATAGAAACATAATATTTAGACATGACCATAATAGATTTCCTCTAATTACGGTATTCCATATGAAAATTATGGCAAAATGGAACCATATTTGACCATTTAATACATATTCCACCAAATCAATTAGCTGGCTATTCAAACTACCCTAAAATACATCAAGATCCCCATAAAAAATGCTTACTACTCTCGAATATATCAGCATGTTCAGATAAACAAATGCTAAAAATGTATGGACAAAACAAACATGTTTTAATATTTTCAACTGGCGAATATTCGAATAAAATCTAATTGCACTTCCTCTAATTACATGGAGATAAACATATTAAATGCTCACACAATGCATTTCCTCTAATTGTGAACTCAAATTAAACATTTCAAATTGGTAACTATTTGCAAATACATTTAAAAAAAATTGTTCCCGCTAAATGAATACTTCGAGAGAATGAAAATTCATTTCCCCTAATTGTAACTATTTGAGTCAACATACAAACATATTCAGACATTTCAAGTTGCTTACTATTTGGAAAACATCCAAATGCACTTCCTCAAAATACATAGGTTTTTTTGCACATTCCAATTTGCTTAAGAATTTAGCACACTCTAAAATATATCAACATGCTCATAAAATTAAATGTCAACTATTTTTTTGCTAGAATACAAACAACCTCCAATATTCCAAATTGCTTAATATTGGAAAAAGCATCCAAATGCACTTCTTCAGATTACATGTATTTCAATTTAATAAATACTCATACCATGCATTCTCTAACTACGAGTTAAAATGAAAATTTATGACGAAATCGAAAAAAAAAATCAACTACACGAGTTGCGACAATATACAAACATTTTCCAACATTTCAACTTACCAAACATTTCGACAAAACCTAAATGCATTCCTTCTAAATAAATGAATTTGAATTTACAAAATACTTATATACTATATATCTCCTAATTAAATAGATTAATTAAATATCGATGTCTAACTACAAACACACTTGACTATTTAAATTTGCTATAAAAAGAAAATTTAGAGTTACTCCGAACGACAAAATTACGAAGATACCTGTTTATATTAAATTTCACCAAATCTTTTTCCCATGATCTACAAAAGATAAAGAAATATGACATATTCCAGGTTTTGTTTAAACAAAAGAAATCTATGTCGAACTACAAACACACTTGAACATTTAAATTTGCTTTAAAAAGAAATAAAGTTACTCCGAACGACAAAACTACGAAGAATTTTAGCATTTCAAATCACAACATTCCGGATGGGGTCTACTAAATGATAGAATATAAGACCTGTTCATATTTAATTTCAACGAATATTTTTTCCCATGATCTATAAAAGATAAAAGATTCATGAAAACGATCGCCAAAAAAACCCATTTATATCATGGGTTCAAAAATATTAACATAAAAGTGCCACAAATGTAAATATTAGGAAACAACTGTTAAAAAAATCCCAGACAAGTATATTGAAACTACAAATCAAATTCTAAATAGAACATGCTTAACAAAATTTATAACACTATGGACGTATTGTTTTACGGTATTTAGATAATTCTATAACATTACTAAATGTTGAATTGACCACTTATTAAATGTGACCAAATTACAAGAAAAAAATATTTAAAACATTCAAATGCCTTCAAAATCCACACAAAAACAAAAAACACAAATATATTAATTTAGCAAGAATTTTCTATTCAAACATACTCATCCAAAAAATATGAAAACAGAGCAACATAACTACACGCAAAAAATGCTAACATTACGTGCCAGATTGCCAAATTCAAATTCGGAAATTCCAAACAAAAATGCCTTACAAAAAATAGCATCAAGGGCGTGCCGTGACGGCATGCCAAATTCAACTAGTACAGATGTTAAGGCAAGGCCAAACCCACGGCTCCACGGCATTACATGTGCTAATTGCCATTTAGCTAGCAAGCTGCATCTGGTGACAAAAGGATCACCCTGAGTTTATTATCCATGGCTATTGGGAACAAACCAAATTAGATGGTTCTGTTTTTCAACCTTTCTGACTTGGTCCTCCAAAACCAAGGTCGAAAGGATAGAAAAAAGTTAGTCATCCACACCATATGATGAAGAATTCGTCGAAAAGTTAAGAATTAGTAGTAGATTCAGTCTTGTACATGTGTGAGGAAGGTAATAAAAAAAAAGACGAGTTCTTTCTTTTATCACTTAGGAGCCGCGCGAGATAAAAATTGTGGACAAATCCGGCAAGATTTACCGACATTAGACATAGCTTGACCTCAATTCTTTATCATGATTCCTCTGGTTTGCAGACCATCTTGTGCTGAATAGTATGGTGAGTATCTTGACCTCAGTTCTAGCATGGCCATTGGCAAATTCAACTCGAAATACAACCGTGCTTACAAGAAGGCTAATGTCTCAGTTCTTGATACATCCAATCAAACTCACTAGGATTATGTTAAAAAAAACTAACTAGGATTAACTAATTAGTAGGCGACAGCAGTAAGCTACTAAGCGACGGCAGCAACGGCAAGGGCAAACGCCGTGACCATGAGCCAAGCGGCGGCGGAGGAGGCGGCGGCAGCAAGCAGTGGAGTCGGAGCCGGTCGGCACGGTCGTGCCCACGAACCCACGGTGGTCGGGGCGGACGGTGATGGCGACCTTCATGCCGGCCTGGCAGCCGCCGTTGCCGCAGATGAAGAAGTAGCGGCGGGGCTCAGGGAGCGGGATGAAGTCCTTGCCGGAGGTCCAGTTGCCGGCGACCCCGTCCATGGTGCAGTTGTCGTACCCCGTCTGGTTCACCTCGAACACGTTGTGCGTCCCCTTCTGGTACCGGAACGCTGCACAGGGAAGCAAATCATTAAAGGAAGTGAATGTTGAATGAGGAGGCATAGAGGAAGTAGATCTGATGGAGCTCCGTCCATGTCTGGAGCTGGAGAAGGCAGAACTGAAGAAAGAGAGGTGGAGGAGTTTACAGATGAGGTCGCCGACGAAGAAGGTCTGGTTGCCGGACCAGAGCGTGTAGTTGATGTTGGGGTTCCACCCGCGGTTGGCGCCCACGATGTGGTCCGTCGCGCCGGAGAGCCCTACCGCGCAACCGGCCACCACGGCGACCGCCAGCAGCAGATTGGACGCCATTGCCGCCGCAGCTCAAGTGGTGGCTCCGCTTGTGAGAGAGTGAGCTGAGGAGGGTGGCGAGGAGAGCAGAGCAAAGGGGAAAAATGAGCAGAGCTGGAGCGCAGTAGTAATCTGTAGCAGTGACATAGATAAACTGCTCGTGCTCGTGATGATGGGCCATACATCGACACGCACTGATTGGTCCCGTGGTGACTCGGCTCTGGCCCGCCTCTGACCGGATCCATGTCACAATGCTGGAGCAATTTCATGCTACTCCCCAAAGCCAACTTTGAGATGTACACCAAAATATGAAAAGACACTGGAAGGCGCTCCAAAAGACATCAATGCTGGAAACGCGAGATGCCATAAAGTCTAAGAAAGGGAGTCACTGTTTACATGTAATTCAAAAATACATTCATCAAATTGTTGCCAACAACACAACAACATTACCAGTCATAATCAAGCACAGGAAATATAAAGGTCATAATCAATTGAATCTTATACACTGTCTCATAAAAAGTCTGCGAAACGGTACACAACTAAATCACAGTGTATTCCTCTAACCCTTGTAACTCCAGGTCACTAGTAACATGTATCACTTGAACACAATTAAAGATAAATCATGCATAAGCTAATCCCAAAATGTATCTTCTCCTGATAAGACTGGATAAAAAAAATTCAGGGGGATGATCCCCGCTTTCACCTTAATCGTACAGTTATCTCGACCCAAAAGCTGGAAACATATGTATGCTATGCTCAGTCCTGCTGCTCCAGCGGCGACTAATCGATCTTTACGGACGAGTAGATCAGCCTCGTGAACCAGAAGCAGGCGCAGAAGCCGATGGTCCCGGTGAGCACGAAGAAGGAGAAGGAGGCGAGCAGCATGTACCCGAAGTAGAGGATGCCCGACACCAGCTTGCTGATCTGGAGCTTGGTGAAGAAGTAGAACCCTGCATATAGGAACAGGTACAGGGCCGAGGACCCCGAGGTGAGGTACGACCTCCACCACCAGTTGTAGTCCTCGCTGCACAGCTGGAAGTAGCAGAGCACGACCGTGATCTCCGCACAAGTGATGATGAGGATCACAAACACCAGGAAGAGGAACCCGAAGATGTAGTAGAACTGGTGCAGCCAGATGGAGGTGAGGATGAAGAAGAGCTCGATGAAGACCGCGCCGAACGGCAGGATGCCGCCGATCAGGATCGTGAAGAGCGGGTTCATGTACCAGGCCTGCTCAGGGACCTGCCGTGGGATCTTGTTGGTCTTCACTGGAGGCTCCATGGCAGGCTTCTTGAACCCGAGGTAGCTCCCGACAAACACGAGGGGGACTGAGATGCCAAACCAGAGGAGGACCAGGGCAAACATGGTGGTGAATGGAACAGCACCAGATGACTTCTCCCCCCAGATAAGGGCGTTCAAGATGAAGAAAATAACGAATGCGATCCCTGGGAATAGGAAGGCCGTGCGCAGGGTTATCTGCTTCCACTCTGAACCCTTGAACATCTTGTAGAGACGTGAAGAAGAATAACCAGCAAGCAGCCCCATCAGGACCCAGACGACAAGCATCGCAGTCATCAGTCCTCCCCGATTTGATGGAGAAAGGAAACCAAGAACAGCGAAGATCATCGTAACTAGCAGCATGCCAAAGAACTGAACTCCGGTGCCAACATAAACACAGAGCAAATCAGAGTTGACCGGAGGGCGGAAAACATCTCCATGAACAAGCTTCCAGCCAGTTTCCTCCTGTGCCTCTTCCTGAGTTTCAAGTTGGTTGTACCTAGATATATCCCTATACAGGGTGCGCATCATGATCATGGCCACCATGCCAGATAAGAAAAGCACAATCATGAGAGAGTTAACAATAGAAAACCAGTGAATCTGATCATCAGACATCAACAGATAGGTGTCCCACCGGGATGCCCACTTGATTTCACTCTCCTGCAGAAGTAACAACAAAACACTCGATAAGTATCATCATAAAGCAGAGCTTATATTCAAGGTTAGAAAACTATCATGCGACAACGGAAAACAAAATCAGTACCTCAAAGCGAACATCATAGGTGAATATGATATCTTTGCCAACTTCAACCTCCTGAGGAGTTTCAGAGTTTATCACAAACTTGCTATCATGAGGATCACATGTGCTCAAACGAGTGTTTGCATCGTTCCAATTCCCATCGAACTGATGCTTGATGCTGGTGCAAATGTATATGAAAAGTACAAAAATTAGGTCTATTCCATAAACTATGTGACAGAAATATCAACAAGGAAAGTTGAAAGAAAACCTGTATGGTTTGACCTCAAATCCCACTATCCTAGAAAGTTCAGATTCATCATCCTTGTGGTACTTCACTAAAAATGACAAATGGTTGTGGATGAAGTGCTTCTCCTCCTTGCTCTGGAAATATGTTTGAACACGTGAATTCGCTAGCCCCATCATTTGTGCAAGACAAGGGTAAGCGCGATGAACTGGTAATATGAACTTACTCCAGCATACTGGCCCTTGACGCCAACATGATATCCACCTTGATAAGCGATAGTGTTCTTATCTTGCCTCATAACTTGAACGACTAGTGGCAGATTGTCAAGAACCCTGTAGAGTAAACCATGTCAGCACCTTGGAAATGAGTATGTGAACTGAAGCGCGACAACACATATATAGTCCTTACATGTTCACGCGATATTCATCCTCAATCTTTTCCTTGAGCTCCTTTGCTTCTTTCTCGGTAACAGTTAATTTGCAGACAATTTGGCACATCTTGGGCTCCCTCATTTGAAACTGTAGCTCAGAAAAGGAGGATGACAAACTAAGCATTAGGCACATTAGTTAGGTCAATAGGCCTGGCTTAATCTTTACCATTACTTACCGCGTAAGGGGAGTTCTCAATCCGATCACCACGAAGAACCTCGCCAAGATTTTCAGCGCTGTCAACTATGGTATTCGGCTTGCAGAAAGGAAGGGAGTAATACGTGTAGGGGAGCTGAGTCTTGATCGACGTCAGCTTGTTTACCTTCACCATAAGTTCATCTCCCTGTAGACAAACCAAGAAAAAAATCCAGGACATTCTTAGAAGCAAATAAAATGCTATGGTGCTATAAACTATCACTATATAACAGATAACTCTTGGTACAGATATCAGATGCAACCAAAATATGAATATCTCAGTGCAAATGAAATCTGGCTGCGACTGCATCTCAGATCATGACAATAAAGACAAACAACAACTAAGCCTTTTGTCCCAAGCAAGTTGGGGTAGGCTATCATGTGACAATAAAGACACAAACAAAAAACAACAGTGACCATTTAAAAATAATTTCCCGTGCCACATGCAAATACTGTGAATTGGACTTTTTAACAGGTCACATTTCCGCTTGGCTGGGATGGCTGCTCACTGAAACGGTTGACTGACGCCCACCTTTGTAAGTTTGTATCAAACTAAGAACATATGCAAATATATTTCCGCTTCCCATCATCCATGTATTTCGAATTCGTGGGTAATTCTTTGGGTCACTTGTTAAGCAAGCAATGGTTTGCGGTGATCAGTGTCTGAACCTTATGATCCCTATGCATATACAAAAAAAATCTATCTATCTATCATCCGTGTCTTAAATCACCAATTCTGAAAGGGCACACACGTACCATACTGACCGTAATCCTCGACAAGGGATACTAATACATAGCGTAACCATTCATCCAGGACACGACGCACTATCCTCTAGATAAATCGACAATGAGCACGCGCACTTCAGATGCAGCCTTGACTACGTGACATAGTAGGCATGCGTTGACTCGCAAATCTAACAGCTTCTGTGCGGATCAGAGCAGAGCACGCATGGAGGGAGTAGAAAACGCGCGAATTTGAGGCGCAGCCACGCAAATCTCGTAGGCAGGATCACACGGGAAGTGACTGTATCAACGGCACGAACGAAGGAGCTGTCCTGATCCGCGGATCCTGCACGGGGAACCGCCGCCCCGTTGACCAGATCCCATCCGGCGCGAGGGCCGACGAGCGCGGTGGCGGCGGCGGCGGCGGCGGCTACTGGTTCGTTCATTCCCTACGTCGCTGCAGGGAGGGAGGGAGGAGGTAGAAAAAGGCGGCACCTTGGCGAAGTCGGTCGGGGCGACGCCGGGGAGGTAGAACGCGGCGGCCGGCGGGGCGGCGAGCAGAGCCGCGAGCGCCGCCGCGGCGAAGGCCCACCGGATAATCGCTGGCGCCCGCATCTGCGCGCGGGATCTGCGGGTGGGTGGATCGGCGGGGTGGTGGAGGCGACGACCCGCGCGCGCTGGCTGCGGAGGGGAGAAGAGAAGCTTCGGCGTTCGGGTGGGGATGGATCTTCTCTGTTAGCGGGGGTTTTATTGGATAACTGGTTTTCTCGTTATGGTCCCTGGAAAAGTCCGTAATTGTTGTCAGTGTCGGTATATTGACTTGGACCGGCGTGCTGCTCTGGTCTCTCGTTTGACCAACCCGGCGACGTGGCTTACAAGGCCGGCCACAATTTTATTTGTATTTTACTTATTTTCTGCCTAGAAAAAAGGAATGGTTTAATAGGAATACAAAATACTACTCCTTCCGAGAGCAAATTTGAACTAAATCCCCGACACTTTTTATGGATCGGAGGGAGTAGTACATTTTCAATAGGAATCACCCGAGTCTCTTTTCAATAGGAACTCCGGGTCGACATGAACTGATCCTCCCGCGAGCTTATTGGCCGAGTCCTTGCCGGATCCTCCCCTCCCTTGGACAGGCTGACAACTCTGAGCTTCTCGCGAGCGGTAGAGGGAACTTTCGAGATAACGTCATGAGGTCAGCGGCAAAAGCAAACCTAACCCGTACCCTACCCTACTAATTACAGAGGAGACCCAACCTTCTCTCCCATCCTCACTCTAGGCGGCCACGCACTCTCAAGTCGTAGAGGAGAGGAGAAAGACAGGAAGGAGTGAAATGAGCTAGATTCCGTGTTGGTGTGATATGAATATCATGTCTCTCGTGATAGAGGTGAGGGAGAATGAGATTCTATAGCAGCCCAAAGCTAAGAAAGCATGTGTTTTGTTGATGAAACTATACGAAAAAACAGGGAATTGTTTAATAAAGAACAACATGAAATGTTGCTCCCCCATTAGGACTTATGTTTTGTATGAAATGTTGTTGTTCTTTTAACAAGGCTCCACACACTCTGTCAACTTTGTCCGAGTTGTCTTGTATTGTTTGATCAACATCGAAGTTAAGAACATTGTTTAAACCTTATCCGTAATACAGATCAAACGGAATGTTATCGAAATGATTTGAAATGTTTCAAAAACCCAACATGCATCTTTTGTGCATTGGGCCTTTTTCATGAATTTAGTCAGAGACCAGCCTTCGATCAGGTTTTATAGTATATATGTGTGTGTTCTCTGTGTAACCATGTTGTTGCAGAGTGAATAATCGAGCATATAAATTGTACTAGTAATTGCACCTACTAGTTTCAAGCCACTCCTCTAAAATACGGCCTGTCGGTTTTCTGTAATAATGAAGTAGCAAAGTGTCAGGCCACGTTGGTGCAGTTGGGAGATTGGGTTATCTCTTGAACCAGTCAGCATATGAATGTTGCGCAGACTTACTGTGGTGCTCCATATCAAAACGGGAGTAAGTATATATCCTTGATCTGTATCTTCTCTTTGTTTGAAAACCTTTTTGCACCGAATACAAATCAATGTAGAAACTGGAAACCACAATGCATGTCATGTTTTGTTTGTTAGCAGGACAACCATCACTGTAAACATCATATGTAACCCAGGAAGGCTGTGAAGCTAGAGCGACATGTTCACCGGAATGTCTTTTGCTTCGATTCGACAGGGGCTGTGGGAGTGTTTGGGATAAGAAAGGATGACTTTGGATTGGTTTTTGTGCAGCGGGGTTGCCGCAAAGGCGACTTAGGCGAGTGACATCCGACCGTGCATCTTGGAGCCAGTGGCGGAGCTCAAAAATAATTTCTGGGCGGGCCAGACTATAAGAAAGCACAAAAAATTGCTCTAAACCAACACCATTTTGTTCATAAACACATGCATACATCATATATATATATATAGAATTTCTACTAAACAAAAGAAGCTATACCAAAAGAAGCTACACAGCAATATTCAGTCAAGAGATGTGTACGCAGAGAGATACACTTACTCAGATACATACTACAAATCAGCACTTCGATTCTTGGTCTTTCTAAAATATTCAATGACATTATCGTAGCTGTAGTTCTCCAGAATTCCACCCTCTATGTTAATTAACATCTGGTTTGTAAGATTTTCATCTTCCATCTTATTGCGCAACCTTGTTTTAATAATCTTCATACTAGAGAATGCGCGTTCAGCAGTCGCCGTAGAAACCGGAAGGGTAATAAGCAAGCGGAGTAGCTTGTCAATCAAATTGTAAATAGTATGTCTTCCTGTCTCCACAAGGCATCGACAAAGATCAATCAATGTTGATATATTCTTCAACTCTTCATCTTTGAAAGCATCCGCAACAAAATGTTTTAGTTGTTGTTGCAGTCCATAAATTGGTAACCGCCCGACGCCCGTGGCTCTCACTGCCCGTCGCCCTTGGCTGCTGTCCTTGCTGTCAAGTACACACACATGTAAACATGTTAGGCAGAAGAAAAGGTGGAGAGAATTGTCTCTGAATATTCAAGAGGAGAATATATCTTCATGTTAAGTTGCTTTAATTGTGCCAAATTCTCTTTCCATGAAGAAGCTGGGCATGGATGGATGGATCAGCGCTGGTGTGCTCTACGCAGAAGAGAATTGAAGGACAGAGAGTCAGAGAGGATGGATCATGCAGTACCTGGTTATTTCAATTAGGCGGATCTAAGTATGCAGGCGCTGGATGGCTGGCTGGCCGCACCCAAGCTGCGGGCGGCGCGGCGGCGCTGCTACTGCTGGCCCTCCACGGATCCCCTTTTCTCTGTCTAAATCGCTAGACCTAGCTGGCTAGCTCTGTGACTCTGTCCATGGCCGTGCAGGTCGAGCGACTGCGTGTCTGCGTGACAGCGTGAGAGAAGAGGACGAGGCGCAGAGAGAGAGGAAAATGGCCTGTGTAGTTGATGGGCTGGGCCGCAGTTGCTGATTACTAGTAGTCATTTTTTTTTTTGCCAAAAATCCTGGGCGGGCTGTGGCCCTCTTCGGCCTAGACGGAGCTCCGCCAGTGCTTGGAGCACATGCAATCCTACCGTCCAATTTCATCCCTAAACTGAAGGATTGCAAAATGCTTTCACGTACGATGTAGGCATCTCACTTTTAAAAAATCCTGCAATTTTAATCAGCAGTATATCAAACATCCGAAAGTATTTTGGGTAACGTTCTTCTGACTGAATTTACTGCCTCACTGTCAAAAATGAATTCATTGCGGGAGGGCCAAAATGAGTTACACAGGAGACAAAAAGACTACTAGTACCCAGCACTCTGCATCTAAAGTCGATTTGACGAAAATATTTACGGTAACAGCCAACAGCTGGAACATACTCCAGTTCCATCTCCACTCAGATCCACGTAAAATCAGATATGTGCCACTAACTAAGGTCAAGATCAGAACATGCCGGTCATCAGCAACCAGAGCTCTCTTCAGATATACAGAGTAAGTTCGATGCGTACGCGACGTAACAACTCTTGTCAATAGATGAAAAGATGTTACTCCTTGGGCAACTGATCATGATGCTGCGAGACGAAGAATTTGGCGTTCTCTGCAACCTCCGCTTCAAGCACAGCCTCCAGGAGTAGGTCTGAACCTTTTGGTTCATCTGTTTAAGATGCAAAAATGAGCATATACTGATATATGCATTGGTACGAGAGCTATTGCAGTAACTAAATAACTTGAATTAAAACATTTAATAAGACGGACAAATGAAGAGAAACTGTGAAAACACTTACACACACACATCATAAATTTAAATGCAACCTACTACATACAAACATATGTGAGAAAAAAAAAAGGTTTGTTTCTCCCAAATTGCATATACTAGCATGCTGCCTCATTAAGGTCTTGTAACTGAAGGTGGGAGTGGTCTTCAGCTGTTTAGCCATACCTTGACTTCTAGATCTCAGTGGATTGTACATTATGGCACTAGGAAATATCCAAATTTTGGCCTAGTATATATTTTGGATACTCGGATACTATTTGGATGGACCAATTGAACACATGGTCTACTTGTCTAGTGGGTTACCCATTCGCTTGAGTTGCCGTCCAAATGCGCTCTCTGAAGAGCTTAGCACGTCAGAACAAGGAGTGGAGGCAATCTGGTCCACCACAGAGTAGTGGGGAATAGAAATACAAAGTAATCAAGGTTCAGGAGAGCAATACAGTATGGTCGGCGAGAGCTGCATCAACAGTCAGGAGGAAGCTATGTGCGCCACCGTTTTCTGTGGGTTCATCAGAAATAAGGCCAGTAAGAGAGGGAAGGTGTGTGAGTTCCTACCATCACTTGCATCTGATGTTCCTTGTAAAGTGTGCAAGTTCTATTTTTAGTTCGCCAGGTTTATTCGAATGGATGTGGATATCTCCTTGCTGGCTTTGGATTGGATATGGATTTGTGTTGGACTTCTGGAATTAGGAATTGGATGTCCATCATGGCCATCCACTTGTACTTAGCCAGCTTGTCATGTACAGGACATAATAGCAGGGTGGAACTTCATGCAGAGCGACTATGGTGCTATTAGAGGGTCGCTAGAAAAGATACCTGGAACAATGGAATATAGGACAGGGTAAATTCTTGATGCAAGCGTTAGATTCAAAAGGGTATAGCTGGAGCATTTGTACTTTACAAAATGTCAGTGATTTAGTCTCATACCCTGTGATTCATGATTGTCTGAATGTATAATTCACCATAGTGTCAAGTGAAAGTTGCTGGTGATATCGGAAACAGCTCAAACATAATTTTGTGACAGGCTTTTCTATCTGACAATCACTAACAACTTGTCGACTCATGACTTAGTACCATTAGAAAAAATATTGATAGGAGTTTAGACGCTGTTTACATACCTGTGCGGCTTGGAAGCAATCCAGCACTTTCAGCTGATATTGGGAGCACATTTAGCAGTCCATTGCTCTCTTTGAATTGTTCTCCATAACTAACACTTTTCGAAGAACTCGTCTTAACTTCTCGGGATTCACTTAGCCTGGCATACATCATTGCTTGGCTGTGTAGATTTGTAGAGCTTGTATCTGCTGATTCCATGTCCTACAGGAACCAACAAGAAATGGCTAGTAAACTAGCCTTTGCAATGAAACTGAAGACACTATATCATCACACCTTAGATGTCGCCATTGTAGATCTAGCAGTTATATCAAATTTTCTAGCTTCAGCCATGCTTGCTGATATATTGGTAAAAAAGCATCATTAGTCATCCAACCAAATAAAGTATGGGGAACACTGAATCATAACGGAATAGACATGGTATTATAGTAATGAAAAGACATTATAATCACCAGGGTTCTTAAATTGTATCTGGATTATCCAAACTCCTGGTAAATTGATCAGGGTTTTTCCTACAGAAGCTTTGAATTTCATCACGAATCATATTGCGAATTTCTTCACGGAATTCTTCTGGATGCATAATAATAGTAAACTCTGTCAAGTAAATTTTAACATAGACGGAAGTAGAAATGAAAAAATATATTATTTTAACAAGAGTGTACCAAAAGTGCAGTAAAATGCTTTTATAATGTATAGTGGCAATATAGTGGGAGAATGCTCAGCTATAAAGGTGTATCAATTATATTACTCCCGCAACTCACAAGTATAAAAGTCCTCTTTTACTTTTCACATCCTCCAACGCAAAACTAGTATGGTTATTTACCATAGTATATAGATTTTTTTTGAAAAAGTTATGTTTATTGTGAAAGTATTTGTAAGACGAATCCAATGAATTATTTCCATGTAGTCAATCCATATATACTTTTACATACATGAACGGTTGAAAGTTTCAAAAGGTTCACCTGGCAGACCCCATGACAAGTAGAAAACCTATATCTAGGGATAGAGGGAATAACAAATGTTGAAGCAGAATAGCTTATCTTCTTGTTGTGTATGTTAAAAGGCTTGGAAAAATAACGGAATATGGCTATAGCATGTAACATTTGATCATATCCTACCTAGATTGCATGAAGCATGAAGCATCCTACACATTGTATGCTATAACGTGCTATCTGAAACAATTGGATGAACTATGCACAGCGCATTTAGCCTTCAACCAAAGAATGAATTATGCGCGCTTAGCACTTATACATCAACTCATTCATACATTAACTATCAGTACACAAGTCAAGTACATATACTAACACTGAAAGATAATGAGATGGCTTCATACCTTAGTTGCCGAACCATCATGTGTTCCTGCTTCAGCCGTGCCTTCTGATGTTTTAACTAATGTCCTATTAGTCTAATTCAAATAGAGTACTCTGAACTTCTGAAGTGATAATCATATCGAAAAGTTACCAGTGTTATGCTGCCTGTTTATATACTGGCCAGGAGTTATTCTAGATAAGTTCTGGACTTCATAACCAATTGATTGTAACTTCGACATAGCATCTTGAAGCTCTGTATTAATCTGAGGGATAGAAGGGCATAACTTAGTTGTGCAGAATGGTGGTGAATTCTACCATGACAATGTCACAACTATATTAAATAGCATGAACTGAAGCAGGTTAGCATCAATCAATCATACAATCTGTTGAAATTACGATCTCCAGTGTAAATAGAAAGGCCATCTTTACAAACATCATGTGCAATGTGTGGAACTGTAGCTAGCAACTATTCTCTAATGGTGAGTTTCTTTTGCTTACAGATATGATGTTATGACTTACGAGCTACCGTTTTTTGTACAAATAAAACTGACATGAACTTTACTATGGGCGATTATGAGTCAACTGGCATAATGTATAATTCTGCTTTACAAAGGCTGACTACAAGGAACCAGGGCTCTTTCTCATGAAAGAGGCATAATTTCTTAAATATCCAAAGCCCAATGCCAGTGAAAGAAATGAAGGACCAATCCTCATGCCCAAGCAGCCAAATTTGTTTGAGCCCAAGCATCCAGTTGAGTAACACATTATTTCACATGGCAGTGGCATCTGCCGTCGGTACAAGGTACAACATGAGGCGATCAACTGCTGTTCCGGTCATCCTCCCTGCCACCCTTGCCATCTTGATCATGTCGCTGGGCTCTGCCAAGCATAAACGAGTCAAACTAACAATAAAAGGCACATGGTAATTAAATAGTATGTGCACGAATTGAGGAGAGGACAGAACTCCCCAAGATTCTCTTCTTTTGGCAGCAATTGGCTACTTATATATCCAAGCTCCCATTTATAAGTCTTTGAGGCAGGAAACGAGACTAAATGGAATGCAAGAAAAAGAGAGAGATGCGGCGGCGGCTCCGATCTTACTCATCATGACGGAGCAGGCCCCGAGGATGACCATCAGCTGACCGGTGGAGACTCCCAGCATCTTGTCCACGGAACCAGCGACCGCCTGTGGAGAAGGGAAGAGATGGGGCTATAGCGAATATTACTTTCGGCCGGAAATGGAGGGAGAAGAGCCCGCCGCCTCGCGTGGGCGGCGCAGCGCTTGCGCGGAGCTACCGGGCGGCGAGCTTCGCCGGGGCGGGTTCGCGGGCTGGCCCAGAGGCCCTGGCCCGAAATAACCGATGATGTGGGTTAAATGGAAACTGATGGCGAGCGAGATCATTCTTGGCTCCTTTTTCACCCAATCCCACCCAGTGCGGCGGCGCCGCCCTGAAGTCCGCCGCACTGAAGTATCTCCGTGCCCTAGCTAGAGCTGACGATCGACGCGCCGTAGCTTAGCTCCACTGCAAGCAGTACGTACGCCCCTGCCTCTCACGCTCGACGCCGCCGTTCCCGTCCTACCTCGTCGCGACTCTGCTGTCCCGACCCCGTCCGCAGTTCCGGTGGTTGGTTTCCGAGGTACGAGCATAATCCAAGATCAGTTATTTATACCCCACCGACCTCCAGAAATTTCCGACTAGATCCGCCCCTGATGGCCGTGTAGCTTCTGACTGGTCTCGATCCGCTTTCATGCCGCCGGATTCTTGTGTTTCAGGTTGGGATGGAATTACATTGTGGCCACTACAGCCGCGACCTTCCCCACTTGGACAGGCTCCTCCGGGAGATCATCTCTTCCGAGCATCTCGCGGCGTGCGAGCATTGCCCGGAAGGCTCCGCTGCCGAGGCGAAGGCGAAGGCGGGCACGAGCGATATCTGGGTCTGCCTGGACTGTGGCCGGAAATTCTGCGGTGGTTTGGTGTGGGATACCATACCATACGGCCATGCCCGACTGCACGCCAGGAAGTACCGCCATTCCTGGCTTGCACGGTATGACAAACCAACCATCGTCTACTGCGTGTCATGCAAAAACGAGGTGCCTATCGAGAGTCCTATAACAGAGACACCACCGGCAGCAGAAGCAGCAGCCCCTGACAAGGTGATTGGTGCAGTGGATGGCAATGCATCCGTTTTGGCTAATAGCCCCGGATAAGGTGATTGCTCAAAATCTCTCGCTGCCAGTTCCATCAACGAACACTGATGTGATGGCTTCGGAGTTGGGAGTAGCAATAGTGCTGATGACCAAGTAGTTTCAAGTTGCTAAAATGATGTAATCTCAGTGTGTTCTATTTGTTTGTTTCTGAATCTAGATGTTACGTGGGTGCTCTGAATATGCATGTTTTGCCTGTTTCGAACTGGAGCAACACTTGATGTGCTGGTCATCTGGAAAACTGCAAGTACCCTAGTATTGACATTTGAAATTACTGGTTACTCTCCTTTGGCATGCTACACTGTGATTCCGTTCTAAGACCTTCCAAAGTCCCATGGAAGATTTTGTTGTTTTAAGTGAGTCCAATACATGCTGTCTGTCAAGCACGTTAAACCATCTGGCCCTGAAAAGAGAGCTATACATTTGTCCAAAGCTTGATTTATGAATAACTAAAGAAATGTACCAGTGTATAGAAACATTAGGATATAAAATCGTTCACTTGATTCAACTACTCATGCTATGGATGTGGGAGCGTCAACTCCCTTCCTTTGGGCTTTTGAGGAGCGGGAGAAATTGTTGGAATTCTATGAAAGAGTCTCGGGAGCCAGGATGCAATTCCACCCCCTCACCCCCAAAAAAAAAATCTAGGGCTAGCAAACGGAACCGTACTAAGCTAAGAGCAACTCTAGCAGATCCACAAAAAGCTCTAAACCGCAAATAAACTACTATCATTTTACGGGTTCGGTCTCGTACTGCTATTTATGCGGTAACCCTTAAAAATACCCCTTGTTGCTGCATATTTGGAGTACCGGGCTGCTTTTTTTTACAAGCATAAATGAAGATTGAGTTGGTGGGTGGAAACTTTCTCGCCCAGCCGCCTGATCATCATATATTTAGGTGCCAATTTTTGTTCATGTCTCATGTGGAGAAATTATTTTGCAGTATGAATTTTGCGAGATCTGTTGTGGTGATACCCGAGCCATACCATTTCACGACATGAGTTTGTTCTAATAAATTCTGGGCCGACTCGAGTACTTGCCCATATGCCTCAGCTCCACAGGCTACTTGCCTGCTCAGTTGACCCTTCGATTCCAGGCTAACCTAAAGATGACCAACCGGTATAATATTGCCGGAACAAATGGAACTTTATACGCAAAGCGGAAGAGCTGGGCAGACCCGAGATCACAAAGAGACCGACATAGTTTGAAACTATAGAAACCATTCATGTTTTTCATGTAAATGAAATGTGCCTTTTTCGCATATGGAGAATTATCTACAACTTTGATTGCCCACACATGGTATAGGTCTACCTACTAAAAAGGAAAACTAAATTCCTGGTGCCGATAAAAGGGTTCATTTGATTCACAGATAGGAAAAACAAAGGAATATGAAAACTATTGGATTGGAATGCCATGTCTAATAGTATCATATGGGAATATGAATTCCATTTGATTATGGTACAAGAGTTATCCATGAGGTTAGACCTCATGTTACTTTCCTATGAAATTTACACTACCAGATTCTTATAGGATTATTTCCTATAGGATATGATTCTATGAATCAAACGGCTTCCGAAGGAAATTTTTCATAGGATTTCAATCCTACACAATTTTTTGAAAATCATATGAATCGAAGGACTAAAACGACACCAACATGTTGGGACTAAAACGAAAAAATACTAATGGGTTAAATTCCGCCACTTGCGTCAGTGGAGCAACGAGTCATCTAGTTTTCATAAACTTCGAGACATCAACTCTTTTACTATCAAATGAAGAAGTGTATGGTGGCCTTTAGCAGCAAAAATAAGCAATCAAGTGATACATCAAACATGAGCATTTCACCAAAGAAAATATAAACAAACAAAAATCACACAAGTAATATTTAGTAAATACCAGCGGATTGCATAGTTGGTGCCAATTAATTAAGAAAAACAGTTTCATTAAAAGATGTAGAAGTTACTAGGTAATCCTAATTACGGTGAGAAGACAAAAGGGTTTTTAGAGGGAAAATAAATTGAAGAGGCATAAACTGACATAAGTGCGCAATAATACACGTGGGTGTGCCCTAGTATTCAAAGAATAAACCCCGCCACATAGATCTTCTTCCTTGGTTCCTCCTCGACGTTTGCCTCGTCCTTTGTGTCTCTTTCTCCTCCCCCGGGCGCCATTTGTGGTCGGTGATGGTGAAGTCATTCCTCTTCTTTTTTTCCCCTTCTTTCTTCCACCATTTCCCCTCTTTCCTCCTATGTCGCTAATCTCCTCATACCGCATGATGTGTTTTGGTGACAAAAAAGGCGTGGATATTTTGTAACTAAAATCACCACACAAAGAATTTATATTAGTGTGATTTTATAAAATACCAAGTTTTATTTGGGCTTTAACAAAAAGACACCCTGCTAAATTCTCTTCGTCCTTTCTTGGGACGCCATTGTCGCAGGCGACAACGAAAACTAACTCTTATTCCTCTTTCTTCATCATTCCCTTCCCTCTTATTCCTCTCACGACAGTGACCTCCTCGTGTCGACACATCGCATGTTCACGTGCTAAGAATATATTCCAAGTGTTTAGAGTCTAGAATTCCATTGATAGATTGACGTGACTTTAATTTTCCCATTTCATCTTCCAATGAAATACAGTGTTGACATATTTTATCAGCAATCCAATATTCATGAAAAACTTCTCCTTGATGGATTTTAAAATAGAATCATATTTTAGTTTATCTTCGACAAAATGAAACTCCCCCTTTCCAAAATAGAAGACAATACTCTTAATTTTCGTTGGTCAACGACTTACAATGCCCATAAACTAGTATAGAGATATAAGAAATGAAAAAATTTGCAAGACGAATCGAACGATACAATTTATACATTACCACTCCATATAATTTAGTAAATATTAGTGGGCAAAGTCGTGCATAAAAAGCGCGCCTTATATTTTGGGGATGGAGGGAGTCCTTTCATGCCAGATTTTTAATATCTAATACTTTTTTTTAGAATGGAGGGGCGCCGCCCCCGATTTCATTTTATTGAAAAACGAAACCGATAATACATCATTTTTCCAGGCCCCCCTTGGTTTGTTGCCTCACACACCAAACCACCTACCAGAATCCTAACCTGAACCTACAACCTTACAAAGCTAGAACAACTTGCTGCCAACCAACACACCAGATAAACCACCAACATAGCTGCTGTTTGCCAACTAAAAGAAAGAAAAACTGAAACTCTACGAAGCTCCCCCTACAGATTTCTTCTTCTCTTCACACTTCCCAGCCTTCTTCCGCTTACACAGCAAACCTTCTTGTCAGCGGCGCCCACTTGCCGCCTACTGAACACCTCCGCTACAACTCGTAGCAGAGCTCTTGCCCCTCTGGTTTGCAGCTCGCATTGTCCTCGGAACTGAAGTTCGGTCCAAAAACTTAACCAAAGAGCTACTTTAGCCACTACACAACTAGGATCATAAGGATTTTTTTATCAAAGTAAGCAGAAATTCTAGTTTTCCGTATCGCCCATAATACTGCCGCTACACCTACAGCTATCATATTCCTCATACTAGCTGGAAACTTAAAAACCTAGCTGACCAAAACATTAACAGAATTTACATTAACACGTATGTCAAAAGCACATTCTACCACGCTCCACACATACCTAGCTAACGGATAAAAAATGATCTATGCTCTCATCATTTGCTACAAAACACCAGATTTAATCAAAATCCAATTACCCCTATCTCGTTCTTCACTAAGCATTACTTCACTACACAAGACCTGTAGCTCAATCCACATCACCAACGTTTCATCTGCTAAAGTACGCCTAAACTTGAAATAAGACCAGCCGGAAGTAACAATACTTGCTACTGTAATGCCAGAACTGAAAGTCAAGTTAAACTATCTACTAAACTTTATACTAAGAGGTACACTATTGCTAAACTATCTATTAAACTTTTATGCCCGAACTGAAACAAAACCATTTACACCTATCTCGTTCCTCATCTACTACTACCTTATCAGAGAAAAAATTCCTGGTGTCCTCTTCCTCTGCTACTCTATTTTTTACAGAAACAAATGGTAACTAAAAGCTTTAATATCTTTTACTGTAACTTGCCTGAAAAAGACTAGCTCTAGTTTCCTCTAAATTCTCAAACACATTAACAATACCATCTATCTCTACAACAGAATTTCCTAAACTGATACCAACTTACTTACTAAATCTAGCAAATTAAGACGAACAGAATTTAGATCAGCTCTCCTTCCTCCCGAGGTCCAGTAATGGCGGAATCTGTGATTGCCTGTATCAACAGATCCTAGAAGGTGATTAGCTTAGGAAGCACGCACCTGATCCTAATTGAATTAAAACTTTCCTTATCAAAATTATCAATAGCCACCGATAACACCTCTTTCTGTTTCCTATAAAAGTACTAATAGTTAATAACCCATCCTTTGAAGGAACTCCTAATTTTCCTCGACCTATTTTTGCCACTTATCTATATTCCTTTTACCAAAGTGAAACACAGTTCCACATTTTACCTACTACTTCAAAACAGGTCATCCCTTAAAAACCAACAACTCAATTTAAACCTCCTGTTCACGCCCAGGTCCAGGACCAACGGCGAGTGATCAGAAGCCACTTCGTATTAACAAGGAATCTGTCCAACTTAGCAAGAGTAGGGTTAGCCTGATTATTACACCACGAATATCTTCTACCAGATTTTTCTATCTCTTTTACATGTCCCAATGCTCAATGGTTACGCTAAAACGGTTAGACCGCTTAGAAAGCCTCCTTATCTCTAGCATGTGGCGCACCATAGACCAAGACTATATTTAAAGCATTTATCCTTTTACTTTTATCTCACACAAACAATCTAGCATGGAACCTACCTATCACTGAATCAATAACATCATGCATCTCACAATTTACCCCCAACAAGATCCCTCCTGACTGTCCTATTGCAGGAACCCAACCCAAGGAAAAACACTTCTACCACTTAAAATCCTAAGGAATTTTTTTTTGCGAGAAGGACCCTGGTATTAAAAGAAACACCGAACCGTACAAAACATCTCAACAAAAACGAAAATTATAACGAGATTCTTGAGATGCCCTTCGTCTTCAACCTCCAGACCATATCGACGGCGCGCCGCCGCTGCCGCTCCTCCCTAAGCTGGCCTGACGTTGTTGATTACAACATTAATGTAAAAGCACTTCTCCCGGCTCTCCTAAACCTCTAGCATTCCAAGTGAACCTAGCCATCTACAAATTGAAATAACCATAACCAGTAACTTTAGTTCTTCCTATCACTACATGAATGCACGTACATGAATACTAAGATCATAATAAAGCCGACTGGCATGGGAGTACATATAACTAATGATTCGATAAACGAACATAGGAATTGGCTACTAAGCATACTACCTTTTCAACTCAATCTTATTGTGAGATCGTTTAAGGATTAAAAAAAACTTATGATCTCGGAGCACCTAGCATGACAAGGTACAGCTCGGCTCCTAAACCCCCTAAAATCCCATCTCTATACCCAATTCACCCAAAAAGGAGGAGCCTTTCTCTGATTGCTCTCTCACCTCGGACAAGGCGGAGAGGAGGAGGATTCGGTTGGACAGCGACTTGGACCCGAGCAGCTGCACGGTGCCGGAGATCTCCCGGATTGGCTGCAGCACGATCTCCTCCGCGCCGGCCGGCGCCGCGGGCGCCGCCACAGACGTCGCGAGCACCGCCCCGCCGCGCCCCCGCAGCCGCATCCCGCGAGCTGGGCGGGCCGGCATCCGGAGGCGGCGCGAGAGGGTGGAGGAGGCCGGGGCGGCGACGGCGCGGTCGAGTGACACCACTGCCGCCGCGGCTGCGTTGGTCGCCGCCATGGTCGCCATTGCCGATGCCATCGTGGTTGGTGGGAGGGAGGGAGGAGAGCGTGGGGGACGCCGGGATAGCGCGGGTTGGTCACGAGTAGCCCCATTACAGGTGTTCTTATGGTATTGTTATATTACATGAGTTCTTTACAATGTAGTTTCTTTAGATGACGAAATTTTGAAGAACATGCATTTATCCATGTCCGTCCATTGGAGCTTACATAATAGAGGTCGAGAAAATGAGAGAGACTAGAGCTGGATCAATATCTAATACAACCTCCGATCCATATTAATGGACTCAAATTTATCTACATACGGATGTATCTAGTTAAGTGTTTAGACTAGATGCATCCGTATCTAGACAATGTTGAGACCATTAATATGGATCGGAGGGTGTACTATTTGCTAAGAATGAATACTAGAGTTGACGTTTTTGTAACCAAAATCCAATATTTGTGAAAATTGCTCTTCGATGGATCTCAATCAAGTGTCATTTTTATTTTATTTAGGTTCGACGGAATGACACACATTTTTCTTACGGTGACAAATGTGACTCCATTGTATGCCACATATATCACAATCTAATACGGAGTACTTATAAGAATCACTACTAGAGTGACGATTTGGTAAAAGATTAGTATGTTTTTGGCTTCAACAAGACGGCAATGACCAAATGCAAAGGGCGTGGCATTTTGTGTAATTACTAGCAGTTCGGTGGCAGGCGCTTGTGCTTCCCTACCAGCACCGCACCAGTCGCCACCACCACCGCCACGCCGCAGTCGCACCACCACCATCACCCAAGTGCGGCAATCGCGTCCACACCTAGGCTCCTCCGACGAATATCCGCCGTCCCACTCACGGCACCATCTCGGTGCTCGCGCTCCCCCAAACCCAACTCCCACTCCAACCCGCCTAGATCCCTCCGACCTCGCCGGCCCAGATCTCGATCCGCCGCCCCGCCGGCCGAAAGGCCATGGCTTTATCCCCCCTCGCCCGCCTCGCGGTCGCGGTGGCCGTGCTGGCCGTGGCCGCGTCGGCGGCCTCGGCCAGGTGCCGGCACACCAACCTGACGGCGGCCTTCTCGGCGGACCTCACCATGCTGCAGCACCAGCTGCGGGGCACGCTGCGCCTCGACGCCACGGGCGCCTGCGCGCTCCAGCTCACCCGCTTCGATCTCCTCGCCGCCTCCCCTCCGCGCGCTTCTGGGCCGCCGCCTCCCCCTCCCTCGAGGACCTCGCCGCCGGCAGCCCCTTCTCCCCGCTCCCGCTCAACGCCACCTTCCGCAACGCCACGCTCAGCCTCCCCTTCTCCGCCCCGCTCCCGCCGCTCCTCGCGCTCTTCGACCCCGACGCCTCCTCCGACCTCGGCCACGTCTTCCTCCCCAACGCCACCAACACCTCTCCGCCTCCAACTCATCTGACTCCTCCAACGCCACTGCCGCCGCCGCCCTCGTTTTCCCCGCGCCCACAATGTTCGACAACTGCCTCCAGCTCTCCGACGCCTACCGCCTGCGCTGGACGCTCAACGCGTCCGCCGGCGAGGTCGAGATCGGGCTCGAGGCCGCCGTGGGCTCCGAGTACTACATGGCGTTCGGGTGGGCCGACCCCAAGGCCAACTCGCCGGCCATGGTGCGCTCCGACGTCGTCGTCGCGGGGTTCACCGAGGAAGGTACGCCCTTCGCTGAGGACTACTACATTACCGACTACAGCGAGTGCTCCATGGGGAAGGACGACTCGCCGGTCTCCGGCGTGTGCCCGGACAGTGCTTACGATGACGGAGGAACGACTCCAGGCTGGTCTACGGGCACCGGCTGGATGGCGTGTCGTTCGTCAGGTACAGCAGGAAGCTTGACAGTGGGGATGCCAAGTATGATGTGCCGGTCGGTGCCGCGGAGGAGATGGCGGTGGTCTGGGCCATCGGGAAGCTGCGGCCGCCGGACACTCTGCGGCCGCACTACCTCCCACAGAACCATGGGGGTCCGAGGGACGAAACCTTTGGGTTGATGAGGTTCAATTTGTCCGAGACGGTGGACACTTGCCTTGGGCCGTTGGATGCCGAGAATAAGCAAGACCAGGACAGGATCATCGCGGATGGGAAGACACCACTGGTCGTGACATCCGCTCCGGCAGTGCGCTACCCAAACCCGCCAAACCCTGACAAGGTCATTTACATCAACAAGAAGGAGGCGCCACTGCTGAAGGTCGAGAGGGGTGTGCCCGTGACGTTCTTGGTGCAGGCTGGGCATGATGTGGCGCTGTATATCACTTCAGACGCCATTGGTGGAAATGCCACTTTGCGGAATAAAACCGAGGTCATATATGCCGGTGGCCCTGATAGTCATGGCGTGCCAGCGACCCCCACAGAGCTGGTTTGGCTGCCCGATAGGAATACGCCTGATCTGGTCTACTACCAGTCGTTGTATGAAGCCAAGATGGGGTGGAAAGTTCAAGTGGTTGATGGAGGCCTTAGTGACATGTATAATAACAGTGTCCTATTGGATGATCAGCAGGTTACTCTGTTCTGGACTCTGTCCCCTGACTCTATATCTATAGCAGCTCGAGGTGAGAAAAAAGCGGGTACCTTGCTGTCGGGTTCGGGAGCGGGATGGTCAACATTATGCCTATGTTGGCTGGGTAGGAAATGATGGAGTTGGCAGAGTCAAAACTTACTGGATTGATGGAAAGAGCGCAACAGGTATCCATGAAACACCTGAAATTTAACCTATGTCAGATGTAAATCAGAAGATGGCATTATTACATTTGAGTTCACTCGTCCTCTTAAACCTTCCTGTACTGGAAGGGTAGAGTGCAAGAATATTATTGATCCAACCACACCCCTTAAGGTTGTTTGGGCCATGGGTGCAAGCTGGTCGGGAGATGATCTCACGGACAGTAATATGCATTCAGTCACAAGCAGTCGGCCTATACGTGTTCTTTTGTTGCGAGGTTCAGCTGAGGCAGAGCAGGACTTGCGGCCCGTTCTGGCTGTGCATGGATTCATGATGTTTGTGGCCTGGGGCATCCTGCTTCCTGGCGGAATACTGGCTGCCCGGTATTTGAAGAGCTTGAAAGGAGATGGGTGGTACCAAATACATGTCTATCTGCAGTATTCTGGGATTGCCATAATGTTCCTTGGCGTCCTTTTCGCTGCAGCCGAGCTCCGAGGTTTCTATGTCAGCTCAGTGCACGTC
The DNA here is from genome assembly GCA_947311845.1 of Poa pratensis. Taxonomy (NCBI): domain Eukaryota; kingdom Viridiplantae; phylum Streptophyta; class Magnoliopsida; order Poales; family Poaceae; genus Poa; species Poa pratensis. The sequence continues at coordinate 46,172,349 of CAMZMU010000077.1, read as the reverse complement.
AAGTTTGGTGTATCAGCTCTACTGTTGGCAGGTCTTCAGCCGCTAAACGCCTATTTCCGGCCCAAGAGACCAGCTAACGAGGAGGTCCCGTCCCGGAACCGTGTCCTCTGGGAGTACCTACATGTTATCACGGGCAGGTCAGCCATAATCGTCGGAGTCGTGGCTCTTTTCACGGGAATGAAGCATTTAGGCCACAGGTACGACAGCGAGAATGCAGAGGGGCTCACTTGGGCCTTGATGCTGTGGGTGCTTTCTGTCATAGTTATAGCTCTGTCCTTGGAATACAAAGAGGTCAAACGGAGGGGTATGGACCGAAGCTACTCCAGAGGGCATTGGGTATTAGGTAACACCGAGGAAGATGATTCGGTTGATCTTCTGCATCCTGACAGCGCTGCCAGGAGTTCGGACTCTAGGCCTTCTGGTGTGATGGAGGTGCAGCTGGAGCCTCTTACCAGATGAGTAGATAGCATAGATCATCCAAAATCTGTGTATTCCCCAGTGTCAGATACAAACAAATCAATTCAGTTTTCGGTCGTACGGGTGGCGTTCCCAAGCATGACAGCTTTCTGCCCGAAAGGAGCTGCAAGTTTCTCATGCTCGTTTCTTCTACCATGGCAGAATGGTAACCAGGCTACATAGGATCTTCAAATTATGCCTTGATTCCTTGTGTCAATACTGTTTACATTGTATAGTGTACATTTTTGACAATAGACAGGGGCAATTTGTTACGTTATCCGAGCAATTCTTTTTCCGCCAGATTTTGAGAGAAAGATATATACTTTAGTTGAGGTACTGGTTTGCGTCCGCATCATCATTAACCGAACAAGGCGTTCGGGGGGAGAGAAATCATGTATCATAGTGGCAATACTATTCAACATTCATTTTGAGATTTTTTGACATAAAAGGCAAGAAACATGCTGTATTGCTTGCTGCATGTACCATGTGTGGTGGATTGTTTAACCTCTCCATGTATCTGTTTGATCAAATTCGATATTTTTACTGTTCTTCGCTCTCCTCCCCTTGCTACAGTAGAGAGAGGCGGAGGGGAGGCGACTCGAAGTTTCCAGCTTCTCGCCGGCGAATCCGCCGCTCCCCTCTGCCTCCGGCCGCCGTTTCGGCGCCGTGAGGTGGAGGGGAGCTCCGGATCCTCGTCGTGCGTGTAGATAGGTAGGTTTTAGTCTAGGTTTCTGTCTCCGCGGCGACGGCATCGAAGACGGTCGCGGTGGCGTCGCCATGTCGGAAGAATAAGTCCTCCCCCTTCTTTCCCGTTCCGGCGGTGACGCTGGGAAGGTCGTGGAGGTGGTGTGTCGAGGTCCGGCGTCTCCGGCCGGCCGTGGTGGCGTGGGGAGATGTGGTCCTTTGTGGAGGTCGGTTTTCTTCAGATCTGGCGCTGAGGTGCTGTCTTGGTCCCTCTGGCCGGCCGTGGAGGCGGGGGGAGGGCATGGGCAGCTGCTTTGTGCTCTGGATTTGAAGGAAGCGGCGCCAGAGCTTCCGAGCGGCTCCTGGCGCATGGCGGTGGAATTGAGGCAGTCCGTCAAGCTTCGGTGGAGGAAGGCGACGACTGGTTTCGGTTCTTCGGCCGTGTTCTTTGCGGTAATAAAGCTCGCTTCTTTGCTGCTCCTCTTTCTCTCCTCTGGCTGCCGTGGTGAAAGGAGAAGCGAGATCGAGGTGTGGTTGGGCCTGCGGCTGCAGTTTCTGCTGCGTTTGCTGTTCCCAGATGAGGCTTATTGCGGGTGTGCTTGCTGGTGGCCGGCGACCCGACAGCCGGCATGGTTCGGAGCGTTGCTCCCGCCGATGCGGTTTCTCGCCGTCTTGCAAGATCTCGGCGTCCGCGCCGAGTGGTTATTGCGGCGATTTCAACGAGGTTCACTCCTCCATAGTTCCTTGCCGGCGATTCAGCTTCCGTGCTTCGTCTTCTCTTCCGGCGGCCGTCGGCGGAGGTGCAAGCGGTGGCGGATTCCTCTGTTCAGAAATATTTCGTTGGACCTAGTTGTAATTTTAATCTTATCCAGGGTCCTTTATGTAATTCGGGAACAGCTGTCCCGTATCTGGATGTATCTTGTACACGTGTATTTTCCTGAGTAATATATCCAGGTTTTGTGCCCTTAAAAAAAAAAACTATTGATGAGTGGTAAGATTGGTATTTTTCCTGTCCGATTTTTCACGTTGATGTTTCATGTCAGCCCTATTCGCTATTTCGAAAATCTGGTTGTATAAATTGTATCCTTCAGCCTGGATGTGTGACATAGCGGTCTGCTGCATGTGTTCAGTGTGAGAGACTTTTGAACATCTTCCATAAGTATTGCAACATATTTGATGCGTCTACTGACCATCCTGTTATTTTGAAAAGATATACTCTATTATCATCTGCAAGTGGAATGATATCCATGCAGATTTTTCGCGTGGCTGATTCATCTAGGCTTATTTGCAATTTGGAGAATGTGCTTGTATGATAATAGTATCCCTTCAGCCTGGATGTGACATAGTGATCAGTATCTTCCCGATCGTGTTAACCTGCTATGTGCTGACCACTACCCAGCCAATTTTACATGTCGCAAGTTGTAGATTTCCATTTTTTTTTTCCTTCTTCTGGTGAGCAATGTCAAGAACTGATGCTTGTTTGCTGGGATTCCAGTTGTAGCAGCCTGCATCCATGCATGCTCGCATACATAGGCTCACCCTGAAAATCTCCCAGACTGCTGTTTTGTGTACAGAAAACACCAGTGAAATGAAGATGAAAGTGCCACCGTAATTTGTGTTAAAGGGTATCTGGAAGCACAAGCACAGTAGTATTTCTCTGCCAGCAACAGTTTCAGCCAGGTGCAGGCATACTAATAGGTGAACAGCAACTGAAAAATATGCCCCAAAACAAGGTGAGTTTCAGTTAAATATTCAAGGTGGTTTAATGGCAAATGACAAAGTACTAACAATAATCACATTCAGGTAAAGAAACTAGACATTCGGTTGACAGAACAAACATTTGAACATCCCATTTACACTGAATCTGCAAAGCATCAGACTTGCCAACAATGATCTATAGATCAGCATTTCATCCTGGGAGAGAAAGTTGTCAAAGTTCATATTTCATCCTGATCCTGTGTGACATAGCGGTCTAATACCGGAACCAGTGCCGGTGATGTATTTTGGGCCAAGTATGTTGTACTGTCTGCTGCACGTGTTCAGTGAGACTTTTGAACATCTCTAGAACTACTGCATATTTGACGTGTTTACTGATCATTCCATTGTTTTCGAAAAGATATATAAGAATCGGCAAGCGGAACTCTATTTCCATGCCGATTTTTTCGCGCCAATTATTCACACAAAAGCATCAGCACCCATGGCTGGGATTCCAGCTGTAGCAGCATGCGTTCACTGATGCTAGCGTACATATGCTCAACTTGAAAATCTCCCAGGCTGCTGTTTTTTTTGTCAAGAAAACAGCAGTAAATTGAAGATAAAAGTGCATTTTGCGTTGAAGGGCATCTGGAAACACAAACACACTAGTCTTTCTCTGTCAGCAAAAATTTCAGCCAGTAGCAGACATACTAATAGGTGAACATCAACAGAAAAGTATGCCCAAAAACATGAAGGTGACTTTCGATTAAACATTCTACTGTGGTTTTATGGCAAGTGGCAAAGTACTGACAATAATCACATGCAGGTAAAGTAAGTAAACAGAACAAACTTTGAACATCTCATTTCCACTGAAGTTCTTCATCTGCGAAGCAACAGACTTGCCAATATTGATCTGTAGATCAGCATTTCATCCTGGGAAGGTTTTCAAAGTTCATATTTCCAGAGAGCTCACAAACTATGACATAACATAGATTATAAGGATGATAACATAACATAGATCAAAGATATCATCTGCAACACATATCAGCCAGCTTACGACGAAATGTAAATTAACGGTTCATAATCTCCGCTGCACAGCAAAACACGCGCACACGCACTTAACAGTTTTGCGCCTGGTTCTAATATGCAAGAGTGAGGCCTCCAGCATCAAATTCCATATGCTACATTCGAGTGACAAAAGGATAGCATATCAAATAAGCAGGGGCTTCTCCTCGCTCACGAAAAGCAAAAAGGGACTTCAGCGACGCACATCGAGCTAGCGGCTAATGCATCTAAAGAGAATAAGTAGCAGCTAATGCATGCATCACAACTTCACAAGGGCTTTTGCGTCATCTTCAGGCAAATTCGCAGGTCAAGTATGTCCTTGATGAAGAAGGGGCTGTCAACAGCAATGAACTCTGACCAAGAAACACCAAAGAGATCCTTGCATTGCACCGCCTTCGTACTACCAGTGGAAGTGCACTCGTACATGGTGACGTACTGGAGCAACGGTCTTGTCTTTACTTCAAACTTATAATCTATTGTCCCCTTCACTGGCCCTTTCTCTCCGAACCTGTCTAATAGGAGGCCAAAACAGCTGGACAGCTCCGTGTTACATTCAAACGAGAGATAAAAGATACTCCCGGCGAAACGGAATCCTTTACGGGATAGAGATCCTGACGGGAAGATCCCTGAGCATTGCTCACGCTTTAGAAGAAACTTCTTTTCAAAAGTTGGGTTATCAATTATCATGTCATGCACTCGTGGAAGTAAACGAGAACTCAAGATCTTGTGCCTTTCTTCTGGATTCGGGTACTGCGAATAGCCCCACCTGAGCACAAAGTCATAGACAGCTACCTCAGATGTAACACCGAGGTCATTCCTTGATAAGATGGCTTCAATCCCAGCGAGAGGGATCCTCAACAGTTCATCTTGGAATCTGAAATGAGACAACCATGCAATGCCTTAAGATAATTATTTTGTGACAACAATCCCTACATGTTTCGTACAATTTTTTTAGCTCGATCTGTTAGAGATCACTTACTTTGGTGACAGGATTTCCTTGTATCTTTTAGAAAGGAATTTCTTGGCTGCCTTTGCCAGGTCAGATGCCATTGAAATGGAACTTGGGAGATCTAGGCACCACACTGCAGATTCTAGAGTCATAGGCATGGCTATGAGCCGCTGACAGCAAACCTTCATGCAAGAAACTACCTCAAACTTGTCAGCAGCCATCAAGATATCAACGAGAAGAGTGGGATCACTTGTTGGTGTCAATTTCCCACTATACATAAAGCGTAAAAGCTCCATGAAGGCATTCTCCTCTGTTCCATGTAAGAAAAGAAAGCAAGCAGGCATAAGGATTAATGAAACAATTCCATCCTCAACCGGTAACAGTTAAATAAAGGAGTACCAAAGAAAAAGGGATAGCTATTCTGCTAAGCCTATTCAAGCATGACCATTGCCTTTGAGTAATCAATTGTGAAACCTGTAATGCACAAGAAAATATCTGTTTGGTAGGCACCGTATGTAGGGGAATGAGAATAGCCAATTCACTATCAAAGTAAAAAGTGTTGCTGGGCTATCAAACAAGCCTTTCTACAATAATGACATTTTTTATATTCAAAAAAAAATACAGAAATCAATAATAGAATCATAATTGCAAGCTAGAATCATCAGTTATACTTATAAGAAGACAAAGAAGAGTACACCGTAAACTTGAGTTACCTGAATCAGTAATTCTCACTGTTGACTGTCTCAGACCAGATTCTTTCATGCCATTTGAGAAAAGCTAAGAAGCATGAAACTCATCAAAAAGTTGAGTCAACTGATTAAAGATAATAAAACAAACGCAATTCAGAATAAAACTGGTGTTGCCAACACAGTACAAGAGTCAATACCTTCTGCATCATCACCTGCAATATGGAGAAACATGCAAAACTAGCTGAGAAGAAGGCACATAGCAGAATTTACTAGACAAGTTTTGTTCTTGTTAAAAATATTTGTAACACCATGTTTTGTGTGTGTAGATTGTTTAATCAACCTCGAGAAATGCAGGAAATGTTAAACGTCAGGAAAGCTGGATACTCATTGAGTTGCATCAAGCATAGTAAGTTAATAAGCATGCCAAAGTAATCATAAATGTTACCCCAAGGATTCTATTAGAATTTAAGTATAACTGCACTCAGGTAACAAAGGTAAAAACGAGATCACTCTTTATATGCTGCCATGTTGGTAAACAATATGTTGCTCATATGAAATATTAGGCAACCGAGTTGATCAAAGGACCATGCCAATTGTCGTCGTATGAAACAACAGATGCCTAGGGGTAGGCTTATCTTTGGGGCCGATGGACGCTAGAGGATTCGGAGAGGGATAGCGCACTGAAGAGCGCACACGGAAGAACAGATGAACACGAGGATTTACCATGCTTCGGGGCTCTCGTGAGAGATAAAACCCCTACTGTAGCATCTAGCCTACTTTGTGTATTTCTCCCTCTGAGTATGATCTATACAGATGCTCCTTGAGCTGGACGAAGATTGCCTCTAAGAGGTCTTAGCTAGCACGAGCTCCATGGGAGCGGGGGGAGAAAAGAGAGCCCAAGGGGCTGAGGAGAGCGCTCCCCTGGTGCTCCTTATAAAGGGGAGCCCAGGGGACAAAGGGTGGCCCGCAGGACACTATAAACACTGTACACGATTTGACTACTGGGGTCTTGTCAACACTGTGCCTGCGTCATGCAGCTGTACTCTTGTCACCCCTCACTGGCACTGTAGCCATGCTGCCTGTGTGTCATCATCTTTGTCTTGTTCCTGCGTGGTCGACTGGCAGCTGTACCAGGTATGAGCGGGGGGCGTCTCAGTACCTGGTAACGCCGGATGCAGGGAGTTGGATATGCTGGCCTGGGGCAACTCGGTACCTGTACGTCGGTCGATGAAGTGCTATGGGATCACCGGGAGCAGCTGGATCTGAACCGGGCCGTACCGCCAACCAAACGGATCAGCTGAACCGGATGGTACAACCTTCCTCTTTTCTTCTTCCCTCTTATCCTCTTCTCGCATGAGCCATGGCGGAGGAGGCCGGCTAGGGCGAGCCGGCCAAGCGGGGAGCGGGGCGGCCGAGACGGGGCGCTGGGCGGCCGAGATGGGGTGCAGGAGGCCGAGACGGGGCGCAGGAGGCCGGCCAGGGTGAGGCCGAGGCGGCTGGCGCGGAGCCGGGACGGGGCTCGAGGCGGAGCCGGCCTGGTGCAGTCGAGGATGGACGGGCGAGCTCGGGGCGGAGACGGGGCTCGAGGCGGAGCCGGCGAGGCGGGAGCTTGTCGAGGCGGAGTTCGTCAGGCGCGGCTTCACCGGGCGCACGAGGGCGAGGGAGACGCCGGCCCGTCCGGGGAAGAGGAGACGTCGGCCTGCTCCGAGGCGGGGATGTCGGCTCGTCCGGGTTAGGAGAGTGGGCCGGCCCAGCCGAGTTATGGGATCTCGGTCCAACCGAGTTAGGGGAATGCCTGGCCCGAGACGCGGGATCTCGGCCCACCCGAGGTGGTGAGAGGCTGGTCTGTCCGGGATAACCATATCTCGGCCCGATCCGAGGTTATGGGCAACTCGGCCCAGGCTGCTTCTTTAGCCCTTTCTTTTATCTTTTCTCTTTTATTAATAGAACAGCATCAACAACTTTGGGGTACCCGGGGTTACATCCCCGACATTAGTTCCCGAGGCTGTGGGGGACTCACAGAGTCGCGCGCAGACTTACAAAAACAAATAACCATACCAAAAAACCTCCATATACACAACATCCTGCCTGCATGGGCACCATTATATGTCGGTTTTTCAGCCACTCTGGGCATTACCGAAGTCGCATGCCGCCAGCATTACCTGGACCGACATACAACCTGCACGGACATATCTCATATGTCGGTTTTTAGCCACTTTGGGCATTACCGAAGGCGCATGTCGCCAACATTAGCCGGACCGACATAAGCCTGCATGGGCATATCTCATATGTCGGTTTTTAGCCACTTTGGGCGTTACCGAAGACGCATGTCGCCAGCATTAGCTGGACCGACATAAGCCTGCATGGGCATATCTCATGTGTCGGTTTTTAGCCACTCTGGGCGTCTACCGACATTGAATGTCACCAGCCTGAACTGGATTGACATATTACCCGCCTGGGCATATCTCGTAAGTCGGTTTTTAGCCACTTTGGGCATTTACCGACACTGGATGTCACCAGCGTGAACTGGATTGACATAATGCCTGCTTGGGCATATCTCATATGTCGGTTTTTGCCACTCTGGGCGTCTACCGACATTGGATGTCACCAGCCTGTAGGGGTGGAATCGAGCCGAGCCGAGCCGGCTCGTGGCTCGGCTCGGTCAAGCTCGACAAAATTCGAGCCGAGCCAGGCTCGGCAGTAAAAAATTTCAGCCAGGCAGGCTCGTGGCTCGGCTCGGTTGGCTCGTGGCTCGGCTCGAGAGCTCGACGAGCCCGTCGCCAAAACAAAGAGCTGGACCACATGGCAGCGCCAGAGCTGGAGAACATGGCGGCGCCGTGGCCAAGGGATGGCGGCGGGACGATGGAGCTCCAGCCGGCGGCGGTAGCAGCTCCACGGGCGCGAACGAGAAGGAGCTGCACCGCACGGGGCGTGGCGCGGCCGCCGCCGCGGCTGGGTCTGGCACCCGCCTCGCTGGGCCCGCGGAGAGGAAGGCCATGGAGGTGGAGGAGGGTGGACGGCGGATTGGGAGGAAAAGCTGGGCGGGAGGGGCGGTGGGGGCGGCGCGCGGCAGGGGAGGAGGGACTCGTCGGCCTTGAGCAGCGGCAGGGGCCAGGGGCTCGCCGAGCTTGGCGGCGCTCGATCTGGCCGAGCGTGGCGGCGTCCCTGTCGAAGACGGCCGTGGCGGCGGTGGGAGGACGGCGATTTCGAGGTCGGCCTGTGGGGGCGGGAGGACGGCGAGGTCGAGGTCGGCCGGTGGCGGCCGCGGACGGCCGGTGGCGGCGCTCGCTAGCGCTCCCATCTCTCGATCTATTCCTTTCTTTTTTCTGTTCGATACAAGAGAGCGTGGTGCGGCTGGTGCCTGTGTGCCTGCGTGTGTGTGGTGCACACTTTGACCGTGGATGGGTCATCGTCTGCGTTGTAGCATGATATAGACATCCAGGATTAGAGATCAGACACATACACAATTGCTTAGTTTCATTTACTTCATTCTTGAGAGGAATTAGGATGAGAGAGTGGCACACTGCTACATTAAAAGTTATAACTTCCGGAATAGTATCAACATCACAAACGGTTTGAATCAACCAACTCACAGGAAGCAGCGCGCACCCCTCTCCAAGGGACTTTAACAGTTAGGCTTGGGGCTAGATATCAGGATACACCTGCTAAGTGTCAGATCGATGGGAGAACCGGAGCTTCATGGTGACATTATCTTTTGAAGCTCTAGTCACTAGTCGAGCACTTCTCTCGTCGAGGGATCTTCAAAGTTGCCTTGCTTCTTACACGAGCAACTCTCGATCATTTTCCTCTCCGCAACCAAATCTATTTCTGTGTGCCTGCGTGTGTGTGGTGCCTGGCCATCCGGAAACTATACTAGACTAGCTCTACATGTCAAACTAATGTCCAATTTTGGCATCGCCATACTAGATGATCTATTCATGCTCAATTGTTTGTTGATTATAATTGTCAAATGTTACAATTTTGACATAGGTCATGTCAATTTTTTTTATTTCATCGAGCCTTCGAGCCGGCTTGCGAGCTTCACCGAGCCGGCTCGTCGAGCCTCGAGCCTTGTCCGGGAGGTCAAGGCTTGGCTTGCACCACCTTCGAGCCCGAGCCGAGCCTCGAGCCTCGAGCTTCAGGTCCAGCCCTACCAGCCTGAACTGGATTGACATATTACCCGCCTGGGCATATCTCGTATGTCGGTTTTTGCCACTTTGGGCGTTTACCGAAGTCGTATGTCCCCAGCACTAGCTGGACCGACATATAGCCTGCACCGGCTTCATCATATATTGCCTCTGGCAAACCAACATAAACGGCGATTTGGAGATTTTGCGCGATGCCATGATACTTTGGCCAACCGAGATAAACAGCGATCTGAGGATATTACTCGATGCCATGATACTTTGGCAAACCGAAATAAACGGCGATCTGGGGATATGGTGCCATGATATTTTGATGTGCCGACACAAGCGACAACTCGGGATGATATGCCATTTATAACTCGGCAAGTCAATACCAAGGATTACCCACAATATGCTCTGAAGTCACAATGAATACAAGATGAATCCGAGATAACCGATATAACCATGACCTTGGTGATGAATATTCTCTCGGTAAAACCGATACCACCTTTCAACGTTAGTTCAAGCATATATATAACGAATATTTAACAGGAGCAACAATTCTATTTAACAGACCAAATTAAGTCTAGCAAACGACGGAAGTTAATTCTAGCAGCAAAACTATGCACCAGGATGCAGACTCGGCTTCCACCGAGTCTCCGAGTCACTTTTCTTATCTAGGAGAAACTGCAAAACAGACTGTCCGGCCAGTCCCCGGATCATGACATCTCGTTCCCAGGGAAAACAGCTAAGCAAGGTACGAAGGGGCAGTCCCCGAGTAACTTTCAGGATTAACTAACTGTGCGCGGTACCAAGGAAAATACTCACGGAGCATTGTTGGTGCAGACTGGATCGATAGAACCGACATGACCCGGGCAACAGAAGGGCAGTTACCCGGGATCTGTTGATGATGATCGTTGGTGTAGGCTGCGCCAGCCTCTGCTTACGGCGGCAAGCTGGAGCGCGGGGGATAATGGTGATGTTGAGTCCCCGCGTTGATGACGAAGGTCCCGTCCGAATTTGATCCAGCAAGCGCCACTACTAGCCCCACGGTGGGCGTCAACTGTCGTCGTATGAAACAACAGATGCCTAGGGGTAGGCTTATCTTTGGGGCCGATGGACGCTAGAGGATTCGGGGAGGGATAGCGCACTGAAGAGCGCACACGGAAGAACAGATGAACACGAGGATTTACCCTGCTTCGGGGCTCTCATGAGAGATAAAACCCTACTGCAGCATCTAGCCTACTTTGTGTATTTCTCCCTCTGAGTATGATCTGTATAGATGCTCCTTGAGCTGGACGAAGATTGCCTCTAAGAGGTCTTAGCTAGCACGAGCTCCATGGGAGCGGGGGGAGAAAAGAGAGCCCAAGGGGCTGAGGAGAGCGCTCCCCCTAGTGCTCCTTATAAAGGGGAGCCCAGGGGACAAAGGGTGGCCCGCAGGACACTATACAAACACTGTACACGATTTGACTACTGGGGTCTTGTCAACACTGTGCCTGCGTCATGCAGCTGTACTCTTGTCACCTCACTGGCACTGTAGCCATGCTGCTTGTGTGTCATCATCTTTGTCTTGTTCCTGCGTGGTCGACTGGCAGCTGTACCAGGTACGAGCGGGGGGCGTCTCAGTACCTGGTAACGCCGGATGCAGGGAGTTGGATATGCTGGCCTAGGGCAACTCGGTACCTGTACGTTGGTCGATGAAGTGCTATGGGATCGCCGGGAGCAGCTGGATCTGAACCGGGCCGTACCGCCAACCAAACGGATCAGCTGAACCGGATGGTACAACCTTCCTCTTTTCTTCTTCCCTCTTATCCTCTTCTCGCAGGAGCCATGGCGGAGGAGGCCGGCTAGGGCGAGCCGGCCAGGCGGGGAGCGGGGCGGCCGAGATGGGGCACGGGAGGCCGAGACGGGGCGCAGGAGGCCGGCCAGGGTGAGGCCGAGGCGGCTGGCGCGGAGCCGGGACGGGGCCGAGACGGGGCTCGAGGCGGAGCCGGCCTGGTGCAGTCGAGGATGGACGGGCGAGCTCGGGGCGGAGACGGGGCTCGAGGCGGAGCAGGCAAGGCAGGAGCTGGTCGAGGTGGAGTTCGCCGGGCGCAGCTTCACCGGGCGCACGAGGGCGAGGGAGACGCCGGCCCGTCCGGGGCAGAGGAGACGTCGGCCTGCTCCGAGGCGGGGATGTCGGCTCGTCCGGGTTAGGAGAGTGGGCCGGCCCAGCCGGGTTATGGGATCTCGGTCCAACCGAGTTAGGGGAATGCCTGGCCCGAGACGCGGATCTCGGCCCACCCGAGGTGGTGAGAGGCTGGTCCGTCCGGGATAACCATATCTCGGCCCGATCCGAGGTTATGGGCAACTCGGCCCAGGCTGCTTCTTTAGCCCTTTCTTTTATCTTTTCTCTTTTATTAATACAACAGCATCAACAACTTTGGGGTACCCGGCGTTACATCCCCGACACCAATACAGTACCAACATACCATTGTGTACCACAATTCACATGTATTTATACTACTTGATAGTAGGTGATTATAAGGGATAATATTGAACTTCAAATGTTTCAATAAAAAAAACACAGAAATAAAGGTGAACCAAAAAGAAATGGCGGGCTAATGTTGACCTCAGATGTGATGCAGGGTTGTGGAGAGTTCTAGAGAGCCTCTCTTAGCAGAACTAGCTAAATACATGAAGGATAAATTTGCTCAGTGATGAAACTATTTCTTCATATTAAGTATACAGTCAACAAGTCATTAACACGTTTGACAATAATCTGTTCTTCTCTTTGTTTACGTTTAGAGATACACCAATCGGCAGATTTGATGTAGTAGCAATCAAGCAAATTTCCCCTCGAACATTTATCTTGTGAAAGATGCGAACACCTTGTCCCTTTAACTAAAGGCTGAAGCACTGTGTGCCGCATGCATTTAACAAGCATACGTATCACATACAGATTGTTCCAAATCGTTTTATTTGTTCAGAGGCCATTCTCGCCTGCTACATCCAGATTATTATCGTAAGGATAATTTTGATTTCATCCGACAGGCATATGGATTTGCTAACTAGTGAAGAACCTAAACCTTTAATCTAGTAGTACAAATGAACTAGCAATACGCTGTTGCCATGTGTAGCACGATTCGGCCCCTGGCGGACGGCGTGACCTAGAATCTACCAATGGTGCTTACCCACGCGGCTGGGTACCGTACGCACCTTTGTCCTCCTCGCGGCGGCGCTTGCGGTCGGCACAAGATCCTCCTCCGGCGGCGGCGGCGGGGCCGCCGGACCCGGGCTCGTCGTCGTCGCGGCCGACGACCTCTATCCTCAGCACCCTGTCAGAGAAGGCCTCCATGTTGAAGACGCTCTCGTAGCCGTCGTCTGCCTCCGCCTCGGCTCCCGCCCCCACCGTGGACATCGTTGCGTTCGCTGTAACCCTAGCAGGAGAGGCGGCGGCGAAGGAATAATGGGATGGAGCTGGTAAACTGACGAAGCACTGTGCAGATATATGTACTAGTACTCCGTTGCTGAATTTATTCATTTTCTTTGGGGTGGTAACTGGACGCCATTGATGATGATGTGACCTTGCTTTGCACCAGCACGCGCTAGTAGGTGCGTCGCGCGTTTCCTCGGCTCAAACTCGAAATCCCATGGCGCGAAAGGAATTCTTACAGGCCCCCGAGGGCACGGCGCGTGAAGTGGGCTCGTTCAACTAGGGCCGGAAATTGACCCGCCGTCTTTGGAAAACATAGTGACATCCACTCATTGTCCTGCTCTTCGTCAGTCAACGCCAATTTCAGCCAGTTGCAGACATACTGATAGGGGAACAGCAACTGATAAATTACGCCAAAACTATGGCGTGACTTTTGAGCTAGAGATCATTCGGTTGACTGAACAGAATATTTGAACATCTAATTTCAACTAAAGTTCTTCATCTGCAAAGCTACAGACTTGTGACTAGATAAGCATTTCATCACTGGGAGCAAAGTCGTTAAAGTTCATATTTCAAGAGAGCACACAAGTTAAAACGTGACACTGATCATAAGGATGATCACATCACATTGATCAAATAGTTCTCAGCAATGCATATCAGCGAGGTTACGATGAAGTGTACATTAACAGTTCATTGCCTCCTCTGCATAGAAGAACACACACACACTTGGCATTTTTGCGTCTGTTAAGCGAGATGGTAATTCTACGTGCCCATGCTACATTCCAGTCACCAAAAGAGAGCAGATCAAATGCTAGCTAATAACTAGAGCATCCAGGTTCAGGTTTGGTCACACAGAAGAACACGGGTTTCACTTGTGCACTAAAACAAAAAGGGACTGGAGCAAATGCTAATAACGCTAGAGGCTAATACACACATCATTACGGCTGCGGCTTTATCGTCACGTGAACCCGCAGATGGAGCTTGTCGTCGATGAAGATGGAGCTTTTGTCAGCAATCAACTCCGAACTAGAAACCTTGCATCCAACAAGTTTCCCACAATCGGTGGTGGAGCTGCAAATGTACTTGGTGACAAACTTCAGCGATGTACTTTTCTTTACCTCAATCTTATAATCTATTGTCCCCCTCATTAGCCCCTTGTCTTCGAGCTTCTCTATGCAGAGGCCAAAACAATTGGGCACCTCCATCTTACAGAGTGCCAAGAGGAAGAAACCATGCCCCCCGCAATAGAACGGCGGCGAGCATATTGATCCTGACGGGAAGAGGCCGGAGCACTGCTCACGTGTTAGAGTAAAGTCAACCATACAAGCAGGCTGATCAATTAGAACGTCACTGGTCCTACTCCGGACTAGTGGGGCTAGTGGAAGTAAACATGAACTCAAGATCCTGCGTCTTTCTTCTGAATCTGGGTACCACGAATCAGCCCACCTGAGCACAAATTCATAGACGGCTTCTTGAGATGCAACCCCGGGGTGATTGCTTGATAGGATGGCAACAATCCCAGGGAGAGGGACCCTCATCAGTTCATCTTGGAACCTGAATAAGATGAAACCATGTGATGCCTTGAGATGATGATTTCGTTCCAACAATGTCCACATATTTCTTCTAACAGGGAAAACATTATCCCAATCGATGAGGATCACTTACTTTGATGACAGGAATTGCTTGTATCTTTCAGCAAGGAATTTCTTGGCTGCTTCTGTCAAGGCAGCTGGCGATGAAATGGAACTTGGGAGATCTAGGCACAACACTGCGGATTCTGGTGTCATAGGAAGGCCTATGAGCCGCTGAACGCAAAGCTTAATGCAAGAAATGACCTCAAATTTGTCAGCAGCCATCAATATATCAACCAGAAGAGTGGACTCAGTTATTGGTGCCAACTTTCCACTGTACATAAAGCGCAAAAGCTCCATGAACGCATTTTCCTCTGTTTCAAAGTAAAGAACAAAACCATGGAGGCATAAAGATTAATGAAACAGTTCATAGAACTCAAATAGAAACAAATAAAAAAAGGGATAGATAATTTTATGCCTACATGATTATTTAGGTATGACAATGGAGTTTCAATAATGAATTGGGAAAATACTATAATGTAAAAATAATCAACAAATATCCATTTCGTAGGTAAGTCTTTAGGGAAATGAGAATAACCAATTCATTATCAATGTAAATAAAAAGTGTGGCGGGAAGCAATCACATTTTAAAATAAAAAATAAAGAAATCAACAATATAATCCCAATAGCATGCTAGAATCATCAGTTAGAAGATGAAGAATGTTAGAGTACACTGTTACCTGAATCAGCAATTCTAAGTGTTACCTGTCTCTGATCAGACTCTTTCATGCCATTTGAGAAGAGCTATGAAGCATGAAGCTTATCAGAAGATACGTGAGTGGATATAGAATAAATGGCTAAATGCATTCAGAATCTCATCAAAATTACCTTTAAAAAGAAAGGACTTTTTGCAGCAACAATCGCCGAATTGACTTTTATGGTGTTGACTCGTAAAATCGGTGTACCCATCATAGTACAAGAAGAGTTAATACCTTCCCTATCATCACCTGCAAAGTACAAAGGTCAAATAAATAAAGAGAAATGTAAACAGGGGAGCAGAGGTACACAACAGAATTACGAAACAAGATTTTTGCTGTCCAAATATTTGGAGATCCATGTTGTACGTGTGCACATCATTTAATCAACCGTTAGAAACATGGTAAAATGTTAAACTTATCAACAGCTGGATACCCATTAAGCTGCATCAAGCACGAGTAGCGATTAATCTGAAGTGGATCTTGACTTGCTTTGAGCAACTCTCTGGCATGAAGATAAACTTTCATAAAAGTGAACTTATGGCAATAAATATGGAGGAAGAGGAAGTAGCCCCCCTTCTCAATATTTTAGAATGCTTAGCTGTAGTTTTCCGGTTAAATATCTAGGAATACCTTTACATTTTGACAAGTTAAGAATAGAGGACCTGCAACCTCTCATAGATAATCTCCTTAAGAGAATGTCGGGCTGGAGAGGGAAACTTCTGTCAACTGAGGCAAAAAGAATCCTAATCCAATCTGTCTTAGCTAGCATTCCTGTTTACCTTTTGTCTTTCTTTAAGTTCCCTAAATGGTCTCTACAGCTAATTAATAGTCAGTTAGCCAGATGTATGTGGAGTGATGAGGAAGGTAATAATAAATATCCATTTAGCTAACTGGCCCTCCATCTGCATGCGTAAAGAATTTGGAGGGTTGGGGATCCAAACCTCCAAGATCTGAACATTTGTTTGATAGGCTCTTGGATAAAAAGATATATCCAGGGTGAGGGGTCTCTGTGGAATCGTGTCACAGATGCTAAGTATAAAACAAATAAGCCTAACATTCTTTGCTGCCAAGATGCTCATCCTTCTGTCTTCTGGAAAGGAGTGATGGGGCATCGAAGGCAGTTAAGATGGGATATAGATGGCATGCAGGTAATGGTAAATCCATCAAGTTTTGGGAGGACATATGGTTTGGTAATTCTCCTCTTGCCACCCAATTCTGGGATCTTTATTTTGTTTCCAATCAGCAGACTCAAACCATTGCTGAACTGTGGGATGGTGTTCAACTGAAGTGTGATTTTAGAAGAACTTTCACCCCCGAGATGATGGTACAGTGGTTAGAATTAGTTGAGATTGCAGCTAGTATTAGGTTCTCTGAGGAATCTGACCAGCTTATCTGGCAGTATGAGTCTAGTGGAGTCTATTCTGCAAAAACCATGTATTCTTTAGTTAACTTTAGAGGAGTTACTCCTATCTATTTACGGATCCAGGTGTTCCTTTGGCTTTTTTCGCAGCATAAAATTATGACTAGAGATAACCTTAGGAGGAGGGGGATTCCAAAACCGTTGGAATGTAACTTCTGCAAAGAGATAGAATCGGATAAAGACTTATTCTTTGAGTGTATAGTTGCTAGATGCCTTTGGGAGAATGTGTTTGAATTTTTTGATATTAATGTCAACAACTTTGAAAACATTGCGTCGAAATGGTTATGTAACAAACGTTTTCTGCATTTTAATGTAGTTACCTCTGCAGTCCTTTGGGGTCTGTGAAATTCTAGAAATAGTTTAGTTTTTAACTGAACTACCTGGATTAATATGAAACAGGTGTGGAGTTTGGTTCTCAGCTATCTAAGAAATTGGAAAGTTCCTTTCAAAGATCTAGAAGGAGGAAAAGTGGGGCAGTTCGTGGCCCCGCTAACTCAAAAGTTAAGAATCCCTCTGGCTTTGGTGGGGTGAACAGATGCACTGACTTCGGCTGGGTTTCTACTTGGCTACTAGCGGCAAAGGATGCTCCACACGGTGGCCGAGCCTCCCTGGCTTACCTGCGCGACCACCCTGATGAAGATGCCAATATTCATGTGGTTACAGGATGATGGAGCTCCCTTGCCCGAAGAAGTCCCTCGCACCACCCCCTGCACCGTGAACAAGGAGGTTTCTGTCTTCAGTAGTTGTCGAGTTTTAGTGTTCAAGCTCACTGAGTTTTGGTGCTGCTGTCCGAAGTTGTTTTGGTTTGTGGCAGAGCAAGTAGCTTTTGCAAAACAAGTAGTGGATGTAAAATGTCCCAGGTGCTGGGCGTTTAATTTCTGTTTTTAAGTTCGAATGCTGTAGTAGCAGGTTTTAGCTAGCTTTTGCTTTCCTTTTCGTTATCCTGTTGGGGGAGAACAAAGACTGGATACTGTTATGGTTTCGTTTCATAGAAATGGAGCCAGGGGGTCACCCCTGTGAATCTAAAAAAAATAAAATCTGCATCAAGCATAATAAGCACGCTCATAGTTCAGTGAGTGAAGTAATCACAAATTTCACTCCTAAGATCATACTAGAATTAAAACAACTGTTGACCTCAAATGTGGAGCAGGAGCTCTTCCCAAGTCCTCACTGAATATATGAAGGATGACACTCGCTCATACAATACAACCATGAAACAATTTCTTCATATCTAATTATGATCTCAAGAAATAACACTTCTGAAAAATCTGTTAATCTACTTGTTTCATGGATTCATGCCTTTGGATGCTACAATTAGAGATATGACCTTAGTAATGGTATGGTGTAGTTTGAACACCACTGCGACATCCAAATATGAAATACGGAGTATGTGACTACATCACTACAGATGTGCAGCGCTATAGTTGGAACTTGGACGTATGGACAACATAGACTAATCTGTCAACTGTGGTTTATCCGAGAAATTTACTATGTCAGAAAACTAGGAAGACATTTTAGAGCAACGCCTTGAAATCTAGGACTAATACTCTGCCAGAAAATTCCTCAGACAAATACACAAAGAGGGGAAATTTACATGCACGGGGTTGCAGGTCGGAGCCAGAAATTGGACAAAAGGGGTGCCATTTGAAAAGATCAATATTTTGCACAGTGAATGGCGGATACCAGTCCCACAGATTTGTCTCGCAAAAGAGAGGGAGATGTGGATGATCCAAAGTACTCTGATGCTGGCAGGTGCATATACCTAGAATCAGTGGCGAAGCTAGCACGAGTTCAAAGCCTGGGCGCATCACACACGGGAGGCGTACGGGCGTGGCCCAGTAGAAAAAGGGACAGAGATCCAGTGACTTCACTACATGAAGTCACGTTGCAACTTTACCCCCTCCATCTCCATCCAATTTTGATCCAACGGTTCAGATTTGAGCTCAAAATTAAAACTTTTTAGAAAAATTCGAAAAAATTCCAGAACATAGTATATGTCTCACTGTATATTCTGAGAAAGTTTGGATTCATTTGGATAAACGGTTTATGACTAAATCAGTTTTCATGTTTTAAACTTAAAAAGCTATTAATTCATGAACCATTAATCCAAAAGAGACGAAACTTTCTCAGAATATATAACAAAACGTATACTATGTTCTGGAATTTTTTGGATTTTTTCTAAAAAGTTTTAATTTTGAGCTCAAATCTGAGCCGTTGGATCAAAATTGGATGGAGATGAAGGGGGGTAAAGTTGCAACGTGACTTCATGTAGTGAAGTCACTGGATCTCTGTCCTAGAAAAAGAGCCCAAGAACACGAGGAATAGTCCAGGAAGGAAAACAAAGCTGAATCGTCAACAAAATTGTGTCTTTTTCGGCTCAGATCGGGGATTTCATCGGCCAGCACCTGTGCGCCATGGACAGAGCTCTTTGGAGCGTCAATGTGAAGCCTGGGCACGTGCCCGAGGCGGAGGGATGGTAAATTCGCCACTGCCTAGAATCGACAAATGCACTAATGGCTAGTGGTACCTTGGGCTTCCTGGCGACGTCGCTTGCGGCTGGCGGCGTCGGCGCCGGACCCGGGCGCGTCTTCGCTGCTGCCGAAGACTTCTATCCGCAGCACCTTGTCAGAGAATGCTTCGTTGTCGAAGGCGAACTCGAAGCCCGCGTCCACCTCCGCCTCCTCCGGCCCCGCCGCCATCGAGGCGTCGCCTCCGGCCATGCGCGCGCTTCAGCGCCGGCGGTCGTAACCCTAGCTAGCTGGCGGCGGAGGCGGAGGAAGAAGGGAAACAGGAAGTCCCGTGGTCGGGTGGGAAGAAGATCGGGAGTGCCGATTCTGTGCTTAGACTGAGATGTGCTGCCATTAAGAGAGAGCCATTGATGATACGACCTTGCCGTGAGCCAGTGGTGAAATAGCCATTCGCCGGTGCGGCACGGTGCAGTCTTGCTCGGTCGTGCCACGTTCGCCGGACATGAAGTACAGAACAGTGAGCGTGGCACTCCCGTGCATGCATGCATTGCATTCTTTGACGATCGCTGGCACAGAACATGTCCGGATGTCCCGTGAACACCGAGTCTTTTTTAACCCGTGCACCCATGGTCGAAAACCCATGCTTTATCTTCTAAATATTCTGAGAATAATGGGAGTGTTGAGACATAGCATAGGTCTAACATGTCACAAAAATTATAATTACAAGTTTAACTAACACCTTGAGAAACTAAAAGTAAATAAATTCAGTTAACCCAATTTGAATCAACTAGTGTGCATAGATAGCGGGAAATTTTCTTTTGGCATCTCTCGAGCTGTGAGTTAAATTTACGAATACAATTTTGGACATAGTAGTATCCATTGTGTCAAAGTATTCGTTTTTTATAGAAATTTCTGATGGGTTTCGAACATCGGATTCATAAATTGTCAGCGGCGCAGTGGTCTGACCTCCCCGACGATCTCCTAGGTAAGATCCGCCTCAGGATCGCCTCCTAGCGGGTCCGCGCCCGCTTCACCGCCGTTTGTAGGCCGTGGCGTGCAGCCCTGTTGCGGATCCCGGCACCGCCAGCCGTCCCGCTGCTGCTCCTGCTCCCGCGCAACCAGTCCGGCCCAACGAAGCACCTATGTGGCGGTGGCCCCGATGACGGATGGGTCCTCAGCCTCCCTGTCAAGGCGGCCGACATGTGTTTCATCGGCTCGCATGAGGGCAGCTGGGTCGTCGCGTTCAGCTTTTACAGCCATGAGCTCTTCATCATGAACCTCTTCTCCCGTGGCAAGATAAGGGTATGCTCCCCGTGGGTGGAAGAGCAATGGTTTATACACACTAGTCATGTTGTCT
Organism: Poa pratensis; assembly: GCA_947311845.1. Classification (NCBI taxonomy): domain Eukaryota; kingdom Viridiplantae; phylum Streptophyta; class Magnoliopsida; order Poales; family Poaceae; genus Poa; species Poa pratensis. The sequence goes on along the minus strand of CAMZMU010000077.1, from coordinate 46,151,698 downwards.
TCGCCGATGACCCCACCTCCTCTAGTGGCTGCATCCTCGCCACCATCACCGACAGTTGGCACAACATTGCGTTGTGCAAGGTCGGCTGCCCAAAAGGGTGGACCAAGCAAGGCTGGGAGAACAAGCTGTTCTCGAGCATTCTCTTCTGCAACGGTGACCTCTACAGCCTCACGTACCCCGGTGAGGAGCTGGTCAGGTTTAAAATTGGCATGGAGGAAGACGGCTCACCAGTGGTCAAGTTCACCAACAACCTGGCCGTCCAAAGGCACCACGTTCCCACCAAAGCATACAACTGTTACATCGTCGAGTTACATGGAAAGCCATCGAAGGCAATAAGGACCCGATGATTACCCAACCGTGAACCCTTCTTCAAGGTCTTCGAGCTCGTCGATGACGGCGAGTCTTACCAACACAAGTGGGTTGAGATGACGAGTTTCGGCGAGTATGCGTTGTTTTTGGGGCCGGCAAGGTCTAAGGCGGTGCACGTGCCGGTGGATGCCGAGCGTCATGGATTTGAGAGAAACCGAATTTACTACTCCATAGCGACCGGCTCTAGAGAAAGTGATATGGGTGGCTATGAGGTATACTCGTTGAGATCAGAGAATGGTCGAGGTATGTATTGCATAGAAGACCAAAGTATCGGAGATGGTTTAGAGAGGACAGGATATTGCATCGGTTCTGAAAATGCCATGTGGCTACACCCTCCGGATTGTAACTAAGATACTAGTCAGTATAGTATGAAGATGCATGTTAAATCAACTAAACAAAAATAATGCTCAATGTGGAAGAGTCAGAGCACGTATTATGCAACAATACTTAAATCTTTGTGAACAAGAAAACACTAGTGTTAACTTTGGTACAAGAATGGTTATATGTTAGCATTATGACTTACTATGATTCTTTGTGTTGATCCATGTGATACGTCCCAAACGTATCTATAATTTTTGATGTTCCATGCATGTTTTATGTCAATTGGCACATGTTTTATATACACTTTATATCATATTATGACATTTATTGGATTAACCTACTAATAGTTGCCAAAGTGTAAAATCTTCTTGTTTTCCTATTTGTTGTGTAGGAATTATCAAAAATATAAAAGGAAACCTTGTTGGAGTCAAATTGGGACTTTCCTGAAATCTATCTGAAAACTTTTTACGGAGATTGTCAGTTTGACCCTCGAAGATGGCGTCCAATGGAAATCAAATTAAAGAGAAAGTTGTCATAAATTTCCATACAAAGATTTTAAGCCTGAGAACAGCCCAATCGGAGTTCGGATGCGGCCTGTAGGCCCAATATGGTGAAACCCTAAAAGGGGTGACGGAAATCCGAGAGTCTATATAAAAAGGAAACCCTAACTCGAAAAGAACACCAAAAAAGCCACGAATTTTCCTCCTCTTGGCAGCCGCCAAGGAGGGGGAGGAGCTCCTCCATTGCTGCACCATCACCAAGGAAGAAGAAGGGGGCCAAGGGCCGCCGCCGCCACGCCTTGCCGCCGCCGCCGCCGCGCCGTGGCTGCTGCGGGCCGCCGTCTCCTCTCCGGGCAGCACCTCTCCATCAAGCTCCTCATCACCATGACCATGCGTGAGTAGTTTCCCACGGGCTGAGGGCTCATGCCGGTAGCTATGTGGTTCATCTCTCTCTCCCATGGTGTGATCTTTATGTGATCATGAGCTTTGTAATCTAGTTGGATCCATGGATGTTACTTTTCGTTATCTTATGAATTATGCTACTTGAGTGGTTTTATTATGTAAACTCCGGAGTCACCTTTGTCCCATGATGCGAAGTTGACAGTGTGCGCACCGTGTGTGACTCTTAGGCTAAAGTTTACAGGAATATTTATCATGAGCTATTATTTGTGTTGGATATCTCTATGAAATTGTGGTGTTTGTCTAGTACTATTTTGGGGTGCTCTTAGTGACATTGGGGTCCCCTAGATGTGGAATGCAACTTTAAGGTGTGCTTTTGTAGCCCTACACAATGAATTGGTGTTTGTTATCCAACATGAGAATGGTTCAGAGTAGCATAGTGAAGAGGAAATATCTATGTATTCAATTATATTATAATTGTTGAGAGTCCACTAGTAAAAGTATGATCCCTAGGCCTTATTTCCAAGCATTGAAACACCGTTTGCTCTCATTTTGGCTCAAGTTTGCTTGCTGCCATTTTTATTTCAGATTGCAATTACCGCTTATAATCATCCATATTACTTGTATTTCACTATCTCTTCGCCGAACTAGTGCACCTATACATCTGACAAGTGTATTAGGTGTGTTGGGGATACAAGAGACTTCTTGTATCTTAATTGCAGGGTTGCTTGAGAGGGATATCTTTGACCTATACCTCCCTGAGTTCGATAAACCTTGAGTTATTCACTCAAGGGAAACTTGCTGCTGTTCTACAAACCTCTGCACTTAGAGGCCCAACACTATCTACAAGAATAGAAGCGTGCGTAGACATCACCATGTAAAAAATTCCCACTGGTTACGGTTAGGGCTCTTGAAAGGGCAAGTTCGGATCATACTCCGTTGCTTCTCAATTCAGGTGAACAAGCTCACCTCGGGAACAAATCTCACTTTTCCTTTGAATTGTCCTGGCTTCGACAGAGGGTTTTGTTGATCTGATTGCAAGAGAATGGGCTTCGGTTTCTCATGGTGCAACTCCTATGGAAAGATGGCAGAATAAGATCCGCCATCTTAGGATATTTTTACGCGGATGGGCTAAAAATCTTAGCGGAGTATATAAAAAAGAAAGAGATCAGTTGTTATATATTATTGAGGTTTTGGAGGCTAAGCCTGATTTAAACCCTCTAGATGTAACTGAAACAGATGTGTTATAAGATGCTAATTTTAAAATAGCTTCTCTGAGACGAGATGAGGAGGCTAAATGGGCGCAACGAGCTAAGGTGAAACATATTCAGGAAGGGGTAAATAATACAAAATATTTCCATATGATTGCAAATGGTAAGCATCGTAGGAAACAGATTTTTCAATTGGACAAGATGATGGTATTGTGGTAGGACATGAAAATCTTAAAGTCTACATTACTCAATTTTATAAGAACTTATTTGGTGCGCCAGAAGAGAATTTTTTCTCTTTGGAGGAGTCTGTAGTACAGGACATTCCGCAGCTATCCGAGGAAGATAACAATATTTTGAAAGCGAACTTTACCGAACAAGAGGTTTATGATGCTATTTTTCAAATGAAAAAAAATAAAGCGCCATGTACTGATGGTTTCCCGGCAGAATTTTACCAGAAGTGTTGGAGTGTTATTAAAAAAGATCTAATGGATATGTTTGTTGCTTTCCACAAGGGAGAGCTACCTTTATTCCATTTAAACTTCGGAACCATTATCCTTCTGCCAAAAAAAGAAGATGACATTCTGATACAACAATATCGGCCTATTTTCTTACTTAATGTGAGTTTTAAAATCTTCACGAAGGTGGCTACTAACCGAATCACTAAGGTGGCTCATACGGTAGTAAGACCAACCCAAACTGCTTTTATGCCTAGACGACACATTCTAGAGGGAGTGGTCGTCTTACATGAAACTATCCACGAACTTCATAGGAAGAAATTGGATGGAGTTCTTCTTAAAATTGATTTCGAAAAAGCTTATGATAAGGTCAAGTGGCCTTTTTTGTCACAAGCACTACGAATGAAAGGTTTTCACCCTACATGGTGTAAATGGATTCAAGAATTCATTAGCAGAGGGAGTGTCGGAATAAGAGTGAATGATGCTATAGGACATAATTTCCAAACACAAAAAGGTTTTTCGGCAAGGAGATCCGCTTTCACCTATTTTCTTTAACGTGGTGGCAGATATGTTAGCTATTTTGATAAACCGTGCAAAAGAATATGGTCAGATAGGGGGCCTCATACCTCATCTAGTGGATGGAGGGGTCTCCATTTTACATTACGCGGATGATACGATTATTTTTATGGAACATGATTTGAGTAAGGCGTTGAACATGAAGTTGATACTCTGTTTCTTCGAACAATTATCGGGGCTTAAGATTAATTTCCACAAAAGTGAGCTCTACTGTTTTGGACAAGTGACATGGGTATGCCTATCGGGTACCCTACCATGAGGGTACCTGGTGCACGTATCGACTAGGCCCAACTATCAGAGCCTACATGAAGCCCATGAAGGGAGGCCCACGAAGATGGAGTATCCTCCAAGTTTGGCGAAGCAATAGTCGGTTTAGAGTTTCCTTACTTGTAAATCGAGTCGGTTACGAACACCCGAGACCCAGCCTATTATTTAAGGACTGGGAGGGCCATCGAACCAGACAACGAACCACCAGAGCCACAAACCCTAGCGAGATCGACATCTCGCCGGGATCCTTGTAACCATCATATTCACAAAGCAATAACAGACAGGCAGGACGTAGGGGTGTTACCTCCACACGAGGGCCCTGAACCTGGGTAAAATCTTTGCCCTGCTTGTCAGCCGACGATACTTCCAGCTCTACCACGTTCTCTCCCCCATATTCATAACCTAGGGACCTTAACCATGGGTCTTGATGAGTCTACCCCTCGTCAAGTGGCGCCGTCTGTGGGAAAGAATAGCGCTGGACTCGAAGTTTCGCCGGTCCCAACAGCAAACGGCAAATCGCCGATCACACCAGCAAACGGCAACTCGCCGATCTCATCTGCAAACGGCAACTCGCCGGCCATGTCAGCAAACAGCAACTCGCCGATCCAGGCGACACACGGCGACTCGCCGATCCACTCGAAAAGCGGCAGCCTGCCCGCTTCACCGCAAAAAGCGCATCTGCTCTTCCAATGAATTTCAATCCGCACTCGCCGGAGCTTCAGGAGGCGTTTTCTGGCCTTGAATCAGGTTTGAGCTTAACTGTTGGAGCATTCAATTTTTTCGTAAACAATCTTGGCACGCAGGACTCGACAGATCCGCAACAACCGGTGCTGGGTGCACTCGAGGCTCCGTCGACTGCTCTCGCCCCATCGTCGATTCCTGAAGCCTGCTCGCCCGCAACAACCATGTCGACCGGCGAGCTCGACAGGTTCATGATGACGGAACTCCAAGGCGAGGAAGCAGAATCAGCATACAACACAAGCAACATCGACTTCAACCTACCACTCGACGAGAGTTTCGACTGCGGGATCTCCCTCGATGACTTCTACGAGCCCGCGATTCATAACGACAACAACGTCGACTCGGAGATCTTCACCAACACCAACCTCGACTCAGAAATCCGTAATGGCTTCGCCAACACCGAGATGAGCATAGGTGATGAACACGACAACGAGATTCGCCTCGAAGATCTACTCGATGAACACTGGCTCTGACATGAGCCTCGACGGCGACGTCGAGTCCATGACTGGAATCGACAGCACATACACCTGTCCTCGGGTCACGCCCCATCAGGTCTACGTGGCCTTCACCGCAGAATCATCCGCAGACGCTGCCGCTCGCAGGCCTGCACAATTCCCATGCACGGTAACCATGCCGGATGGGGTCACAACCTTGACAATCACGGAGGAGATGGCAGCAAAAGCAGATAAAGTCATAAAGGAGTGCACTATGATGCCACCAAACTCCACCCCAGAGGAGATGTTGACCTTCCAGTACTTCAACTGGCAGGAGTCAATTCGACTGCAAAACTACCGAGCGACGCTCGAGGAGCGCAAAAGGCAAGCCAGCCTCTCGAGTGCCCGACGAAGGGAGCAATCCCTCGGGTCCACACAGCAACCAACCCCTCGACCTAGGTCGCGGTTGGCAAGCCTTCCAGAACATGAAAGGGTAGCAATCACCCGTAACCTGTCGTTCATGACAGAGGACGCTAACGGAATCCCAGTGCCCAAAACTGCTGCGGGTGCATTATTCTCCGTAGGTGCTTACCTCAAGGCAATACAACCTCCGGCGAATGACCCTAACGCAGCCCTGCATCGCCAACAACTCAAATCGCTAGCTCTAGCGGCACAGGCTATGCAGCCAGAAGACAAAACTCCAGCAAGGGATCGCGATCGCGACATAGTCGACTCACGACACGCAGCACATCATCGCAGTGGTCGCAGCCACCACTCGGATGAAGGAAGGAGAAGCACGCGCCGGCACAGGTCCAGCAGAGCAGATCTCGAAGATCCTATAGCAGCGATTCATACTCTGATCGCGAACCAGAGCCATGCGGAGCATTGTGCTTCACTCGACGCATCCGTGAGACGCGGATGCCCAAACGGTTCAAGTTGACAGGCGAACAACCCAAGTACAACGGTCGCCAAGAACCTTCTGGGTGGCTAGAAGATTACAGACTCGCCGTGGCATGCCAGCGGGCACGAACACCACGGCGATGCAGTACATACGACTTATGCTCGAAGGAACTGCCCGCGACTGGCTCAAATCACTCCCTCCATCATCATATGACTCGTGGGATGATTTCCGCAGAGACTTCATCAAAAACTTCGAGCCTCTGTGTGAGCGCCCGAAGACATTCGAGGAATTAAGGACATGTACTCAACGATCAGACGAGTCGTTGAGATCATACATACGGCGGTGGACCGAAATACGCAATTCGGTTGGCAAAGTGTCAGAAGACAGGGCCATGGATGCCTTCATACAAGGTCTCGCCAGGAAGGACTTCAAAGAGGCACTTGGTCGTGAAAAGCCAACCTCCCTGGCTGACCTCATCAAAGTTGCGACTGAGTGGGCAGATGGAGAGGATTCTGTACGCAGATCCCGTGCTTCCCCAACACGCGACAACTACGAAAGCGGCAGTCGAAGCCGCAGAGATTCATACAGAGAAGATCGCAGGCGTAAACGTTCCAACGTCCTTACGACGATAACAGACCCGAGTTCATGGCGGCTGGATACACACAGCCAAGGAGGACCAAGATAGAAGCAATCGACGCTCGGATGATCGACGGACAGTCGAGATCGCGAGCAGCGGAGCGACAGCTACAAAAGGCAAGAATGGCGCAAACGTAGCGACGCAAAACCCGAGCGGTCATTCGAGGAAAAGATGGACGACTGGTGCAGATTCCACCTCTTCAAGGGGGACGACGGAAAACTACGCTCCAATCACACCCTAAGGAACTGCAGGGAATTCGACCAAATGGCGACTGACTATGATACGACTCAAGAGGAATGGCCCAGCACCTGCTCAGCCCGCCTGCACCCGTACCACAGCCGAACGCTGTGCCCGCTCTCATGGCGCCACAGCCGCCACCGCAACCCCACCACAGCCTGCTCCAGGCGCAAACCTCGCAGGTGCCATACAACCGTACTACGGGCGGAAGATGATCAATATCCACAGCCCCACGGGCAGATGTACATGATACAAAAGGGTCGCCCCTCTAACAGGCAGCAAAAGCTAATCACTCGACAGGTGAACATGGCTGTCATGGCACCTCCAGCCGTGCCGAATTTCTGAAGGGATCGGAAACCATCATAAGCTTCAGTCGAGAGGATCATCCCCAGCTGTAGTTCGACCAGGGCATGCGGCTCTGGTACTCGACGCGCAAATAGGAGGCTACGCCATGACCAAGGTCTTCATGGATGGAGGCAGCGGCATAAACATCATCTTCGCGGACACGCTCCGCAAAATGAACAGGTCAGTCGAAAACCTCCCAAAATCTTCAAATACCTTCCACGGTATCGTTCCTGGCAAAGCAATTAGCCCAGAAGGCACCATACAACTCGACGTTACGTTCGGGGACAAGCCACTTCAGGACAGAGTCGATTGAGTTCGAGGTCGTCGACTGGAAATCACAATACCATGCTATTCTTGGTCGCCCGACGTTTGCTCGATTCATGGCGGTGCCACACTATGCGTACCTCACGCTGAAGATGCCAGGACCAAAGGGAGTCATCACTGTCCGTGGAAACTTTCAAAGGTCCGATGCTTGCGACCGCGAGTTCAGCAAAATCTCCGAGATGTTCGGGGTGGAGGAATCACTCGCCGACTTAGCGATTACCAACGACCGCACACTCCTTCCGGAGCATAAGAAGTTGGCAGTCGACAGATCCTTCAATGCTACAAATGACACAAGGTCGCATCAGGTGCACCCGACCGATCCGTCCAAGACAGTCAACATATCTTCGAGCCTGCCTATCGCATAGGAAGGCGCGCTCGTCGAATTCCTCCGTGAGAACTGGGAAATATTTGCGTGGTGTCCAGCCGACATGCCAGGTATTCCCAGGGAATTCGCCGAGCACTCTCTCCAATTGTTTCCAGATGCAAAGCCAGTCAAGCAAACGATGCGTCGAATCTCCGGCCCAAAGCGAACCGCAGTCGAATCTGAAGTCGACCGGTTACTCGCAGCAGGATTCATTAGGGAAATCAAGAAATCACAATGGGTGGCCAACCCCGTACTCGTAGAGAAGAAGCATACAGACATCCTTCGGATGTGCGTGGATTTCACAGCGCTGAACAAGTGCTGTCCAAAGGATCACTTCCCGCTACCCCGATCGACCAGATCGTCGACTCCACCGCCGGATGCGCACGACTCTCCTTTCTGGATGCTTACTCAGGTTATCACCAGATAAGGATGAAGCAAGAAGACGAAGAAAAAACGGCGTTCATAACCCCACTCGGGGTCTACTGCTACACAACTATGCCCTTTGGGCTCAAAAACGCGGGTGCAACATACCAGCGCATGATGCAGGACTGCCTCAAAAAGCAAATTGGACGCAACGTCCAGGTCTACGTGATGACATTGTCATTACCACAAGGGAAGAACGCACACTACTCGACGATTTGAGGGAGACGTTCGCAAACCTCAAACGCTTCCATATCAAGCTCAATCCTAAGAAGTGTACGTTCGGCGTTCCAGCCGGGCAGCTCTTAGGGTACCTAGTCTCTGCCGTGGAATCGAAGCAGACCCGAGAAAATACAGGCCATCCTCACATGCAAAGGCCTTCAAAGCTTCATGATGTGCAGAAACTAGCAGGACGAGTAGCAGCGCTCAGTCGATTCATCAGCAAACTGGGTGAAAAGGCTCTACCATTCTATCGACTGATGAAGAAGGCGGACAAGTTCGAGTGGACGCCAGAAGCTGAAGCAGCCTTCACAGATCTCAAGCGGATCCTCACAAGCCCTCCGATCCTCGTCGCACCTAAGGAACGGGAACCACTCTACCTGTATGTCTCGGCTACAAACAGGGTGGTGAGCACCGTACTGGTAGTCGAACGCATGGAGGAGGGGCACATCCAAAGCATACAACGTCCAGTCTACTACCTGAGCGAGGTTCTCTCCATATCAAAACAGCGGTACCCGCACTATCAAAAGCTGGCATACGCTGTATTCATGTCCTCAAGGAAGTTGACACACTACTTCACCGAGCATCCGATTACCGTGGTAAGCAACTCAGCAATCGGTGATATCCTCACAAACCCCAATGCAACGGGTCGAGTGGCAAAATGGCTCATCGAGCTGGCTCCAAGAGACATCAAGTACGAGCACCCGAAGGCTATCAAAGCACAAGTCCTACCCGACTTCACAACCGAGTGGATAGAAGCCCAATTACCTGGAGCACCAGACGTGTCCAATTCCTGGACCATGTACTTCGATGGGTCCAAGAAACACGAAGGCGCAGGCGCAGGCGTCATCCTCATATCACCAAAAGGGACAAGCTACGTTATGTTTTGCAGATGGGATTCAACTACCCTCCAATAACGAGGCTGAATACGAGGCTCTGATCCATGGCATGCGGATGGCAAAAGCACTTGGGTGCACTCGATTGATGATCTACGGCGACTCCAACCTCGTGGTGCAGCAAACAATGAAGGCCTGCGACGCAATCGCGGACAACATGATCGCTTATCGCGACCTGTACAACACACTAGAGGGCAGCTTCGATGGCTGCGAGTTGAGGCACATAGGAAGGGAAAGCAACGAAGAAGCAGACATGCTAGCCAATCTTGGCTCAACTGGCGCACAAATTCCACCTGGTGTCTTCCTCGAGCGCATCGAACACAGATCTATCAAGGAGAAACGAGAGCCTCCTCCGTCGACTACGCCACCCAAAAGCAAAATGCCTAGCACAGAGGACCCCCCTGTCGAGGTATTTCTCATTGAGCCAACCTGGACTCAACCTTTTCTGGCTTACATACTCCGTAGCGAGCTACCAGATGACATAACCGAGTCCCGCGCGTGACTCGAAGATCAAAAGCATACACCGTTATCAACGGCGAGTTATACAAGCGCAGCATATCAGGTATGTTCCAAAGATGCATCGCATTCGAAGATGGCCAAGCCATACTTCGAGACATTCATGCAGGTACCTGTGGGCATCACGCCAGCAGTCGATCACTCGTAGCCAAAGCCTTTCGCGCAGGGTTTTACTGGCCTACAGCACTCAAAGACGCGGAGGACATAGTCAAAAGGTGCGTCGGCTGCCAGAAATTCGCAACAAGGCCGCACGCACCCGCATCGGCGTTGAAGACTATACCGCTGGCCTGGCCTTTCGCCCAATGGGGGCTCGATATGGTTGGGCCACTCAAAAAATCATCGCATGGCGGGCATACTCACCTACTGGTGGCAGTCGACAAGTTCACAAAGTGGATCGAGGCGGTCCCCATCACAAATTCGACTGCTACTACGGCAGTCAACTTCATAAAGAGCATCATCTACCGCTTCGGTGTCCCAAACAGTATCATCACTGATAACGGCACAAACTTCACGGCTGAGGAGTTCAAAACCTTTGCAAAGAGCAGGACATTACGCTCAACTACGCATCCGTGGCGCATCCACAATCCAATGGCCAAGTCGAAAAGGCCAATGGACTTGTGACGAGTGGATCAAGAAGCGCCTCCTGGTGCCACTCAAAAGAGCTGCGGTGCTTGGGTCGAAGAACTACCATCTGTGCTATGGAGCCTACGCACAACTCCCAACACTTCTACGCAGTTCACCCCATTCTTCATGGTCTATGGTGCAGAGGCAATTCTGCCATCAGACGTAAGGTTCAACGCACCACGAGTTGAAGCATACAATGAAGACGACGCAAAAGAGGCACTCGAAGACGCAGTCGACCTACTCGATGAAGCGCGAGACACGGCCTTAGCCCGCACAGCTGTTTACCAGCAAGATCTCCGCAACTACCATAGCCGTCGACTGCGAACCAGGTCCTTCGTCGTTGGTGACCTGGTTCTTCGACTGAAGCAAAAGAAGGTGCACAAGCTCGCTTCCCCATGGGAGGGTCCCTTCATCATCACGGAGGTCCTTGGTGGAGGCGCATATCGACTGAAGCACGCGAAGACAGGCGAACTCTCTCATAATCCTTGGAACGTTGCGCATCTGCGCCGTTTCTACGCATAAGTGCCCACAATGTAATAGGCTATATGTCGGATGGCTGCAGGTTTCAGACGCGCTCTTTTCCTTACCAGGGTACCTAAGGGGACTGGAAGGTTTTTAATGAGGCGGCCTGCAGCCTAACATTCAAAAGAGGAATAAAATCAATGTTCCTTCGACTTCTTTGTGGTACTACTCGCATAATTCATACCTTAACCACACCCGAAACCCTCGGGGGCTGTGTTATCGATCAAATGAGCTCTCGCTCTGCAGAAACACAATGCCTTAGCCGCACCCGAATGCTCGGGGGCTGCGTAACAAGGATCCAACAAAGAACACAAAAACTCTGCAGCCGCACTCGAATACTCGGGGGCTGCACAGTCATTGGTTCACAACCAACCCATATTTCACAAACCCCGCTCGACTGACTCGGGGGCTCGACAAAAAATCAAAGTATACAAACTATACAATATACAAAGAGTCAAAATTACACTCGGGGGCTGCCCCTATACAAAAATTGCACTCGCAAACTATTCTAATCCTCAGGCTCGTCCTTTACGGGCAGCTCGGGACCGCAAAGCTGTTCGCGAGTGCACTCGATAAGTGTCTCCGCAGCTTGGATTGTGTCATCCAGGTCTTTTGTTCGAGAACCTCTCCGGCTGCAGGCGTCCGCAACACCAACTTGGTTTTCGACTACGCATATACGCCATTGCAGCGTTGGCTCCAATCACAAGTTTCTGAGACAGCAACTCTCGAATGGGATTTGTTTGGCGAAAGATGTTCAACACAGCACGAATCCCTTGCGGTTGTGGCCCCGAAGGAAAAAGAGTCTCGTTCAGGCGAATAAATGCTGCCCGGCATAACTCCAGCAGTTCAGCACTTCGCCAGACGCGATCCTTCAGGGTGGCGAGTATGCGGGCATGGTACCTATCAAGCCAAAAGTGTTGACGCCCAGTCGTAGGGTCGTCAACCACGCTATCCAGACGCCCTTCCACGCGAATCTTTTCAGCCTGGAAGCTGTCGACAAAGCCTACAAACACGGGCACAGTCAGATCAAAAAAGGCAAAAGCTACGCAAAAAGCTTGTAAAGAGCAAGACTCGAACTTACACTCGAGTTGCCTGTTCACAAGCTCCATCTCCCCGAGCACATAATCCTCGCGTTGGGTGGCCACGCGGGTCTGGCCCTCAATCGACTCAGCTCAGCCTGGGCATCCTTCAGATCTTGCTCCATTCTCACAAATTTAGCCTTCATATACTCCATCACCTTGGCATCATTTGCCACCTGACCCTGGGATCGGGTGGTGATTGGAGCCTGTGAGACTAGTCGCAGTAGCAGGTTCTCGTGACTGTTCAAAAGCATAATCACAAACACAAAGTTTGTGTCAGAAGCCAAACTCATGTCATAAGCATACAACTCTTCGAGTGAAAGGCATTAGCAAAAGACTTGCATAAACAAGGTAGCATAAACAAAGCGCAGACTCGCGCAGTTCAGAAGGTATCATTACAAGGCATAAAAAAACAAAAGGGTACAGCTACCCTAAACCTAAGATTCGATTTCCTAAGAGACGATTGGCAGTCTCGAGTGCCCGACGCTCCATGGTGTTCATAAAAACTTCGGCCAGTCGCGCGGCGGCTCGCTCACCCCCTTTAGAAATGGGCTTCCCATCTGGCTTCTGAGGGAACGCAGACAGTGCTGCCTCATAGTCGCAATCTATCCCATGTCCCATAAGAAGCTTGATGGTGGACTCGGATCCGCGTACCGTGTTGGCGCGAGCGAAACCCGCCATGGTGGAAGTCCCGGGGCCAAACACGTTGGCGAAGTCATCCACCGTCGACGGCATCACGCCAGTCGGGAACACCACTTGGTATACAGCGCCAAGCGTGCTCGTCGATTTGGCGAGTGCTTCTTTCGCCTGGTTGCATAGAGCGCCTAAGCCGCCCACAGCCTGTTCCAGCGAAAGATCTTCACTCGCCACGTCTGCAGAGGCCGGTGCGCCAACAGCTTCTGCACAATTCAAAACAGGCATAAGTCATTTTGCGACACTCGACAGTTATATCGTCATATCAAAGGAGAAAAGTCACTCACCTCCCATGACCTGCGCGAGTGCCGCGAGCTGGTCAGCATATTCTCGTTCGCGTGCAGCGGCTGAGTTGGTGGCGGCAGCCACTCTTTCTTCGACTCTTCGCGCTGCGCGGCGAGTGCGTCTTCCAGCTCCTTCTTCTCGCCTGGCCCAGCAAATCACGTGCATTCAATACTCGACAAAATCAAGCATTGCAAAAAGAAGTTCGGCAAAACAAAAGCAAAAAGAACTCACGACTGAGCCGCTCGAGCTCGGCGCGCATGGTGTCCCTCTCCTGCTCCACCTGGACATAAGCCTTGGCAGAATCTGCCAAGGTGTGGTAGAAGGGCTGCAAAGCGCACGGATTCAGCAAAAATCCAAAATTCTCACAGACCTACAACTAACGGGTCAAGCAAAAAGTTACTCACGTGGTTCATCCACGGCTCAGGAGCCGCGACTGATGTACCGACATCTGGAGTTGCTGCCTTGGCTGTCCAACGACAGCGTCAGTGGCCATTGGCTGGGCAGCCTCGTTTCCAGTCGGTGCAGACTTCGATTGCTCCAGGGTCGGAACATTTTCGACTGGAGGAGTCCCAGGCTGATTGTTTTCAGCACTATGGGCAACACAACAAAGCAAAAAGATTGTGAGCATAAACATGCGACAGCACAAAAACTCTCATACTCAAAAACACACATACCTGTGCTCCTCGTCCTCCTCGTCTTCGGAGTCGCCAAAAATTGGTCCTCCAAAGGCTGGGGTGCCACTCGACTGAAGCGGAAGGGTCGAGCTTGTTGAGCACGCACGCAAAGGAGCGGCTTGGAAAACAGGTGGTGAACCTGATTCCTCGTCATCCTCCAAAACCTGCTCCTTCGCGGGTGAACTTGCAGCAGAATGCGCCTTCTTGGCCAGTCGACGTCGCTTCGGTGGCGCGATATCGACTTCTGGTCAGAGGTGGCCTTATCTTCAGACTGGACTTCTTCTGCTGTTTCCTCCTCGACCTCCTCCAAATGAGAATTTGTGGCAGAAGGGATGGGTGAATGATCCCCTTTCGGGTCCACCACCTGTGCTTGTGTTTCTTCAGTCTCGCCATTTTCAGGCAGGGAGGAAGGGAGGCAGCAGTCGAGTGACCCTGCATAGCATACATCACAATTGCAAAGTCAGAATCAAAATCGCATATCGCAGAACATGCGAGTGACAAACTCTTCATTGCAAGCAGACTATAATACTACATACCTCAAGCAAAGGGTTTCCAACCCATATGGTGCAACAGGGCAGTCGACGTTGCAAGCGTCGCCTGTCGTCAAGTTGGTGATGTGCCGCACATGCGTCAGCAGCTCACTCCTTGAAAGCTCCTCTGGGTTCATTCGGGTGATGTCACCCGCGCCTTCATACTCCCACATGGGGTGCGCTCGGGCACGGATGGGCCACACCCGCCTCTTCACAAAGGTAGCGATCAAATGGATGCCTGTGACCTTGTCCAGCAGGCCTCCGATCCGAGCCAGCAAAGGGCTTGCTTCCTCCATTTCTTCGGCTGAGAGTTGGTGATCCCACGCCTTGGTCCTGGTGAAAGCAGCAGTCGAGAAAGGGGCGGCTGCATCCTGCTCGACAGTCGCATAAAACCATCCCTTCCTCCAGCCTTGAGCGGAGTCGACGGTCTTCAGACGGAAGTAGCGGGTGTCGCTGCGCACCTGGATTCCACAGCCGCCAACAGGGTAGGTGCGACCGCCTCCTCTGTTCGGCCGTACCATGAAGATGGCTTTCCACAGCGCCCAGCTGGGTGCGACGCCGAGGAAGCACTCGCACAGCGTGATAAAACACGCGATATGCATAATGCCATTTGGGGTGAGATCATGGATCTGCACCCCGTAGGCAAAAAGAAGACCACGAACGAAATCGTGGAGGGGAAGCGAAAAGCCCCTAGGCAAAAACTCCGCAAAACAAACACGCTCGTTGGCGCGTGGTTCGGGGAGTACCTCCTTGGGCGACGGCGCGCGGACGGCGAGCTGCTCCGCGGGTGGCAGATACCCCTGCTCGCGGAACTTGATCAGATGGGCGTCCTTGATGGTGGACTTCGCCCAGTCCCCGCTACCTTCTTCAGCGCGGCGGACGCAGATGTACCCGCCACGGCCTTCTTGCCCTTGGCCGCATCAGTCGCGGCGGCGGCGGCAGCACCACGCTTCGCACCTCCACCTTTCGCCATTGCTACAGTGGAGGAAGTGTGGGGCAAAGAGCTTGGGCGCAGAGCAATGGAGGGGCAGTGCGAGGAAGGAGACGAGGGGCGGCGCAGGGAGCAAATGGCAAGTAAAAAACTTTGCCAGCGCCGTTCCCCCTTATTTACCACAGATCACAAAAACGATCGCAGCCGTTAAAACAAATGCATACGCTCCGCGCGAAATCTGGCCGTACACGTGGCAGCCCTGGAGAGCAACCGTCGGCGGCCACTCCGTCCACTATGCACGAGAATCCAGGAAACCATCATTACGCCCCGTGAAAATCGCGCCAGAACGGTCAAATCAAGTCCACGCGGCGTCATCCCTGGTCAGCTCTGCAGAAACGGGCCCACAAAACAGGGTCACGTCCTATCAAAGCCTCTCCAAGCACGCCACCGCTTGTCAGAGATAGCAGTCGCAAAATGCGTCACTGCTGACGTTGTTCTTTCTTTCACAACGGGCATAAAAGTCACTCGATGATATCTTCGGGTGGTTTCTCGCATAAGTCTTTGTTAGTTTTTTAGCAAAATGTCATAGAGGCCAGTCGACATTATTTCGACTGCAGCATCATACTCCCATCGGGAGCGTATCAAAAAAATTCTTTGACTACTATGTGCAGGGTAAAAAGATTTTTGAGATTATCCTCTATTGCGAGCAATAAAGCACAATCTCGGGGGCTACTCCCATCGGGAGCGCTGTCGCGCACCCGATAGAATAATGGCAAAAATATCAGTCGATGAAACACTCGACTGAGTTCATAAGCAAAATCACACTCAAAATATTCCCGAGTTGATCCGACGATCCTTGGATGCTGCATGCATAGTGCAAAGGTAAGACCCGCCGATCAGTCGAGCTGGGCTAAGGACCGCTCCAGCAGCGTTATCCTTAAATGTTCCGTGTCAGCAGACATGATGAATAATCCCCGACGGACGCGTTGGGTTGATTCAAAATTATACTGCAGTTCGATTCCGTAAGACCTCAACGGCTGTTTCGAGTCTGTCCAGTTTGTTCCAGATTCGAGTCCGGGGACTCGAGTTTGATTGAAAGCTAGTATGGTTTTGCCACGAATGGTAGTTAACCGGCCCCGATCCGTCGTGTGTGCCGGGCCTGCTAAGCTAATATCCCTTGACTATCATAAGCAAAAACTCATAGTCGATGAAACACTCGACATAGCTGACATGTGCTATTTCATAAGAATTCTAAATGCAGATGTAAAAAATGTATAACGTGCATGATGTATGAGTCCATGCCCGACTCTTCGAATCAGACAAGTACTCGGGGGCTACTGACATGGGTATGCCTATCGGGTACCCTACCATGAGGGTACCTGGTGCACGTATCGACTAGGCCCAACTATCAGAGCCTACATGAAGCCCATGAAGGGAGGCCCACGAAGATGGAGTATCCTCCAAGTTTGGCGAAGTAATAGTCGGTTTAGGGTTTCCATACTTGTAAATCGAGTCGGTTACGAACACCCGAGACCCAGCCTATTATTTAAGGACTGGGAGGGCCATCGAACCAGACAACGAACCACCAGAGCCACAAACCCTAGCGAGATCGACATCTCGCCGGGATCCTTGTAACCATCATATTCACAAAGCAATAACAGACAGACAGGACGTAGGGGTGTTACCTCCACACGAGGGCCCTGAACCTGGGTAAAATCTTTGCCCTGCTTGTCAGCCGACGATACTTCCAGCTCTACCACGTTCTCTCCCCCATATTCATAACCTAGGGACCTTAACCATGGGTCTTGATGAGTCGACCCCTCGTCAACAAGCCAAAACAGTGGAAGCACAGTACAGACAACTATTTGGGTGTGAATCTGGATAATTTCCTTTCAAGTATTTGGGAATACCAATTCACTTCAGAAAGTTGACAAATGGAGAATGGAAGCCGGTTGAAGATCTGTTTGTGAGAAAGCTAAGTAGTTGGATCGGTAAACTTTTATCTTATGGGGACAGATTAATACTAATTAATTCGGTTATGACTAGTCTACCAATGTTCATGTTATCTTTTCTCGAAATTCCAATGGGAGTACGGAAAATATTAGATTTTTATAGATCAAGATTTTTTGGCAAAGTGATGGGCATAAACGAAAATATAGGCTTACAAAATGGAGTATTATTTGCAGACCTAGAGACCAAGGGGGCCTTGGAATTGAGGTTCTCGAACTTAAAAATAAATGTTTGCTAAGTAAATGGTTATTCAAGCTAATGAATGAGCAAGGAGTGTGGCAGGAACTATAGCAAAATAAATATCTTCATTCTAAGACACTTTCACAAGTTACAGCTAAACCCGTTGATTCTCCCTTTTGGAAGGGACTGATGAAAGTGAAGGATGATTTCTTAAATAGAAGGTCTTTTGTGGTTGGCAACGGCATGAACACGAGGTTCTGGGAAGATGTGTGGCTCGGGGATTCTTCCCTAGCGCAACAGTACCCGTTGCTGTACAATATAGCTAACCAGAAACAAGTTTTGGTAGCTCAAGTTTTAACTCAGCCCCCAAATATAACCTTTAGAAGAAACCTCACAGCAAACAAGTATGAACAATGGTTACACCTAGTTCACCGTTTGATGGATATAAATCTTTCAATGGAGCCGGATACTTTTGTGTGGCGGCTGACCACATCTGGGGTCTTCACGGTTAAATCCATGTATTTGGACTTGTTGAATGGTCATACTCCTTTTTTAAGGAAATATATCTGGAAAATGAAAGTGCCGAGATCTTTATGTGGTTCTTATATCAGAAAGTAATTTTAACTAAGGATAATCTTGCAAAACGCAACAAGAATGGCAACAAGTGTTGTTCTTTTTGTGATACAGATGAAACAATTCAACATCTTTTTTTCGAATGTCTTGTAGCTAAACTCATTTGGCGAATTGTGCATGTTTCTTTCAACATCACACCACCGCAAAATAGTACCCATCTGTTTGGTAATTGGCTTAAGGGTATTGATAAGACAGAACTCAAGTCAATCCGTGTGGGGGTATGTGCGGTGCTTTGGGCAATATGGAATGTACGGAATGATTTTGTTTTTAACAAACAAAAAAAAACATCTTTTTTGCAGGTCATTCCTTTGATTACTCACTGGATCCGCTTATGGTCGTATCTCCTACCAGTGGAGCAACGCCATGTTATGGATTTTGGATGTGTCCGGTTGGAGATGGTCGCCATGGACTTTTACAACCGTGCGGGCTGGCATTTTGATAGGAGAATTACATTATGAATCTTATTTTGTGCTTTGAACTTTTCCGATGGTTGATGCATGTATCGACTCTTTGTGAGTTTTGAGTTGTAACAAACTAGCACAGACTTTGTAATAATTTAATAAAGCGGCCGTATGCATCATTTTGATGCAGAGGCTGGGACGTCCCCTTTTCGAAAAAAATGAGATAAATATGTTGAAAGTTGAAGCAAATGCTAAAATTTAAATCTTCCTTTGTATTGGTCAAACACTTTTGATTAGGAGTACGAAGATGCATGTTAAATCAACTTAAATAAAAAATAATTGCTAGATAAAGGAGGAGTCAGAGTATGTATTATTTCTCACCTCATGTCATGCTCGTTAGTTCCATCTACACCTAAAAGTCAAATTGCTAGATGTCCTTTTGCATAAGTATCTAAATCTTGGAGAACAAGAATATTTTCCCTCTGACGGAGTATTCAGTGAACAAGAAAGATTCTTCTTGGGCCAAATTCCAAGAGAACAAGAATGAATTATCACATGGACATTTGTTGACGTAGACGATAGTTATCGAAAACCCTATGAACGAGTTAGGAACGTTCTCATAGATAATGGGGAAACAAGAAAAAGTGGTAGATGTTGAGTCGCGTTAGATCTTCTTTGAAATTCACGTAATATTTGGTTATATATTTCACATTTTTTATAGGTAATAATAATGTTCTAGATATAAAAACATTTTAGCGGGCACCATTTCCTCGCAAAATAATTAGGAATAACTAGAGCATCCCAACACATATAGTCACAAAGCATTATCTCAAGAAATCTAATTTTACGAGTGTAGATGCCTGTGATTGTGGTACTAGCCGAGCAGTCCACAAAGTTTTGAGAGATACTCCATCCGTTCCAAATTAGTTGTCTTGGGTTTGTCTAAATACGGATGTCTAAATTACATCCGTATTTAGACAAACCCAAGACAAGTAATTTGGAACGGAGGGAGTACATCTCTAGTGATTTCCCTTGTCCGGACACGAGGATTAGGGTGGGCGAGAGGCTCGAGGCCACTTGTAAAATACCCTCTCCGTTTACAAAAGTGTATTTTTAGGTTTTGGTCTAAGTCATTTTTTTTTAAATTTTGACCACTCTTATAAAAATATGTAGCAGAATTTATGATATTAAATTAGTATATATTATGCAACTAAATTTAAAAATGCATTTATGATATTAAATTAGTATATATTATGCAACTAAATTATGTGAAGTTGGTCTGAGCAATTTAATTATTTTTGAAGCCGAAGTTATTCGGTTTGTTGTGTGTACACTGCTGAAACACGTGGAAAACGCTGGCCCTCTTTTTGCTCCCGGAATAGAGGAAGAAGAAACAAAACCAAGAGTCTCCATCCACCACGCTCGGACGCGAGCCTACCTACCGTACTATACGATTCGATCGCCAAGAAAAAATAGCAGGCTGCAAGGCTGGTAGTCGTCGTCCTCCTCTTCCAACTCCATCCGGCAGGCAGCGGCTCGGATGCGACTCTATCTGACGTACCATACCAATCAAACTCGGACTAGAACACAAAATATCATAGAGTGAAGGTTGTGAGGTTCCCTGGCTTGGCGCTTAGCCGGGAGTTGTCGTCGCCTCCAACTCCAGGTTCCACACCACGCGGCCCCGTCGCCGCTAGAGGGTATGGAGAAGCCCGGCGACGGTGATGACGGGCTCCGCCACCACCACGCCATCCGAGTCCCGCTCACAGGTCCGGTTTAATTCTCCTCCACCTCCTGTCTAATCTATTCCTTTCAGAGCGGATTCAGTTGGCTGGTTTTCAGCTCCATCTTAGGGCCAGTAGCGATCATCGTTTGTATCGGAAAAAAAGGAAACAATTCTGTCGAGAATTGATGTGCGCATGGATGCTGATCAATTTGGTTCTTTTAAGCGTCAGATTTGTGAAATCTACTACTCTTAATCTAGTAGGGAGTACTTGTAAATCAGAGCTGAATGATCGGCACGCATACTTGATTAATTGTGATGAGCAAGAACCAAATAACATATTTCTCTGTTGCACAATACAGCCAATAATTGGGGTGTAAACATGTGGTCTATGGGAAGATATCCAGTTTGAACGGTAATTCAGTATGAAATCATCCGACATGGTTTTAATTGATTATTTTCATGAATTTCAGTCCCAGCCTAATGAATTTCAGTGTACAGCTCTTAGTTTGCCCACTGAACTTTATTTTATCTTCCAAATTAAGCACGTTCTTCTTATCTTGATTATTACGTACGGTGACTCTGCTATACTCGTTCTTTCAAATTTGAGTAAATGGCACTGTCAATCTCACAACTTGTATGTTGCGTGCAATTAAGTCACACAACTTGTAAAACGGAAAAATCGGTCAAAAAACTTGAGTTTTGGGTCCACATAAGTCACAACTAACTGATTCCGTTAGTTTTTTTAATATCAACACCCCTGAATTTTGTGGTACAAGTTTGTATGGAAAATTACACACCCCTAAAGGTGCTCGACGGAGTCGGTCAGTGTGACCCATATGCACTTGAAACTCAAGTTGCGTGACCAGTTTTTTCGTTTTACAAGTCGTGTGACTTAAGTGCACCCACCACGCAAGTTGTGTGACAACCAGTGTCATTTACTCTTTAAATTTTGACGTCGTTATGCCCATGCTATTTGGTCGAGCTCAAGTTTTAGCTATAACGCGTCCGAAGTTTCTGAAATTTGAAATTAACAGCATATCTGAAGTTCTGAACTTGTTTTTGTTTGAAGACAGAGTTCTGAACTTGTTATCTTTCTCGTTGTGCATTGTTCGCCAGAAGTCGCAGCAATGGAGAGCTCGTCAGACCCTGATCTCACCTCGGACAACGTCTCCCTCCGCCAGAAAGCATCCAAGATCATGGCCTCCACCGCAGCGGCGTACCGCAACAAGCCCGTCTCCTTCTGGTCCCTCCTCGCGCTCAGCGCCGGCGCGATGCTCACGGCGTTCCCAGCGTCCAGCCTGCTCTCGCGGGTCTACTACAACGGCGGCGGGCAGAGCAAGTGGATCCTGTCGTGGTCCGCCGTGGCAGGCTGGCCGATCCCGGCTCTGCTCCTGCTCCCCTGCTACCTCTTCCTCGACGGGGCATCGCCGACGTGGCCACCACCAGTCGGGCTTTGCCTCTGGTACGCCCTGCTCGGCCTCCTCAGCGCCGCCGACAACCTCATGTACGCCTGGGCGTACGAGTACCTCCCGGCGTCCACCGCGTCCCTCGTCGCCGCGTCGTCCCTCGCCTTCTCCGCCGTGTTCGGCCGACTAATTGTGAAGAAGAACAACAGGATGGGGCTGGCCACGGTGAACGCCATCGTCGTGATCACCGCTGGCGTGGTGATCGTGGCGCTGGACTCGGGGTCCGACCGGTACCCAGGAATAACCGACAAGCAGTACGCGATCGGGTTCGTGCTGGACGTGGCCGCGTCGGCGCTCCACGGCCTGATCTTTGCGCTCTCGGAGCTCGCCTTCGCCACGCACCTCACTCACGCCAGCGGCAATAACGGCGGCAACGGGGGCGCGTCCGCGTCCCGGTTCCACGTGGTGCTAGAGCAGCAGGCGGCGGTGACGCTGTCCGCGTTCGCGTTCACGTCGGCGGGGCTGGCCGTCTTCGGTGAAGGGTTCGGGGCGATGAGGCGGGAGGCGGCGGCGTTCGGCGCCGCCGGGGGAAAGTCGGCGGGGTACGCGATGGTGTTGGGGTGGTCGGCGGCGACGTTCCAGCTGGGGGTGCTGGGGGCGACGGGGGTGGTATACCTGGGGTCGACGGTGCTGGCGGGGGTGCTGAACGCGGTAAGGGTGCCGGTGACGAGCGTGGCGGCGGTCATCTGGTTTCATGACCCCATGAGCGGGTTCAAGATCCTGTCGCTGGTGATCACCTTGTGGGGGTTCGGGTCATACATGGTCGGCCACTCCGGCGCCGCCAAGAAAACCTCCAGAGATCGTTCTCGAAATGGTCGGGAAGTCATGAACTGATCTTACAGTACTATACTAGTACGTTTTACTGAAGAAGAGTATGGAGTATAGTTCAGACTTGTGAATGATGAGTGTAACAGTGATTCAGTTGCGAGTGGATGGACATAAAGCAGGGCTCCAAATTGCTGTGTACATTTGGATCAACAATGTGATTCACTGATTGATCGCAGTGAACACGGCTTAATCGTTACTTGTGTGACATTGAACACGCTGCTTGTTTTCTTCAGCTGTTTCTTTACTCTAAACTCACAGAAACGATGAGCTGTGAATTAGTCCTTCTAGAAAACAACAATCTTATAAAGTCTGGAGCTCTGAAAATCACAAAGTGGTCGTGCCGGAGTGGTTATCGGGCATGACTAGAAATCATGTGGGCTTTGCCCGCGCAGGTTCGAATCCTGCCGACCACGATTATTTTATTTTATTTTGGTTGGGAGCTCATTCTCCTTAATCCTTTTTTCCCAACTTGGTCATTCCTTTTCTTTTGAACAACCACAATTCCTCAATATCCATGATTCCTTATTCCTTTTGTTTGTGAAAAAAAATGATATTGGCCGTGCAAAGTACTCGATTCAACCCGCATTTAACTTTGAAATCAAACTAGTTGCAAAATTAACAATTTTGAAGCACTATTCGGATTGTAACTAGATGTACTTGGTCATATGATAGTTACTTGATACTGTAAATATTCATGTTTACTTGGTTAAAATTAAAAAATAGCCGACTCAATTTATATGTAGTAGCAAACATGTGCTACTTAATTTGGAGTCGACATGACTGAGTGGGATTTGATTTATTTTCAAAATTTAAAAGGCCTCCTATAGTTATTCGCCTTTTTATAGGCAACACGGGTTATCCGCAACATTGGTGACATGTGGGATGAACCATGGACTAAAGCATAAGTACGGACGGAGCTATAAATTTGTCGAAGTCTGGAAACACCATAAGTTAAGTATATTAGTTTGGTCTATGAGAACCACACACATCACATATTTGGAAGATTTCATGCGCTTTAGAATCTTCTCCCTGTAGTCTTAGAATTAGACTTCTTAGGGCCTTTGACTATGTCTGTTGAGAGGCTTAAATTGTTAATTTACTATTTGCGAGAAAAGGATACTTATACTCGTCCCTATGAACGCACGCGCACCCTACCCCTATGAGAACCTTCGAGAGACTGAGCCCCGGATCAGGTCTTGAGATTGACGAAGTCATCACGAGCGCCTCGCTGTCGACGGGAACGTCGCCTCCAACTGAAATATATTCTGCTTAAATGAGATGAGAAATACCAACATCAAAACTAGGCTTTGAACTCCGTGGGGCTGAGGGTATAACCACCCTCCTAACCATCCAACCACAGGTTGGTTCTCGAAAAGGATGCTCGCTCAAACGGTATTTAATTTATGCATCCAGGACATTACGTTTGCCGGCACATGAGGTGGTTCTTTCAAAATGGATTACTAGAGTTACTTTGGTTTTTAAAACAAGCTACCATGAGACAATAACCTATCTCTTTACCTTATTTCATAATAATGACTAGCATCCTTCGACAACATATATGTAGGGCTTTTGACAACGATATTCTACCTCACCTTTTCCATTTGGGAAATCCTCCTCACTGAGACTTTGGCCTAAGGAAAATCATTCTTGGTTACTGAACATTTAGATTAAAGGAAGTCCATGTTGTTCACAAACAATTAAGTACTTGTCAAAATGACATATGCATGAAGCCGCGCATTTTATCTTTAGTTTGTTTAACATGTATCTTCATACTAGGCTGACTAGTATATATATCTAGGTTACAGGTCTGGAGGTTCTAGCCACGTGGACGCATTTTCCCATCCCGTGATGTAATATCCTGTTCGCCCTAGGCCATCCCCGATAGTTTGGTCTTCTCTACAATACATAAGGTGACTATCGTCCAATCTCAACGAGTACACTTCGTCACCGCGCAAGTTGTTTTCTCTATAGCCGGTAGCATCAGAGTAGTAGATGTGGTTTCTCTCAAATCCACGACGCTCGGCACCCACCGGCACGTGCACCGCCATAGACTTTCCTGGTCCCAAGAACAAGGCATAACCACCGAAGCTCGTCATCTCCGCCCACTTGTGTTTGTAAGCCTCGGAGGTGCCGGCATCAACAAGCTCGAAGACCTTGAAAAAAGGCTCAACGTCGGGAAACCACTCGGCTATTATCGCCATTGTTGGCTTTCCGTGTAGCTCGACAATGTAGCGTTAGCTATGGGGCCTTGGCGCCTTTGGATGGACAGCTTGTCGGTGGATGTGACCATGGGTGAGCCGTCTTGCTCCGTGTTGATCTTAAACCTGACCAGCTCCTCACCGGGCTCCATCAGGCAGTAGAGGTCACCATTGCAAAAGGCGATGTCCATGAACTTTTTGTTCTCATAACCATGCTCGGTCCACCCGCTGCGAGAGCCAACCTTACATAGCGCAATCTTGTCCAAGCCGAAGGCGATGGTGGCGAGGATACAACCCTTAGAAGAGGTCGGGTCATCCGAGAATATGACATGGCAGACGGGACTCCACGAGAGATCGCCTGACGATGGGTAAACAGGCCATGGGTAGCGTACCCCCACCTTGGCGCCAGAGAAGAGGTTCACGAGCATGAGGTTGCGTGTGCGGTGGTCGTGCGTGGCGACCCAGCCGCCTTTGTGCGAGCCCATGAGGCAGTTGTCGGCCGCCTTGTCTGGGACGCGCATGACCCAGCTATCATCAGGGCTGCCGCCACACAGGTGCTTCGTCCCGCCGGTCCGCGACGGCGTGAGAAGAAGCGGGGCCGCTGGCAGCGCCGGGAGCAGCGCCGCGGTGGCGCGCCACTGCCTGGAGACAGCGCCGAGCCTCACGCGATCGCGCAGGGAGGTGATCTTGAGGAGGATGTTACCGAGGACATCGTCGGGGAGGTCTGACCACCGCGCCCGCGCCCATGGCGATCCAGCGCTGCTGTCGCCTACGCCGGCGGTCATCTCGTACGTGTCTGGGTCAATTAGGATCGAGTAGTGCCAGGTATATAAGTACTAGAGGTTTAATCCTTGCTTCGGAAGGTTGTCTCCGTTACCGGGTTCGATCCGTATTCTACATCTCCTCTCCGGCACCGATCAGTCTCGTGTCGGATACAAACTCAGGCAGCAGCGTTAGCAGCTGGACTGGACGAAACGCCTTCGACATGTTCGACAGACGCATGTCGGAGACTACCTATAACTTCGGGCGGCATGCATCTACAACCGAGCTCAACTAATACTCATCTAGCTAGCTAGCTAGCTAGCTTTCCCTCGTGGACCAACTGAATATACAAATTATTTGTGTAGGATGGACTCCCATGTACTCCTAAGTAGAATACACAAATTATTTTGGAGCAGAGTTGCTCCTAACTAACAGTTGGATGGTAAATTTACCCCCATTCATGTTTCATGGTCATCATATATATCGAGTTATTTGTGGGGATCATATTGAGTTATCCACTACTAATTTGTCCAACGAAGCATGATAAATAAATATTTCTGAGTTAAGTGAGCCATCCGCAATTTTCAATTAATTAAGATTGAGAAGTGAGGTCGTAGCCCAGCGTTAAATTAATGACGCCAATGGCGGAAGATACAAAGTGCTGAAACCAGCTTACAAACATCTCCACACACACAGACAAAAGATCAAGTCAAAGGCTTGTAAAAAAGAAACTAGTGATAGCAGAGCTCCAAGCAAGCTGGGTCGGGAGCAACAAGGGACAAGATCAGACAACTTGAAAAGACGAAGACGCCGACGAGGTGGAGCACAACCAGACTGACAAGGCAGCGCCGCCCGGTCCAGTCTCTGTCGCCAAAGGGACCCCTATCCCAGGCCGACACGAAACACCGGCGTCGGTGGGCTAGAGCTCACCCTAGAACTCAAGCCGACGCACCAACGGACGCTGCACCCTGCTGAGATGGGCAGAACCAAAAAAGCACACTCCAGCTCCGACAAGCCACCGTCACCGCCACCGAACCACCACCGGAAGAGAGGCAAACCATGGACTCCAGAAGGCGACGCCTTCAGGAAGGAAGCGGCACCGAAATTCCGCCGTCGCCCGGTCAATGACCTAAGGTTTTCACCCAGAGCATTGGGGGAGAGCAGGGTAGTTGCGACGTCGCCATCAAGAAGGTAACGGCGCCCGCAGGCGTCGCCGCCGTCGGCCAAGACAAAGCCTGGCAGTTTTTCACACCGACAAACACACCGCCTCCAAACCGAGTGTGGCCAGCTGCCGAGATGGCTACCGAACCACATCCAATGTCACCACTCGCCAATCATCATGCCGCCCTTGCGGCCATGACCATCAGACAACACCAAAGCCACGACCCCCGCCTCGGCGCCGCGACTACCACCGCCCGGGGCCGCCGCCCCGGCATCCAACCTCCACGCACATCCAAGCCAATCAAGCGGAAATAGCCACAACAGCTACTGAAGGCAGACATCGACCACTGCGACTGCGTGACACCACGACCTTGATCTGGACCGTTGGCAACAGCAACCACCAGATCCAGCCCGGATCCGGCGGGCAAACCCCGTGGTGGAGCACCAACTCCAGATCCACGAGCAGACGTTGGTGGCCATGGCCAGCCCGAGCAGGCCCAGGGCCCCTACCCTGACCTCAAGATCGGCGGCGGAGCACCACCCACCTCGCTCAGGGGAGCCACCGCCTTGAGGCCCGGCAAACTCGCCGGCCAGCAGGTCGACCGCGGCCGGATCCGCATCCATCGGCGCTGTGGGGTCTCCGGCTTGACGAAGCAAGGCGCGAGGAGAATCCCCGCCGCCGCCTCCGCTGCGCGAGCAAAGCCCGGCAACGGCCACCGGCGGCGACAAGGGAGAAGCTCGAGGGGAGGGAGAGAGGTGGCGGCGGCGCTAGGGTTCACCTCCTGTGTCGCCCGAGGTGGACGACGCGGGGGCCGGGGGAAAGTCCAATCTGTTTGCTAACGTTGTTCCTAACTAACGCAAGCATCTCATATTACTGAGTAGATTGTGCATTGCAATTTCTCGTCCGACGCTCGCCTCTCCTTTGCTAACGTTGACTGGAAAGCCTTCTATTTCCTTCTCTCGACATCTGCTTGTTGGGCCTACGATATTTCATTGCAAACTCATCCTCGTTCCAACGCAAGAAGGTAAAGACCGAGAAGAATGATTTTGTTTTATTGTGATTCAAATTGGGCTATACTGATAAAGGCTATAACTTCTGCTGGAACGAAGGGATGCCCGTCCTGGGGGTACAAAAGGTCACATGTCTGAACACGAGGTGAAAACTACTCTAATCATTGATACATATAGTTTAGATTAGGGTTGATTCTTTGAAAACAAGCAATTTGCTCAACCAAGAATATCCATAGGTTCTATTGTTGATCGATTACCATAATAGATTTTTTTCGAGAATAGCGAGGGGGGGGGGGGGGGGGGATCTTTTCCCATCGATTTTTATATTACTCGAGCAGCCAACAATGGTTAAGTGTCACATTACAAGGCGAGATTACACAAAACTGTGAATGATTAAGCCACACAGGGCATCTACATTAGGACGAGAAGAGGTAGTCACGCGGTGCGACCAAATACTAATGACGTCAGCAACGCAACATAGAACTTCAGGGGATGAAGTGATAATGGCATTGAACACGCGATCGTTCTGAACTTTCCAAAGGTGCCATAAGATTGCAGACGAGCAAAATTTCCAAGCCTCATCTTGCTCGCCCGCCGGGGAAGGGATGTCCCAAATCGAGGGGGAGGATGTGGTGTCGCAGCCCAGCCTACGCCAGGTGTCGGCAGCTGTGGTACACTGGAACAAGAGGTCTCATGGTAGTTTCTACCTCACCACAAGAGGCACAGAGGGGTGACGGGGCGCAGCCTTTTGTAGTGCAGGTTACCGCGCGTGCTAAGTCAGTCCGAGGCAGCAAGAAGGCAGAAGATCTTGATTTTGGCCGGGACCCTTGACCCCGAACTGGTGATGGTGGGGCCATCAAGGGTGCCTACCGGCTCGGTGGCGGCGTACGCATCACGAGAAGAAACTGTGAGTGTGTGCCCCACGCCATGGAGCGATTGTCTTGTTCGCCGTCAAGGGTTGTACCGGCGACGATGTCGAGGATGGCAGGAAGCTCGGCCTCGGCCACGGCCGAGAGACGGGGACGGAAGGTGAGGCCACCCAAGCATGCAGCAGCAACATAGAGGTTTGGGCGCAAGCAGTGCGAGAAGATATCGGGGAATGTGGTGGATAGTTGTGTGCCGTCGACCCAACGGTCAAGCCATAAGGAAGTGTGTACCCCGTCATGGACGGTGCAAGTCGAGATGGAGCAGTAAGTGTCTAGGCCAAGTTGAAGGATTTTTTTCTAAGTAACAAGGGAGGCCGAGACGTCGCCCATGTCCCAGATGTAAGAATGAAGAAACCACTCCTTCCACGTCAGTTGTTCCCTCTGGTGCAGTTTGTGCACGAAATTCATAAGGAGGACCAAGTTTTGCCTTTGTAGATCCCGCATTCTGAACCCGCCAACCTGCTTAGACAAACAAACTTTCTCCCAAGCCATTAGACAACGAGCCCTAAAGCATGAGTCTTTGCCCGTCCAAGAGAATGAACGGCGCCTCTTATCAAGCCTCAAGCGCACCATGGGGTAAAAGAAAAGAACACATTAAATAAGTTGCGAGGTTGTTTAAAACAACATTACACAAAACCAAGAGGAGCATTGCACATTTGCACTTCACCCGGAAGGGTTGGGGAAACCTGTAAACAACACACGAGAGTTGCTTGCGATTTGCGTGCAAATTGTACATTGCTCACCTGCCAAAAAAGAACACCGATGGGTTGCAGATAAGCCCGGTTCATCCACCGTTCGCTCAGCCCACGGAAGAATAGTAAAGCCCAGCACACAGTGTGGGCCCACGACGGCGAGTCCATCACGGCCACCGCAGCCGCCGTCCATCGCCGCGGCGGAAGCAGAAACCTCGACCACATGGCGCGCGCCCTCCTCCGCCGCGCGCTCTCCCTCGCGCCGACCGGGCCCCCGGCCTTCTCCTCCTCCTCCGCCGTCGCGCACCCGCGCTCCCCGTTCGACGACCGCCTCCTCCGCCTCCTGCGCTCCGAGATCTCCTACATCTCCGACCGCCGCCCTCCCTACCAGGTACCACCCCGCACCTCGCCCCCACCCCATTCCACTCCCGTGATCCCCGTCTCATCCGCCCGCCGCCCTCTCGCAGCCGCCGACGAGCTTCAAGTCCTTCGCCGTGGAGGACCGCCCGGGGGAGCAGTGGGTGCGCCTCCGCGCCGCCCACCGCGGCGGCACCGAGGAGATCAAGATCGACGCCACCATGTTCGACGGCGCCGCGGAGCCGGGCCCCGACACGCCCCTATTCGACCGGGTCGAGGCGCTCGAGCGGGGGCCGCGCCTCCACCTCAGCCTCATCGTCGAGGTCGCCCGGGCCGACCGCGTCCTCGGGTTCGTCTGCTCCGCCTGGCCCGACCACCTCACCGTCCGCCACGTGCTCACCCTCAGGGGCGCCGCTGCCGGTGCCGCCGCGGCAGGCGACCGCAGTGGACGAGACTTCATGTACGGACACCGATTGTTCAGTCAGTCTCTCTTGGCTGTGTTCTTAGATTTCTGTGGTCTCTGAATTTTGTGGCCTCGATGCTCCAGGAAGCTGCAGCCTGGGGAGAGGGAGGCGGTGAAGAAGTTCCTGCAGGAGAGGGATGTGGACGCCGAGCTCGCGGAGTTCTTGCACGACTATGTTGCGAACAAGGAGAAGATGGAGGTGCTCCGGTGGTTGAAGACGGTCGAATCGTTCGTCGAGAAGTGAGATACGGAGTTGCATTGCACGCGTGTTAGCAGGTGAGATTGTCATACTCATGCATATATGTTCAGAGTTGTGAGATGAATGACACAAGATAGTGTTGTCAGTCTTGGAACAAACTGAGCTTCTGATACGCTAGCTCGTAAGACAAGCTAGGAATGGACATACTTTCTATGTGGTAAGAAAGCATGATCATGAACTATAATAATACATGAGTAGTGGTAAGAAATAAGCCATCTGTGATAAGGTCACCGTTTCCATATTATCAAAGGAGTGTTCTAAATTTCTGAGCTTTATTCACGTCAGTGAAATATATTTATATTCGAGACCATGAACAATGCCTCGACTTCAATGAATTGCCTCCACTGATAGTACGCCGCAGTTACAAGGTGAAAGATGATTTTAACTTATTGTTTGACACAATTCAGTTACAGTCAATTACTCTAGAATCAGCTTTACCTTTTGTTTATGTGTGCTTATAGTGTAGATCGTGTAGTTTCTGAAATGGTTATCTCCAGGCCTTACATTCAAATGATGTCCACTCTTTACTTATAGCTTATCTATATATATATGTATATTTTTTATACATCCAAGATCGCCATCGTTAATTTCGGGCTAAGGCAATAGGTTAGCTCATCACCGGAACAAGAAATTGGGTACATTTACGTGCCTGGTTAACTTCCATTTGTAGCCGGTATTTGTATAGTAGCATTCACTCATATTCATCTCTTTATTGATGCCATAAATTTGTGAACCTCTCTTTGCATTTGCAGGGCCGCCCAGCTGGTATAAGCATGGTTGATTTTACATCATGTTACTCCCGGAACTGAGAATGAATCGGTTCCAGCAAAAGATGTTTTGCTAAACGGCCTGTGAATCATCCATCTCCTTAACACTTTACGACTTGTGCTTATTTCTGAAGAAAGTAGGTTACAGTTTGGCCACTGGGTTCTGTGACCGTGCAATCATTGTTCGATTTGGGGAGTTGCCGAGTTGCCTTGTTGGACTATTAATTGCATAATGTCTTTGTGGAATATAAACTAATCTGACTGGTTGCTCCACTGAAACACTACACATTTGTTCGCATTTTTGAAATATAAAATCTGTTTGTTTTCAGTTGTTGTGAGTCATTTTCTGATTTGCAACCTGGTCCATGGTCGTACTCATTTTATCGGGTTGCCCTAATTTACGTCAATAAAGGTGCCTATCCAGGGCCCTAATCTACATAGCAGCCCAAACAATCGATGCTACAAGTATCCCTATAACCATATCTGTAATTTGTTGGTGTTATTGGTTTTAAAAATTGGCCCACAAATGCATAAGCTATATTGATTATATTGTTTTGGGAGAACATGATTAGTTGGAGAGATGTCAAGCTTTTGGTATCTCCGTGATGAATGTAAAAGTGTCGGAGCTTCACTAGTTTTTTTCTGTGTAGAGATTATCAATGTAAATCAAGTGAATAATATAACTTTTTACTAAAGTTCAATCCTAATGGCCCTTTTATTCATAGGATTTTCTAGGATTATCAAAACACATGTATAGGAAAACCAAATATTCGAGTAGCATGTCTTCTCGACTCATACAAAGTTTGAATATTGCGAGAACTTTGATCGTGTGAAATAATCCTGTTGTGAGTCATGTTCTTTGTTTTTAGTTGTTGCGAGTCATTTTATTTGTTTTCACACCACAAGAGAAACTGTTAGGATTAGTTTTAGTGTCCAAGCGCCGTATGGACGCCTCCGTCCGGTCACGACTCTTTGCCCGTACGGACGGCTGTGTCTGTACAGACGTCTATTCCCTATGTCGGTTGCTTTCTATGTCAATTCTCACCTTGTATATATAGTCAATCCATCAATAAAGAGATCACAAGTTTGATTCATTTGCTCTTTCTCTCGTTTGCTCTCGATCAATTCCAACACGTTATCAGCACGCTCCCGCAGAGCGATGACCTCTGAGTTCGGCCAAGAATAGAGACTCAGTAAGTCTCAAACCAAAACAGAGCACTGAAGAAAAGAAGAAAGAACAATCCGGTTGAGATGACTGAAAAAACGAGTATCAAGACATCAAATCAATGCATCCAGATTGAAGTTCTTGACTAACTGCTACTACAAGAAACATCAGGTGATATTTACCTAATTCTTGTTCATGGCTACAAATATATCACAAAATCCTATAATCCTGCAATAATTGCACCCGAAAGAGTGGAGGTACCAACACAAACCACTCGACTCCTTGTTCAAAACAACAGGGGGAGATTTACGGACATAAAGCAGGATTCAACTTCTTGCAAGTAACAAAGAAAACTGAGGAAGAAACCCTCGGAATCAGTAAATGCAAGTCAACTTCACGTTGATAGACACCAAATGGGTAGTATACACCCAGTGGATGGAAAACAACCACAACCCAGCTCAATAGTGCACACAATGACTGGGAAATCGGAATACCTAGACTCGGCCGTATTGGGAGACCACGAAGAGTCACCAAGGGTAAACAAGATTTTCACAACCATATACATTCTGGAGAACATATAACTAAAAGCCTACAACTGTCGACATACATTTCTCAACCATGATTGCACACAACCTTTACAATGATCCGGATCCAAAGACCATGGCCATGGCAGAGTTTGAAACACACTCGCTTGGACTGGACTCAAATAAAGGATGCAATCCAATGAGAAATTGCATTGCCCAATATAGGAAGGCCACAGTGAAAACAATCAACAGTCAAATTCGTCGGAGTTAGCTTTACGCAATACTGTTTCAAACGATAGGGCCATTACATCCTCGAATAAAGCAAGTGGTTCCAGCTTCAAGGAACCGTCATCCGTTCTCGTGACATAACTGTGTGTTTTTCTTGTGAGCCCTTTTCCCTTTGTTTACCTGGTTCATCGGTGGTCCGGTTTCTTACTAACGACACGATTGATGGGACGGACCCAAAGGAGGCTGCTGGTGATGAAGGCACACATATATCTGTAGATGTTCCTTTGTAACAGCAATGCTAGTGCGGCCACTTGTATGGCACAAAAGAATCACGGAACATGTCCCTGTACAGATACATATACTCCAAGATAACTAATACAAGTTTAGTGTTATATTACCTAATGTGCAAATGTGTGATGGAAGGTATACACAAAAGGAATACCTACACCAGTTTTCGTCCAAGAACAGATAAGAGCAACAAGGTGGTGAGTCAATAGCAAGACATGTAGCATAAGGGTTCACGCAGTTACCCAAAATTCATTCTCCGGATACAAGTGGAATCAATTTTCGATAACTTGTCTCAATGGCAGTACAAATCATCTATTTATGCAGTTGATAGATGTAGAGAACATATATTCATGTGTCACTTGATTCGGACATATGGATTCACTATGGGAAACCCAATTCTGAATCCAAATATAAATCGCAACATGCATATTGTAAACTTATTAAGTCACCTCATGACTTACAATAGTTGGAACAAGTTTGGTACAACCGACTTAGTGAGTTCCTTATACAAAAGGATTACTCTAACAATGATGATTGCTCACAAGTGTTCATCAAGAAATCCTAAAAAGGGTATTCATAAAATCAGTGTATGTTGATGATTATAACATTACTCGAAACACACAAGATATTGATGAACCATGTAATCATCTAGACGGAATCTTAGATGAAGGATGTAAGCAAAATATCAATCTTTGCTTTAGCTACAATTTGAGCACCTTCACTCAATAAATATGATACATTATTTTGCCTGTATCCAGAAATTATTGGAGAAATTCAAATAATGGACAAGTCATATCCATCCAAACTCTATGTTATTCAATCTCTAGACGTAGTGAAACATAGATTCATATCAGGGAGGATGGAGAAGCGATGTTGGGACATAATGTTCCAAATCTCTGTGCCATATTGGACCTAACACTAGTGACAGGAACAAGAGTATCTTTCTGATATCTCCAAGGCATCAAATATCTTGACCTATTTGTTATTTCAGAGAAATCTAAACTCCAATATCTTTAGATGCGCTGATACTAGCTACTTTTATGATCCCCATAATACTAGATCACAGATGGGCTTCATGTACCTACATTGTGGGTTTGCCATTCCAATGATGTCTACCAAACAGACTATAGTGGCTACAACCACCTATCATTCCTAAATACAAGGATTCACATCAAATTATGTGGATTTACGGACTGATAAACCACATACAACATCATGTGGTATTGGTTCAATTGAATCACCAACTATTATCTACAAAGATAATAATACTTGTGTTGCTTAGATGCAAACTGGTTATACAGAAGCAATATCACTAAGCATATTGCCCCTGAATTGCAAGCATCAGGGGAGTCTCTCCTGAATTATAACATATTCAAACATTATATTACACTCTTTTTCCCTTTATGAGTTTACTCTCATGATTCTCATCAAAGTTTTTAATGAGATAATATCAACACAAGAATATGCCATACCTCATATTTTCCCCACCGGGGTTTTTAAGGGATGTATACAAGACATATCAATTGTCCTCTAAACATACCAATGAGTTTTATCCTTTCGAGGTTTTCTCATATAAGTTGTCCAAGAGACAATTACCATTATATGTTGTATCATTTTTTTTTCCACTGGGGTTTTAAGGAGTTTTAACAACATATCAAGTACTATTCTCCTCACATTTTTTTCCAAAGGGTTTTTGGGGGAGAAATTATCAACTTCAAACATCATATGTCATACTTTCTGTTTTCCCCACCGGGGTTTTTAAAGCAACTATACAAGGCATATTTATTGTTCTCTAAACTCACTAATGGGGGTTTTCTTCCTAAGGTTTTCTCATATGAGCTAGCTCTAAATGAGGTGTATTAGTTGGGTCAAATACGTGGGGTTGAGTTGATCCATTAGAGAGGCTGCATGTGCATGTACTCGGTTAGTGGTCTAGTTAGTTGTGCAAGTGAGAATGTGTTGTTAGGAGAGTGAGTTTAGGTTCATGCGGGTGTGTGTCCTACCCGTGTGTTTTCCCTTTAAATACCCTTGTAATTAGTTAGAGTTAAAATAGAGAAAGTGAGGCAGAAAAGGTGCAAGTTTGTGTCGTGCCAATCTCCAGTGTAGTCTTCATCTTCTACCTTTGCATAAGTCCTGAGCGGCTGAGCCAACATAAATATTTAAAGTTATCAAAAATGTAGTTAAAAGAGCGTGTGAGTGAAAAATTCCAAAAAAAACTTACAAGATATAGGTAAAAACCACTTCCTCGTCAGCCCTTACCACACCGCCGCAAGAGATGAGTAGCCTAGTATCGGAATAGCCGGCTACCAGCCCTTCCCTACGTGGCAATGAGGGAGGCGGCTCGTGGGCCGCTGAGCAAGCTTCAGATCTGGGTTCGTGGCCGCTAGAGAAGAAGAGGAGGCATTCAAATTCTATGAAGTCGGTCTTAAAGTACAATAATAAGAAAGATATCCTACAGTTTGTCATCTACTGCTTGATGAGAAATATAAACGAAACGCAAGCCCTAAATTTATCAGTATGCACAGTGTTGTGCGTATTGATGAGAAATGGTTCAACAAGACAAATACAAACATGAATTATTATCTGCTAGCTAATGAAGAAGATGCTATGAGACCTATTCAAAGGAAAAATTGTATTGGAAAAGTCATATTTCTCAATGTTGTTGCTAGATCAAGATATGGCAGTGAAGGCAATATGACATTTTCAAGGAAAATAGGTGACTCACCATTTGTTAGAGAAGTTCCAGCAGCAAGAAAATGTGATAATAAGCCAAGAGGGACATTGGAGACCAAGTCAATCACAGTGAACATGTATAGTTTTTTTTTTGAATTTGTTGTACAATGAAGGTTCGAATTTGTGAATTGTGAACTAGGTAAATTGGTTAAATACTCGTATATTTAAATGTTGTCAACTGCATATTTAAATTTTATTTAGTGACACTTTCTGGTGGCAATATCTCTATGCCAAGCACCCATGAAAGTGCAAATGTTATGGCGCGTCAAGAGGAAGAGTAAGAAGTGGAAGGAGAGAGTGGCGGACCTAAGATTTAGCAAAGGGTATGCCGACGTTTTGCGAATATTTTTCCTAACCTAGGTCCACGCGCTATTTTTTGCCATGATTTTAACACTGATTTTTTCTTAGAATATACAAAACAAATAGCGATTTAAAATATGAAAAATGATTTAAAAATGTTTTTTAATAAAAAAGTATTTTTTTTACACATGCACGGTCGACAAGGAAGTTCTAATTTTGAACTAAATTCTCGCCGTCACGGGCCAACCCTAAATTTCCAAAGCATTCTACCCTGAGATAAATATCGATGTTGCCCTGGCAACCCTACACAACACAGTCACATTGTATTAAAATAAATAATAAAATATGTATGAAATTTTGTAACAAAAATATTCCGCGGGCATATGAAAATTCAGCGTAAAATCAGCTAGCCCATATGCTACTAAAACGGGTGTAGAATTGTCCCAACGTGCCAATAGCTAAATATTTCCTTTGATTAGTCATCCTAACTTTTATTTTAGGCCTGATTTTCATCATACTAATCAAGTCAAATCCATTAGCAAAATAGCTACGTGCATGGTACATTTAGGCTTACACGCCAGACCAAAGCCCAGATCTTAATAAAATAATAAGCACAAGGAAATTAGTGGCCTAATGCCATGCACTAAAAATTTACTAACGTACAAAGATAATCAGCCCAGGTCCATGAACGAGACATGCATGGCCGCGGGCTGCATGCATTTGCCATTAGGCATTAGCTAGCCAAGATTAAACAATTAAAAACGAATCTATATATGTGTAGGTTGGGCCGCGCAGGGTATGACGTGCCCAACCGGGCATACCCTGTAGGTCCGCCACAGAGATCTGAAATTTTATGGCTAGTATAATACTATTGTCTAGGGCTTCTAAATTACGCATTAAAGATTTATTGCATATATGTTTCTATTTTTATTATAATAAGTGATTATATAAAATATAAATGCGTCTGGACAAGTTTGATTTTTTACATCAAAAATATTTTCATGTTTTAGAGTTCGTCCGGTCCAAAAATAAATCGTTCTTCGCCGCTGATACCAATGTCAATGGCCATCTAGAAATTGTTTGGTTGGTGATGGCCGATGGAGAAGATATCTAGTGCTCCCAGAATTTAGGGTGCTACCCGTCCTACCACAAAAAAAAAGTCAAATTAAAATGTTTCAAAAAATTATACAAAAAATTATGGATGTTCACAGTGTATGTTTGTACAACTTTCAAAAATTTCAGCACCAAACTCGAAATAACATTGAGAAACAAAAAAGACAAATTTGGCATGAATAGTGTCATTTTTGGTTTTTTGTCTTTTTTGACACCCATTACATTATTCATGTCTGATTTGTCTTTTTTTTCTCAATGTTCATTTTGAATTTGGAGCTCAAACTTTTGGAGATTGTACAAACATACCTTGTGAACATCGATAAATTTTCGTAGAATTTTTTGACACATTTTAAAATGTTTTTTGTGGTAGGACAGGGAGCAACTACCACTGTTTTTTCGTAGAATTTTTTGAAACATTTTCGTAGAGTTTTTTGACACATTTAAAAAAAATTGTGATAAACATTCAGGGGTGGGAGCACTAGATACTTCCTCATGACCGATGGTGCCTACCACTGACTTGCATCCCAGATCCAGCTGATCTCATCACATAACGGCTAGTTCCACTCCCCAACTGTTGGGAGCCAGCACCAAAACAAAACCGTATTCCCTCCACGCTTCTCTCGCTCACACTACTCTCTCGCCCGCTCCCCTGCATACTACATACTGTTCGACTGCTCGCCGGCGCAGCGAACCTCGCTCTGCACGGGCTAGCTTTGACAGCAATGGGGTACACGTACACGCCAACGTACTACTCGGGCCTGCAGGACACCATCGCGTCCGTCTGCAAGTCCATCTTCAGCCGCCCCGGCCGCCGCCTCACGACCGACCAGGCCGCCGCGCGCCGCCACGCCGATGCGCTCAAGTGGCAGCAGGAATCCTTCCACCGCATACTCCACCTCTCCGCGCTCCACCGCGAGGGCATCGTGCCCGCCGCCGACGTCCACGCCTTCCGCGCCTCCCTCCTCGCCGCCCTCGCTTCCCCATCCTCGCCGCAGAACCCCGACCATCCGCCAATCCTCCGGGACAAGCTCCTCTTCCTCCAGGAGCTGCTGCGCGCCAAGTGCGTCTCCCCCGCCGAGTTCAACGCCGCCAAGCGGCCCATCGTGCGGCGCCTCGCCGCTCTCGGGGTCGCCGCCGACTGCCCCGACGCGGACGTTGTCAAGCCCGGGGAGGAGTGGGCGGAGATCGACCTCCGTGACCCGCCGGCGCCGCCCGCCGCCTCCGACAAGCCCAAGCACATGGGGTTCGTCTCGCCGTGGAAGAGCCGGGGCGGCAAGGACGCGAGCCACCTCTCCTCGAGGCCGCCGCTGGCGCCGGTGGACCAGAACCACCACGCGTCGGTCCTCATGGCCGAGATCTCGCCGGCGGAGGCCACGCCCGCCTCTGGGAAGCCCGAGAAGGGGAAGAGGCGGCATCTGACGGCGATGTTCCACGGCGGCGGCGAGAACAAGGAGCCCGCCGCGGCGGCGGAAGGCGCCGAGGAGGAGAAGGGCTCCGTGAAGAGCAGGAAGAAGAGTTCTTGGGGGTTCGATGGGCTCAAGAAATGGAAGAAGGCAGGCGGTGGCAGCGGCAGTGAGGATGCCACCGCCGGCAGCGAGACCGCTCCGCCGCAGTCCTCGTACAGCGAGTGCAGGCTTGAGGCCAGCCCCGCCGTGGCCGCCAGCCCGGACGCCAAGAGGGCCAAGAAGAAGAAGCTTCATGCCGGCAGCGGCGATGTCTCTGCTTCCGATTTGGCGAATGACAAGGTACTGTAAATCAATGTCTCTGCTGAAGTTGTCGAATTAGATGCAGACAAGAGTATTCAGCAAATCAGCAGCATTGGCTTAATTAATCACATCTCAGAAGGTGTGTGAATGTCAACTGAATTTTGAGCGTTTGTATTTGAACTTTCCACTGAAGGTTTTGGTGGAGGAGACAAAGAAGGAGCTCTCAAGGATCCAGGCCGAGCTATCATCGACGAATCGAAACCTCAACTTCTCGTAAACCTCGAAAACTCTTTTTTGTTCTTGGAAGGCAATTGTAGCTCTTGTTTGATGTGCTAAAAAATGACGTTTCTTGGCAATGCAGGGACCAGCAGATTGAGGCCATCTCAACAAAGCTCCCAATGGACAAGTCCGACCTCAACACATTCTTCCCAAAGTACATAAATCAACAATTCCCCACATTCAGGCATAACTTCGTGTTTTCGTAATTCTGATACGGCAATCTTTGTATCTGTGCTGTGCAGGGCATGGTGCGACCAGCACGGAGCGGGTG
The DNA here is from genome assembly GCA_947311845.1 of Poa pratensis. NCBI lineage: Eukaryota > Viridiplantae > Streptophyta > Magnoliopsida > Poales > Poaceae > Poa > Poa pratensis. Next base: position 46,111,781 of record CAMZMU010000077.1, on the reverse strand, counting down.
TTATCGACGCCGCACAGAAGGAGTTCAAGGGGCACGTCGAGGAGATGGAGAAGCAGAGGGAGGATGATGGAGAGGGCTGGGCGGCCGCTTTCGAGGACGACAGCTTCAACACCAGGGCCTTCTCCCAGCCCCAGTCGGATGCCAGGGGAAGAAGAGAGTTCAGGAGAGCCTTGACAGTGAACATTTCACCAACCCTTTCTACGACGAGAAGAACCCATTCCTGAACCAAAGTTACAACTGATACAGCAATACAGCTGTGTATGGTTATATGGTTATATAGAGGCAGTGGGAGTCTCTCCCACTGTCATAAAAGCTTCAAAAAAAATATACAGCTGTGTATGTATGTAGCTTGGGTCTTCTGAGTGAGTTAGAGAGCATTTATCTTATGGTTCAATTGTTATATTGGACCTAACTGTGTTGTACTATATTTTGAAATAACTTGTGTTTGTTAAGTTTGTATTTGATTCGCGCATTTTAGCAGTAATGATGATCATTTCAACTGCAATGTGGCACAACATTACTGGACGGCATTCCAATTGGGCAAAGTCAAAAGATTTGTGACTCTCAGTATTGCAATCGAATTATATTTCGAGCACTTGTACTTCAACTTTTTACTGATATTGGAGGCAGAGCTTGCAGAGAGAATCCAATATGATATTTAGCTGCTGCACTTCAGCTCCTGAACAGTTGCCTGTAGCTCAGATCCTGATAATAAACTTCAACTTTTTACTGATATTGGAGGCATAGCTTGCAGAGAGAATCCAGTATGATATTAAGCTGCTGCACTTCAGCTCCTGAACAGTTGCCTGTAGCTCAGATCCTGATAATACAGTCCGGCTATGCAATCCCTTTCCTACACACTCACATCTTAATAAACACATGGTTTTCCTCCAAAAAACCAGCAGCAGCACAGGGCTATTACATATCACGAGAAGAAAACCATATCGATATTGTGCTGATGCCTTACAAGCCTGACATTAAAATTGTTTCAGACTCCGCCATTGTGTAAAGAATACTGCTCATTTAGCAAAACTATTACTTGGAAGAACTTATTGCTGTCTGGACATCAAGGCAATACTTAAAATGAAGGAAACAGCGGGCAATCTCGGTTTTACTGGAGCTAGTGGAACTTGTCTCGTCCAAGCCTGTGAAGATGGTAATTGATGGTCTGGGCTCCATTCTTCGGCTTCCCCTTCTGTGATCGAGCAACAGAAGTAGCATATTAGGAAATGGAAGAAGAATGGCTAGCTTGAAGTAATAACATTCATTCAGAGAACTAAAAGTGACCTGAGCCTGAGTACAGGCGACCAAGAGCTCCTTCTGCCTAATGCACTTGTCATCGTTCTGCTTGTTCAGGGCGAGGCAGTTGAGGAAGGAAGTCATCTCAATCATACAAGGCTTGACAACGCCGCCCAACTTCTTCGGGTTTATGTACAACCCACCAGCCTTCCGACCCATTCTCACTTTGAAATGTGATTACTGCTCTGTAGTAATAGCAAGGTGGTTAACTCACAGAGGTACTATAAGAAATAAATGTCTACAGGAGAAATAATGCAAGCAGCAATGTGAGAAATGAATTGTCTGGACCAAACATCTGGGGAAAAGCATATGGCGATATTTTACTAGGTAGCGAATGTAGGAGCAACCGAGTCATTCCTTCAATAATCTTGAGCTGTAAAATTTTGCTTTCAAAGACATGAGCAGTAGTATCATATATGTACTAATTTTTTTTATTACGACAGTAGCAGCGACCATAGCATTATTGAAGGAACAACCAAAGAGGACACACCATCATACTAGAAACAAAATAGCATGTGCTCATCCCTGTGTTACCATTGGGTTAAACGACTTGAAAGTCTTCAAAGGAGCAATCGGTCAAACAGGTGATGCTTGCCGGCAATCTTTCCTGATTAGGGACCGGCAACCAGGGGCAGCTGCTACACGGATTAGATTTTGGACCTTGCTGTTCTAAGTGTGATTACTTCTGTGTAATAGCAAGGTGGTTAACTCACAGCCAGTATAAAAAATGCACACAGGACAGGAGCAATAATGCATAGACAGACAAGCAGCAACGCGAGAAACGAATTGTGTGAACCAAACATCTGGGGGAAAAGAGTAGAGCATATTGCGATGCTTTACTAGCTAGCTTGTGTAGGAGCAACCGAGTTGTTCCTTCAATAAGAACTGGAAGATTTTCCTTCCAAAGAAACATCCTAGTACCATATATGTTATGCATAGATAGATGTACCTAATTCGCGGTTACGACAGTAGGCAGCAACCATAGCATCATCTAAAGAACAACTGAAGTGGACACGCCCTAACACTAGAACAACACTGCATGTTCATCCGTGCACTACCGCTTGGTGAAAATGACTTAATTCTTCAACCGAGCAATTCGATTGAACAGGTTGTGTGCGCCGGCAAGCTGTCCGGATCAGGGACCTGGACCAGTGGCGGATCTAGGTGGTGTGCCGTGCCGGACGTGTACCAAGAAATCGTGAAGGTCCCCTAGTGGGATTAAACTAAGAGGAAACATACCATGAGTTTATAGCACCAAAAAAATCAGAACACATGCTTCAGTTCGTATTATGCATCTAGTGATCTAGTCACAAAAAAGGTCTACGAACATGGTATTTCTGTTACCTTTTTCTTGACTTGATTGCTGCAGATTTTCTAAACCGAACTTCAATTAACCTGCAATAGGAGAAAATGGATTAGGATTTCAGACCTCTCTGTTCTAGGGTTCAGAGGAGAGAAGAGAGATGCACCACAGCAGAGACCGGAGAGGGCAATTACCTGCAGGGATAGGAGGGGTAAATGAGGGGATGCGGGAGCACGGGCTATGGGGTGAGGAGAAGACGCGGATGGAAGGTTACCTGCGCCGTCGTCGCCGCCGCCGTCCCGCTCGTCCTGCGCGGAGCTCTGACTCGGTGTAGAAGAAGCGGGGCAGAGGAGGTCTATTTCGGAAATGTGCAAGCAGACCATCTCCTGTCCCTCTATTTCCGATCCAACGGCTCAGACGTAACATGGCAGCGATTTGGGCCAAAACTAAGGGGCTTGACTGAGAGCATCCCACAAAGTTCATACACGGCCTTCTTTGATTCACAGGATTTCCTAAGGAATTTTGTTGGATTTGGACATGTGGAATTTTTCCTTTTAAAGGTATTTGATTCACAAGATTGTAACCGAACTAGTCCTGTAACAAATGAGTTGTGTACTTTCAAGGGAAAACTAACATGAGCTTGGACTTCATGGAAAATTCCCGCGTCTTATTCCTATGCCAGTAGGATTCCAGTGGACAGGGCAAGTCAAGTTCATCAAAATAGAGCGGTCTAACATTTCCGGCCCTTGTAGGAAAACTGCATAACGGTTGGATTTTCGGTGGACCTATTTAGGTGCCCTTTTTCCCCAATGCACGCCCAATTCTTAAAAGATTTACCCACCATTGTTGACTTTAAAGAGTTTTTTTTATTTCTCAATCCCTCTAATGATTTTTTCATCTTCGTAAGAGAAAAGAGAGAGGAGATCTAAATTTACTTTTACACCAATCAATCAATCCTCTATGTGAGGGGAAGCTATTGGATCAGGATCTTCGAGTTATTCGTTGATTCCACCATTGTTCTTTCTCTCATATTTCTCCATTTATCATTAGTTGCTTTTATGTCTTCTAATGGGCAGGTCATCTACCACAAATTAAGCACGTGGGAGAATAAATGCACATCATACAGAATACATGCTTACACGGACACAGCGCCATGTCACCTATGCCATGTCATATAACAGGATGATGTCAGTGTTAATGGTGTTGTCCATTAAAATTGAGCGCCGGTAATCCGTTAGGAATCACAAAAATATTATTAACCATGCAGTTTTCTCGTGGTTGATGCGTACCCATCTACCACATGTTTTTTGAACCGTGCTAGACTGATCTGTCACACCGCTACTATCACGGTATACTTTCTGTGTTACAAACTATTTTAGACATGAAAAAAGTCTCTTCTAACACGAAAACTGGGTCCACCTTTTTTCAAGTATATCTCGTACCATGAAGCATCATTACTTAGAGGGTCCCACCAACATACACGCCAAGGGACCCACCTCGACCAAGCCTGGACCAGGAAACTCGAATACCGGAGCCTCCACGCACCACCCAGTAGGAGGCATGCGACCCAGGAGGAGCCGTGCCTTCCAGGGCTGGACACTTGCTCATCGGTTTTTTTTATCATGTGCAATTGTCTGATATATATACTAGTGTTGTGACTTCTCTTCGTAGTGCACTGCTAGTAAAAATAACAATTTGTCAATCCTCACATGTGTTGAGGTGGTTTTTATCTTTTGGTCATGTAGATCGTAGGTTGGAGCCATGGTCAGAAACACACAAGCATACTTGGTGAAAATGTTGTTCATCAATTTCATCTTGAAGTACATTTGAGGGACATACATGCTTCCTTGAAATAAAAGAAAATAACTGAAAGTAACTTCTGGTGCATGCGTGCATATACGGTGTACGCTAAGGGTCTACTGAAGCGGTGTTCTGGTTTTAAATTGTGTATGTGTGAGGTCGAGGCATATGGTTTTGATCATGGTCACCCTAGCATCGCGTAGGTGTAGCGATACTTGTCACCAAAAAAGGGGCTTCAGAGTGATCAGTGTATTTTTCTTGTAAGGCTTGATGAATAATATAATAATAAAACCCGTGTGTATCATTTTGAGGTAGAGTTGAGGGCTTCAACTTCTATTCCGAAAAAAAAAATGTAGTGTGAAAGGTCGGTGGATTGCTCATAGAAACATCTCTATAGGGTGTAAATATATATGAACTACGACATATGCAGGCACCCGGCCATAACTGATGCCACAACCACCTTGATACCGAAACTTTATAAATTGATTCTTCCGGACCCGATCTCAACTTGCATGTGTTTCGCTTTGTGAGCTTCGATGTATACATGAGTGCCAGAAGTGTCTTGTGTTTATGTGCTTAGTTGTCGATCTGGTTCGTGGGATTTGGAGGTGACAGGAATTTGGATGTGCGTAGATTGTGGACAGCATGTATCGCTTATTCCAGGAAACCGTCTAGGCATATGTAAAGTACCTCGTTTTCTACATTGGGATTGGGGACTTCCGGACTTGGGGTGATACCAAGGTTTCGGTTACCGGCCGGAATTCCGTGGAATTCCGCGGTAACCGGATTTCTCGGACCCCCCCGGAATTTGCATATCTCGGATGAAAAATCTCGGATTAGTCAAATTTGAAACAAATTTGTGCTCGAAAAATTTAAATTTTGAAAAAATTCGATGTTTTAAGTTTAAATCATGAATTCTTGCCGAAATATTGGGCCGGTTACCGGCCGGTATTTTCCGGTAACCCCGGTTACCGGAAATACCGGGCCCCTCCGGAATTTTTTTTGAACCGGTATCCGAAACCTTGGGTGATACACGAACTGAGAGAGTCACTTTATGCGGTCCGCGTATATCGTCTGAGCTCTTATTTAGCACAAATGCAAACACCTAATCTAGAGCTGATAACTACGGAAGCTTAGGAGTTAGGAAGTGTTGTGACAGCTCCATTGCGTATCAGCTTCGCTCAATCTCCTGGACCCACTTGGGCCACTTCACGCCTCAAATCGGTAATTGTAAAAATGTGGTTAGCTAGCATATTCCGACTCTAGCTTATACTCCTATATGAAATCAACCAACAAGACCATGACATGTGTTTTTAAAATTAGATCACGAGAACATGTAAATTACCAAAGAAAAACAAATTCACTAGCAGAATCACAATTATTCAGAGAACAATTTTATAAGCTGCCCCATTAACATTTCCAGCATTGTGCGTGCTCGAGTTACTCCCTAGCCAAACAAGTAGAGGGACATCTTGTTTAAACAAATTGAATGAGCGCCGATATAGGATTTTTAAAGTTGTCTTTTACTCCATCTCTGTATATTGCCAACTAATCTAAACAAAGCCTCTGGACTTCGTAGTGAGTTGGAAATCATGCACCATATCTTTTATTTTGTTGCTGATCGTGTTGTACTTATGATGGTTTCAATGGAGTGTTATACTACACGGAAACGGGACAGCAACACGCTCTGTCGTACGTACTCCTACGTAAGCCCTCTCTCTCTCTCTTTCTCTGGACTAGGGGTGTAAATGGATAGGATAATTTCCGCACCGAATCCGTTTTAAAGAATCCATATCCGGTTCCGAAGAATTTGCCGGATAAGGATATCCAATTCCGAAAGAACTGAACACCCGGATACGGTATAGGATATGGTATGAAAAATAGCATCCGAATATGGATTATCCGAATATTACTTAGGATTATCCGATGGTTATAATCCGAATAATCTGATTTTCTACCGAAATGTCTAAACTAATAGAGCACAATTTGTATTTAGTGAGTTGTGGAGCTCATTTGTTGAACAACGACTCCCTTGCATGGTCATTCTACATACTATGGAGCATAACTTTGTTAGATTATTATTTTGTTGAGCTATTATTTTTGGTTATGTGGCTTGATGATATACATTGCGCATACCGATCCGACTAATTTTCTTTCCGCCCCGAATCCGCTCCGTTTCCGTTCCGAATCCGTGATTATATCTATCCACCCCCGAATCCGCAACCGTTCATTATCCGATCCGATCCGAATCCGAGAAAAAAATATGGTAAAGGATATGGTAGAGGTAAAATCCGATCCGATCCGATCCGTTTACACCCCTACTCTGGGCACGTACGCTCCAACCATACGAGTCGATCGGGGATCGAGGACCTAGAAACCTTGTACGTCACGAACCCGAACCGTCCTCCCTCCAGACTCCAGTCCGAGAGGAAACTTGATCGCGGCGATGGCGGCGCTCCGGCTCGCGGCCAAGCGGCTCGCTCTTCATGCATCCGTCGTCTCCCCGGCGGAGGAGCTGCTGCTGCTGCCAAGGATCAGCCCGCCCGTGTTGTCTCGACGGCGGTTTACCTCCGGCGCACAAATCAGCGTCAAGAAGGTACGTAGTCGTGACGGGGTCTCTCTCTCTCTTTCATGCATATTTTCCCAACCAACACGATGCTTTTGAAGCAAAACAAAGTCGAGATATCTCGGTTTTTCTTTTAACCCAATAGATATAGCTCGGGTTTTGCCAAACGAAAAGCCATAACTAAACATGATTAGCTATAGTCTCTGCCACGTACTAATAACACCTAAATTTATAATCTTCCCCCACTTAACTGTATATATATTGTATCTTTTCGTGGGGCTGTAATATGTACTCAATCTGTCCCCTTTTATAAGACGTTTTGGCAAGCCAATTAATCTTGTCAAAACATATTGTAAAAGGGGAGGGAGGAAGTAGTACTTTTGATAGGGTTGGCCGTTGACTTAAAGGTCGTGCTAGCTGCATAACGTTATGATATATATACCTCACTTCTCTAATTCCCGATGAAAATCTCAAGCCCATGTTTGTGTGTCGCCAGCATCCTTGTGCAACATTAGACCGCGGCGAGAAAGAGCATTTCGCGAGCAGGGTGACGCTCCTTGACAAGAAGAAGGAGGAGCTGTACGACCTGCTCGCGGTGGTGGAGAGGAACAAGAACTACATGGTCGGCTCCGTGTTGAGCCGCCATCAGAACAGGGTTCTGCTCCAGAACCTCTCCGTGCAGGTCGACGTTCGACCCGATGACACGGAATGGTACCATCTCTCGAACCATAGATTTAACTAGAAGGGTAAGGCGCGCGTTGCCGCGTCCAATTGATATTGACTATAACATGTCTTTTGTATTCAATGTGTGAGAATAACTTCATTATCTATAAGATTATTATTTTTACTTTATCATCTTTATTGTCTAGCAATGTATTTTTTTGTCACAAAGCAAATTTATTTCACACAAAACATTACTTAAATAAAATAATTAAATATATAGATATATGTCTTGATAGATTTTAAGATAACAAAGTCACGACTCCACATGAGTATCATTCGTCACTGGTATTAAAAAAATGCGCACACACATATTCAACTATGTTATACATGAAAATGTCACTTTTCTATACCAAAAAGATTTTAAAAACAACTATTACTATGAGAAATTCTAATGTCATTCCCAAAACTTAGAAAAAGATACTGTCAGACTGTAAAGATAGTTGACTCGATGGAACACTACCAAGCTGTGAAACAAAACAAAAAACTTCATGGTATTTCCTTGAGAGAACTCTTTAAGAAAATCATAATAGACTGAGAATTAGGAAAATTGTTAACAAATAGTGGACATGTTTTTCAAAATAATAGATTGAGAATTAGCAAAACCTTGTAGAAGACATCGTTTGTGCAACACTCGTTTTCACGCCCACGTTGTTACGGGGAAAACCCTAAATCTAGGTCTCCCATATCGGATGATGGTGGCACGTGGCGCCAGGAGGGAGAACTGCGTCGAGACGCACATCGATAACAGCGTGTCTCGACGGTGTGGCACAACGGGGTCTCAGCGGCGGGCCCGTGCTAATGGACACGCGTAGGACGGTGGCGTTGTCTCACGTCGTCGACGACATGTCTGGCAAGGTCAATGCGTTGATCTCTACTCAAAATTGGTAGGCGGAAAAGGGAGGTGACGACTTATAGAGTGTACGCAGACTGTGCCATTGAGAGGTTAGTGAACCGGTTTATGTTCCCGTCTCGTCTTTGGTCGGTTTCGTGAGGCCTCCGGTTTAGATGGTGTGCGTTGGTGTGAGATTAGGATACTTGGAAGCGACCAGGACCATCCTATTATTATTTTAAGGTGTTGCATTGGATATCGCTAGGAAGATGGCTTTGATCGACTAATGTATTTGTTTTGTCAGACTTTGTTTAATAATATAATAAAAAGTTGTATGCTTATTTTTATGCGTTGCAAATTCACGTCATGAACATAACGTATATCTACTATTCTCAACGCGAATGGATGGTTATAACATGATGGTGTACGACTGAGTCCATGCTAAAAAAAATCTCTTTCTGCGCAACCCACCACACACCTGCCAAGCTCCCGATACCATGCAGAAAAGAAAATTTTCACAATCTGAAACGTGGGGCCACAAGCACCGAGAGCTCTCTATTTTTAGGGATTTTTCACAACATAAAAAGTGGGGGATTTTTTTTGCCTCCGTTTACTATGGGCTTTGATTATTTGCAAAAAAATTGCCCCACTTTTTTGGGACTTTGATCATTTTCCCTTCTGAATTTTCTTCAATCCTTCTATATCATCTGATTACGTGAGGCAACACCTCCGGACAATAATGCCCCGTCTATTCAATAGAGGATATGCTCGTCCTACCGCCGCTTTGCTGCTCCCTCTAAGTCCGGAGAGATCCTCCTCCTCCCACTCAACCTCGGCTCTCTCTTCGAACCCCACCGCTTCCACCTGTACATATGAACCCCTTCCGGCAGCCTCGAACTGCGAACACTTCCAGCAGCCTCCAACTTGAACTGCGTCGTCCTCTCCCTAGGAGTCTCCCGCTCCCTCCCTTGGCAGCGCTGTTGTAGGCGGCGAGCAATGCCGGTGCGCAGTCGAGCAAGAGATGTGCTTGAGGGCAGTACCGGAGCCGCCCAAGCATGGGGCCTAGATGTGTTTTGCCAGCTTCGACGGCTCGGGCGACGACCGAACTCTAACACCGAGGTTTTCGCGACAACCGTCGTGACAATCGAGCACCGAACAGAGGACGAGGTCAGGGATGGAGCATCGTTGGGGAACAGCGCGGCACCGCAAGCTCTCCATATCTGTGTCGGGAGTGGCGAGCGCTACTGGTTCGGCTCGATCCAGGAAAACTACCAAAAGGGAAATTTCGTCATTGGCAGCCTGCCAGGGGCAAATTATAAAAGTACAAAGAAAAGTGGGCAAAAATAAAATACAATAGGGCAAATAATCAAAATCCAAAGTAAAAAAGGGGCAAAAAAATTCTCCAAAAGGTGGGGCCACGATCAAGGAGAGCACTTCAATTAGGGAGCTTATAGTAAGTGGGGCAAAAAATAAAATTTCCCAAAAGCTGGGGACACAATCAAGGAGAGCTCTTCAATTTTAGGGATCTTATTATTTTGAAAGATAACTATGTGTACTACTGTACGTGCTCTAGAAGTTTTGTAAAAAAATTGTATTTTGAGCTACACAAAAAATAGATATTTTAAGTGTGAAATGGAATTATATTTCCTTTTTAAGAGCCACAATTCTTAGTTTTGTATAGTTGGGAATACCAGTTTTTTCACTGAATTTTTTTGCAAATACAAACAAAACATGTGTATGTATTCAACAATTTTTTTGTATAGCTATGAACTATAAAATAAGATCTGAGTGGGTTCCACCATGATGTGTTGTCCCTTCCCCATTGGAGGACATGTGAAGCAAGGAGAGGGCAAGAATCTTAGGGAGCTTAGTATTTGTAGAGATTTGATACTTTTCTACAGGAGTTTATATGTATATGTCATAGAGATTCAAAAAAAAAACAAGAGTTTATATATATGATTGTTGACTCTTACTTATACCATCTGATGACTGGCCCTATAGGCGACTCTATCGGCGGTCTCGTCTGATGGTCCTCGGCAGTGGCGGAGCTGCACATACACTATGTGGTCAAGCGACAACACAAAAAATTGGAGAGTAATAAAGCCCCAGTTATAAATACACCATAAATGACCACATAAATCATAATTTTTGACATCAGTGTAGTTTATTTTAAGCTTTGACATCACTAACTGCTACCGCTAGCTCCGCCACTGGTCCTCGGCACCCGGTTTACACTGTTCTAGCTGGCTGGCATTTTTTTTTTTTTTGAAACGGGCTGGCTGGCATTTACCTTGCTGAGAAGACCAGGAACCGTGACAAGCTCGATGGCTCCTCTGACGTTCCGGAGAAGGAAATTACCTCCCTGCAAAGATAAGAGATACTATGATATTTCTATATACTAATATTCATTGAATGTAATGACCTGGGAACACATGAAGTTGCTAGTGCTCTATGTGTAGTATATGATCTTTGACAGATCGTTTATTCCGTGATTTTGAGAAGCTTATATTAATTGCTGTCTTATTTTAGTGCTGCAGCGTCACTGACTTTGTCAAGCGCGCCCCTTGTTTGTTTGTTTATTTTATTTATTTCAACTGCTAAACAATTCATATGCCCATCGAATCCAACATACACGCTTCTCAGTCTACAAAGGACCGTCGACCAGCTTATGACAGATACAAAACAGGTGCAGCAGCAGTTGGCGCGCAATAACACCAGCTCATCAGAATGCTTGAGTTGTGGTTAAAACTAACTACATAGTGGAATACAAGTTGCCCTGATCGTGAATTGCTCGGTGGGAAATGCAAATTGATATATGGCAGAAGAGCTAACTAACTAGTTGAGGTACCGCCTGCAGCTCCTTGATCCACAGAATCTTATGGCTGAGAAGACCATGGACCGTGACAAGCTCAATGTTTCCTCTGACGGAGAACCGGAGATGGAAATCACCTCCTTGCAAAGATAAGGGATATGAGATTTCCATATACTAATATTCATGAATGTAATCACCTGGGAACACATGAAGTTGCGAGTGTTCTATGTGTAGTATATGATCTTTGACAGACGTTTATTCCGTGATTTGGAGAAGCTTATATTCAATACTGTCTTATTTTAGGGCTGACTTGGCGCCCCTTATTTGTTTGTCTTATATTTATTAAACTGTTAAACAATGCATATGCCCATCGAATCTGACATATACGCTTCTCAATCTACAAAGGATCGTCGAACAACTTATAACAGACACAATACAGGGTGCAGCAGCAATTGGCGCAAGAACACCAGATTGCTTGAGTTGTGGCCAAAACTAACTACATAGTGGGAATACAAGTTCCCATGATCGCGAATTGCTCGGTGCTAGATGCAAATTGATATATTGCAAAAGAGCCAACTAACTAGTTGAGGTACCGCCTGCAGCTCCTTGATCCACAGAAGCAAGGGATCCTCTCGCCCTCGTCTTCCTGGTTGAAGTGGTAGTCGTACGTGATCTCCTCCCCTGGGTTTATATGTCGTTCCGAGAAGAACACCACCTGTATAGGAGACAGCGGCGATTGTTAGAGCTTAAAATAGTCAAAACTCCGCGAGAGTATGTATCCTAAAATGAGCATGTTATTTTTAGCAGAATTCGTACTTTGTGTTGACTATATTGATATGTATGTCCTAGTGTTTTAGATTTGACACAGGTTCTTGATTGATATAGCAGGCGTGAGCCTTGGTCAGAGATCTACCATGCAAAAGGATAGCCTTTGCAAGAAGAACAAATATATGCGATAGAAGGCGTACCTTCTTCTCATTCCTGACTGAAACTATTTTCGCGACGCAGTTTGGCTGGTCCAGCAAAAGATCAAAAAAAGCACGTTTCAGAAACACTGATTCTTAACAGGATCAGAATACATGGATAGGCATAACTTAATACCAGGCATGAGTGGTTGATGAATCTCGCAATTCCGCCCTTGCGGGTGGCATCAATAATATGCTCCTTGTCAATCTTGAAGAAGTAGCAGACGCTCTTATATTGTTGCCGTTTCCCAGAGTGGTACTCAGGCTCTCTTTTGTCAGCAACACGCTGCCCAACAATTTCACCAACATACTCTATAACCTGAAATGTTTTGGTGCAGATCTATGAGTATGCCTTCGCTTGCTAAATTCTTACATCAAAATATATTTTATCAAAAGGGAGAAGGGATGAAAATGCTGACGAATTACCAAGGAGCCACGCGGTATAAACTCTGCTGTGTATAGGCCAAGTCCGTGTATGCCAGATTTATAAACTACCAAATGCTTCCATCCTTTCAACTGTTTTAAAATGGAAATAAAGACATACATAAATCACTAAGTGAGTTTGTCATACCAGCTAAATATGAAGCAAACTTGGATGTCTCTCTATTAGCATACACAATACTACGATCAACCTAAAATGGAGTCCAGGCTACATGGAGCCCGTTTTTCAAAAAATCGAAATCGACATTTTTGAGTTTCCAAAAATCGTGAACAAATTCCCGATGTAGATATTGTCGAGATCTACAATCGTGCAAATGTTCAACTCCAAATTTGTTGTATCTTGGGCTGCAAAAAAAAAAGGGTGGATCTGGGTGGTGAACAATACACAGTTTCAAAATTTTGTATTTTCCTCGATTTCTCTTTTTTGTGCAGCCCAAAATATAACGAATTTTAAAGTAAAATTTTGGACGCTTGTAGATCTCAACACTATCTACATCTTTGATTTTTTTTCGCGATTTTTGGGAACTCAAACATGTCTTTTTTGAGTTTTTCAAAAAAAGGGCTCCATGTAGCCCGGGTTCCATTTGTCCACTCTCACTGAAGATAGATTACTGAGAGGAGCTACCTGTCTTCTTATGCAAGGCTTTGATCCATTTATGCGTATCCAAGCATTTATCTGTTCTTGGGGGACACTGCACTCACTACTGTTCACTCGAGGTTTCTTGAAATTAGAACCAGAACAACCTTCACCCTTTCGTCCTTTAAAACCCTGTTCCACAAGAGGAAAAAAAATTATATGGATTCTGATTTTCGGACAATAAAGAAGTTCAACCAAATTACCTCTGTACGTGCACATGTCCAGTCATTGCTTTTCAAGCATTCCTTCTCAGTATTAACGTGGTTAGAATAATCATGTGTGGCATGATTCAGGCATCTCCCATAAAAACCAATATTTTCATTATGCTCACCTTCTGGATCAGTTTGCAACAGACCCTGTTGATATATCACAAGCAACAATTAACTGAATAACTACACACTCCACTAAGGCAGAATATATCTTATGAGCATGCAGTAAGTCATGTGTTGAGAACATGCAGTCTGCCCTTAGACAAAAAACTTACCCTCTGATGTGCACACCAAGGATGAAAGATCACCGAACAATTTATATCTCGGCACATCATATATGAGCCCCCAGTTCTGTTACATATTGAGCACGCCTGATGACAACAAAAATCCAAGAATCAAGCAAGAAAAAGGTCATAAGAGGCTTCTAAATCTGGCATCTAACAACTAAGGATGGGTGGATAAATGGCCAATATCAGGAACGGTGCTTTCAATTTGCATGTGTTGAATGATTATCAAAGAGATAATCATACAAATATGCATGTAGAGAACTCACATTATTTCTCTTGGCAGGTAAAGCACACGATACATCAAAAGCGCTCATTGTGGTAAAATTTGGGCATTTTGTACCAGGTGTCCACAACCCACAAACCACATGAATCCACTGCATCGTTTGTGGACCGAGTAAACTTGAATTATGGTTAGCGGTCCATGAGCTGGTGACAATGTTCTCCTCATGAGCACTATTTATCGTCTTCTGTTTATGTAGTCTAGATATATTTGCCGTAAATCTCAGACCTATAAGCAAACTTCTAAGAATTTTTTGGGCGTTCAATGCCCTTGTCATAGCTCCACCTCCATAACCGCACGAAACGCAAACCTGGAATGAAAAAAAACACAACGGGAGACCGGTAAGCAGTACTTCTTTATCCACAGAAATAATAATAAAATACTCAACAACACGAACAAAGTTAAGCTCATTAAACACCAGTATGAAAGATAAACTCCTGAAAGATATACATCGACTATATGTCTCTTCTAGTAGCATACTACCAGCAGAAGATTGCAAGGATTATCATCGAACAGTTTCTGTTAATGTGGTCAGATTGAGATACTAGACCAGTATGACATGCTTACCCTTTAACAGAACCACGAGTCCAGAACTAATGTAAATACCTTTGGTTACGGAACGGCAAATATCCTTAGTTATGGCATCCATGCATAATACAGTTCCTCCTACTGATAATATATCTCAAGTTTCTATTGTCAAGATGGCCCATACTCTATGATCCCTTTTCGTGGAAGAACTGTCAGCTGCTATGTAATTAAGCACCCTACCCTCCCAAAGATGTGCATCATCCTTAACTAACTAAATCAGGCTTTCATGGTTACATTGCCATCGCCTGACAGTCTGATTATATAAGACAACTCCTTAAGTATCACTTACAGTGAAAGCAAAACATGTATTCCCTTCTAAGGAGCAATAATTTAAGATCATTAGATAACAATCAACAAAAAACATAAAGTGCTTAATTAGTGAAAGGATGAAATAGTGAAGCCCCTCCCAAAATTTGCGTACATGGCAATACTTCGGAATGCAAATCAGAACATTCATGCTTGTACTGATATATTAAGCGATAAATATACTACATACACAAATAAAGTGATTTTTAGAACAGATTTGCTTACAATATTCTGGGAATTTGCCTTAGTTTTGCAGGGCCTGCAGAACCATTGACCTCTTGGAACTTTTAGAACACCATAGCAAGCTTGGTGCACCTACATGAGATGCACCTATGTAAATATGCAGTAGTACAGGGAACAAGTAGGAATAGTATGACATACTTTGATATAGCAGCTGCTGCACTCCATCAATTGATTGCAAGGCTCCAGGTATGGAATTCGACAAACACAACATGAATCATCTGAGCTAAGCCTTTCCTCGTACCTGTGCATTATGCAGGGTAAGCAGAACTTTGTTAGATCAGCCAGTAAACTAACGTAATATGATACATTAATAGCATAGTATAGTCTCTGCAATTTTTTACGAAAAAACTAAAAATCACATCTAATGGAACTACAACCTTCCAACATTTGCTTCCAAGGCTAGAACCACATTTTTTTTATCTCCACAAGGACTGCATCCTGATCCATTTGCATATTCTTCACACGTCTTAATCCTGTTAAGAGATACACTTGACCTTCGATTCTTAAATCCTGTATATGGTTGGTAACTTGGTATAAGATGTTAGTGAAACAAGATTCCTTTAGCATCTCATGCAGAAATTAAGCAAATGAGCAGTTGTGCATTTTTATAGTTATTAATATCTTTGTCAAAGAATTTGCAAAGGGAAATTTATTTCAGTTTTCTTGGCATATATCTTTGTCGTATGGTGAACCTTATTCAGATCAATCACATCACAGCTACAAATAGATACTAAAGAAAAGCTTAACACATGGTACTGTCCATATTATGCAATAACCTAATTTACCGATAAATAACCAATATGCTATGGTCGTCCATGTTCTACCTGTTCTCGATGCTGGTACTGAAAGTTGACTTGTCTCGACAGCTGTTAGGTCAATAGGCTCACCTTCTCCCAGATCTGCAATGAAAGGTGTTTTCATATTTCTGATTTTATAAAGAGATGACTGAGTTGGTCCTAGTTGAGAACTTTAGATGTTTCCCGAAATATACCAATGCAGGGTTTTTTGCCGTCAGGTTCAATGTGTGGCCTCAAGTCATTGGATGAATACCTATTCTTTCTAGAGCTCTGTATTCCATCTTCATCATGTGGATTGTAATTTCGATTACCAAAAGAGTATTTACTTACAGGACGAACCACACCATTTTTCTCACAAGACTGGATGTTTTCTGTCTTGCCGGTGGGTTTGACAGCCTGGCATCTCTTAGCCTTTTTAAGAATTAGATTAAGTGGAACAATTTTGGGAAATTTACGATTATCATCTGTTCTCCCCGTAGCAATTAAGCTAGGATCAGCACAGGGACCCGCACTACAGGCATCTTCACTGTTAGGTTCATTTACAATGCAGTTCAGAGACACATATTTGGGCAGTTTGCGAACAAACACTCGGCTCCCTTCCTGTTGATGTTTTGCTCTGACCATAGTGTTTGTATCGTCAACTTGCCTTTTTTTGTCAGAGGAATTTAATTCTCCTACCATGCCCTTGCTGTCTGACTGCTCATCACCTTTCAAAATCTTGTGATGCCTGTGAGGTCGTTTCACGGGCTTAATTCGTTCCATGGTAGTATGTTTCCGTTTGACTTTTGACACCCTGCAAGAATCCGAAGTAACCTCATTCTGTGGTTGAGGGTCCGCATTTTGGAATGGCTGCACAGTAATTTTCCTAGTACAATCATCTGATTCTGAATGTTCTGCTGAGCACTTTAATCTTCTTGGTTTCTTTCTTTTTTCAAAATATTGTTCCTTCTCATTTTCATTGAGCGCACTTCCGTTAGAGATCTGATTGCATTTTCTCTTTACTTTAGATGTGTCCAAGCAAAATCTAGAGGAACTGTTTTGGGACTTTTCACATCCTGTAGTGACAGGAACATAGCTTGATGAGGAAGAATTCACAGTTCTTGATCCTTCATCAAACACGGATTTTTCACGTTCAACACCATATTTATCCACACACGAAGATATATTGTTAACTTCAGGTGATACTGAAAACTTTGTCACCACAGCGCTGGAGGATCCAGAAGAGAAACCAGGCTTTAGTTGTTCTTTACATACTCCAGAACCTTTACAAGAGCCCTTTTTCTCTGTAACAGCTATACAAGGAAAGTTGACGTTGGCCACTGATTCTTCTGATACATTCTTCAGTCTCACCGATGTAGGAATGCAAGACCGGTCAGCTATTTTATTAGAGACATCTTTCAAGGAAGATGTTTGATCATTCCTTGAGCACTGGCATCTTAACTTTTCACTCTCTCCTAATCTGCAGCATATTGCAGGCAGTTGCCCATCATGCGTGGAATTTTGTATATCACTACCACTTTGGTCGATTCCGACATCACAGTGCTTTGTAAACCCACATCCAGCCAAACATTTTGGAACTGCAGAGTAGCAGTATGCGCCATCACAAAATAGATCTGGTGCTTTCTTATTAAGCTCATCAAGCAGAGGGTATTTGGTCAAGCTGTTGGTTGCATGTCCCATACAACTGCAATCAATAAAAGAATGTGAAAACAAGCATGGAGGTAGCGGCAAGAGCACAATGTTTTTGTAGTTCTTGCACCCAGAAAAGGGCAGGAAGGAACGCATCTCAGGTTAAGTTAAGTTGAAGAATGAGTGTATTATAGAAAATTGTATTAAAACAAATGAAAAGATTACATGCATTTCTGAGTATTACACCCCTTATCTATTATGGAAAATGATATAATCATTTATTGTAAGTGCGAAAACAGAAGTGAAGAGAAGTGAGAAAACATGACAAATAATGCATGCTATCATAGCTGGAAAGCAAAAGGGAAGATGCAGAACATGTGCATGTTCTGTTCTTAAATGCTTTGGTATATAGGAGCATTTTTAGGTGTAGTAGAAATACCAAAAGAAAAGGCATGCCTAATCCAAGTTTGCTCAGAGCAAATGATCAAGTACCAAGAACAGGAAATATAGTGTTTTACAACTTACAACAACAATGGAACTGAAATATTTGGCAATAACATTCAATGCAATGCTGACAACCAGAACTTGGGAATAGAAAAGGGACAGGTACAACAGTTTACCTTCTGTAATAAAGCCCATCAAAGGGACACTCACGGCAAGAGGACTGCAATCTATGGTCTCTAGAACATAACGATGACCTTTGTATGGAAGTGGAGCATGTGCAAAGTTTATCTTGCCCTGAAGAAAATAAGAGAATATGTCACTGAAGTAATACAAGGCAACATTGAACAGAATAATATCAAAACACAATATTGTGTATTAAAAAAACTCACCAGCAACACTAGGTTTATGGATTGGAGCACCATTATTAGATATATGAGTTTGGCAACAGTCACCAGCTCTAAAACCAAGTCTAGAAACATCTTCCTGAACTTTATGAGAGCATCGATGTACTAATTTCCCCAGTGTTGATTGATCATTTGGGCCAAAACTAGGTAGAAACTCCCGAGATGAAGAACAAGAATTTCCACATTGACAGATGATTTCAGCAACCTTCGTACGTTTGTGTGTGCATAAGTCATCTACAAACTCAAAAGAACTGTGTCCCCTGGCCTGCACAATATGGTTGGAGAACCAAACTTTGTAAAATATAAACAACAATGTTGGTACTTGGTTGTACTGCAGGTGGTCATCATTTAATTATCATGTGTCATGTGTGGAAATGCAAGAGGAACTCACCATTTTACCATATCGACAGGGAGCCCCAGTCTCAGTACGTGCAATCTGATTGGATATGTCCACATGATTGCAACTCCTGCAATTTTCAGGACATGAAACTCTTGCACAAATTTTGGAGATTCCAGCATTAGGTTGCCTAGGCAGCAAATACGACCGGCAGTCAGTATTGACTAAAGGCCCCTGACTATTTGCGAGAGGTGAAACGTTTGAAACTTTTCCACTGGGTGTCATTGAAAGAGACCCACCATCTGATTTCCTTTTGGTATGAATACTGGTAGAGGCTAACTTGGATTGATTACCATTATCCCTTCGATCAACTTGTCTACTTGCAATTTCTGAATACTTAGAACTAAATGCACCATCCAAAGCCTTAGGGAGGTTATGCTCACTACTGTGGAGAATATCATCAATGGCTTCACTATTCCTCTCAAGATGCGAAAGAAATACTGAGATAAATGAATTCTTGGCCGCATCATCTGTAAGCTTGCCACCTTTAGAGCAACTGATGCCATTAGTAACTTCGCTAGATTGTTTGTTAGCTCCTGTACTAAGAGGTGGTTCAGTATGCTCCCCTATACTTTTGTTGACCTTGTTTGTTTTTCTTGGATAAGGATCTGCACCGAACAGTCAAAATATTATATGTATACAAATAAGGAAAATGCTCTCATAGGAATTTGCACATACATGGAAGGATTAAAACTTATGTTTCTCCCAGGGTGCTCTAATTAATCATCGCAAGTAGTTGTGTCCTTCAAATATAAGATATTTATTTTCTTGACGTGTCTATAAGTCTATCATTTACGCACTTCAGCAATACTAAAACAAAGTCTTGGCATGGCCA
This sequence comes from Poa pratensis, assembly GCA_947311845.1. NCBI lineage: Eukaryota > Viridiplantae > Streptophyta > Magnoliopsida > Poales > Poaceae > Poa > Poa pratensis. Next base: position 46,091,987 of record CAMZMU010000077.1, on the reverse strand, counting down.
AGCGTACATAAAATTGCAGATGCTCGATTAATAGTTATTGCAGGTATGTTCCACAGTGCCATTCAGCAGAGAGAAAATTGAAACAGAAGGATAACAAGAAACAAACTCACTTTGAGTCATTGATGACAAATGGGACTGAGGTTTCTGAAAATTAATTGCTGTTGACTGCACCAATGGAAATAGGGAAGTCATAGATTGATGATAAGACGATTGCCCAAGCTTCAGTTCAGTGTTCGAAGCACTGCCAAAACAGTCTTGAATTATTTTGTTGGGAAAATAAGACCTGCATCCCCAACTATCGTAGCTCAAAACTCCTGTAGACCTTGGAGTGGGATTACGAAATGAGGTATCGATGTTTTTCTCCAAAAGATCTGCGTAATTATGTGCCAAATGATTTAGATTGTAATTTGCACCCATGTTTGCTGCAAGATATGGGCTTCCAATTGGTCTGCTAACAGGGTTTAGGTTCGCTGCACTAGCAGTATGGTTTTTAGCAAACCCTGGATTTATTTCCGATTTCTGCAGTGAAGGATAATTCTTTCTAAAAGCTGTGTTTACATCAGCACTCTTCTTGTAATATGGTTCATCTTGCTTATTCATTAGCTTCTGACCAGTAATACACCCTGTAACCTCACTGTGCAGATCATTGGAATAAACTGTTCTGTTTATAGGTTCCACGATTTTTCCATGTCCACTGAATAACCCTGTTTTCTCCATACTACTGTTTCTTGTAAAGAGACTTTTGAGTCTATGTCCTTCTGGAGAATAGTCTATACACGCCCATTCTGGCCAGTCCCACTTAGTGTCAGTAACAGATGCCCCAACCTATGAAAACAAAAGGGAAAAACTGTTACGGCAGTTCTGTGCACATGCTTGAAGGAAAGGTTGCTCATAACTACAGCCATATGTTGGACTATACATGTGAGGACTGAGGAACATATAAGAACACATATTTCTTTCTGCTAAAATGCAATCACCAGTGACTGTTTATATTTCAACCACTATCATCATGCCAAGTGCATGTTTGATTTAGTTCCTTTGCACTCATTAGGAGATTAATAACATGACACGTGATATATCACAACTCAAAAGCATTGCAAATAATTTATCGTATCCAAAATGGAATAAGTTAACAAGTAAAATATAATTGATTGATCCACAATGAGATCTAATCATCTAATGCTTACCCCCACGCAGTATTTGAACCAATGTGCAATACTCATGCCATTCTCCATGAAGACAATTTCACCGGCTTTTTCAGCAGGCCCTCCTGCATGCTACATCAAGAAATGTATGCAAGTACAAACTTCTATCAATAGAAAAAAAAACGTAAAGACAGGTATATGGATAATTAAGTACAACAATTAGGACAAAAATCCTATAGTACCTCACAGAACTTAGCTACAGACATCCTCAACTGATGACATGAACAAAGAACTCCAAAAAGGCCGGCGTCACCCATGAAGAACGCTCCACCTGTTTAAATGTCAAATGAATTTCAGAAGATACTTACCAAAAGAATGATATTTTTTAGCGATCATAATAGTTTTAAGCAGCAGAATCAAGAGACTGGTAAAAAAGTATCAAACTAACAGTCAATCCCAGTTTTCTAATTTGCACTAAGTTACTGCTAATCAAATGCTGATGGCGGGGACAGATTATAAAGATCTGCTAATTGCGAGTCATATTTAATCCTAAATGCCAGTGTATGAGCGTTCCAACAATTTGGAAAGCTTTATTTAGTCATCACGGGACACCTTTTAAACTTTTTTAAGGTGATATGGTGCAGTAGTGCTATGATCATTTGATGCACAAGCAGCAGGCAGAAACATTTAGATCTGCTCATCGTACGTAGTTCAGTGGCCAGGTTTCCATTTGAGGCCATACCAGATACAAGGGGAACAAAGATGCTTACTGTAACAATCTAGCCATTCAATGACTACCTCCCCCACGAAAAACCGGTAGTCAAATTATGTTGCAGAACAGATGAACCCACCGACGTTCAGACAGGAGACACGGATACGGTCCCCTGGAAGCGCAGGCTGATGGCGAGGGGTCGGTTTGGATGCCAACTTCTGCATCGCGTGCGCGGTTGAATCCTGAAACTGCACGGCACCACTGTGGTGGGACATTCCTGCATATTGTAGTTGCAACAAGTATCAGACTCACTACATCCAAACCTGCATTTGTGCTAATAATCTCACTGGAAGTCTAGAAGCATACCATCAATGGGTGAAGTCGAACTTTCCCCTGGCAAATTGCCCTGTACATTGGAACTTTTGTTCAGGAACAAGGCCCCCAATGGGGACTGCTCGACGACGCCGTTGCCAGCCGACAACCCGTGCCTCGGGTACTTTGGCAACGCCACCGTGGCGGCATTGCCAAGCGGCGGATATGTGCGAGCAAGGTCGATGGCACCAGCAGCGTTGCTGGCGCTCTGGTTGTGGAGCAAGGTCTTCAGGTCCAGTACATGGCTGCTAACATGGGGGTAGCCGTGGTAACTCCCAGTCGCTTGGGCGAACAACGGGTCGCTGCTCGACCCGGGTCTCGCGGGCTGGCCAGAGGACAGCGAGCTCCACGGGTTCGGGTTCGGCATTGCCGCGGTGGAGTTCCATAGCAGTCGGTCCGGCATCGGCGCGGTGGGGTTCGACAGCAATCTGTCCGGCATCGCCGCCGCGGGGTTGGACGGGAACAGGTCCGGCATTGCCGCGGCCCGGCCGTCCACCGCTGCCGTCGCCGGGACGGGCGGGGCGGCGAAGGGGCGGAGGTGGTACCGCAGATTCGTGCCGCCCATCTGCGCAGAATGTAAACGGACTGTGACTGAGCATCTCTCTGCCTGTCTCGTAAACCCCTGCCCCGAAAAATCCCCACCGGCCCCAACGGAACGGCCAAATGCGGGCGGCGACCCGGAGGAGTGCGCTGCGTACCTGGCTCGGGGGCGGCGCCGCGTGCGCTAGCGCGGCCGATGGGTGCTGCTGCTGCGGCGGCGGCCACGCGCCGCCATCCATCCCGTGGCGCGGGCGTGCGCCGCCACCGGGCGAGTGTGGTGACTGACGGACGGACGGATGCGGTGCAGGGGGGAGGTGGGAGACCTCAGCGGTCGTGGTGGGCGGTGGAGGACTGGTGGCGATGGGGCGTGCAGTGGCGGCAGTAATGGTGTGGGGAGCAGAGGGCGCAGCAGAGCAGAGAGTGGAGTGGAGGCGCTTTTGGTGCCGACGACGAGTCAAGTCAGTCAGGACAGGAGTCAGACGATCCATCATCCATCATTGGCTCATTGCCTCGTCTCCTCCTTCCCTGCCTGCCTACACTGGCCATCGCATGAATCTATCTCGAACAATTACGACGTAAGTCGAACTTATTATTTTTTAACCAACTTTGTACTAGGCAAAATTACCCGCATTTATGACAATTAAATTAGTATCACCACATTCATCTTGCAAATGAAGTTTCAAAATATACCAATGTGGGATTCGCAAAAAAAATACCAGTGTGGTGTCACATACGTTTGTTGCTACTTTTCTCTATAAATTTGGTCAATTGTAGTTGAGATGGGATTATGCGTATGTTTTTTTTTCAATTTTAGTTGGTGCTGAATATTTAGCATCATGATGCACATATATCCTCTCGAGACAAATTCGCCTTGTTCGATGTTAAAAATAGTGCTATTTGTCTGGGGCCCAAACCGAATTAAAATACCTGTTAATTACAAATGAACCAAAAGTAAACTATCTAGAAAACCAAACTATTGCTAGTGACAGACACAAATTTTCTATCCTTTTAATTGTGTCACGGAGCTTGTCTGAGACGGTGACGAGTGCACGAGTGCATCCTCAGTGTCAGTATTGGTACTAATTGGGTGGATTCACTCATACCAAATTATAGCTGATTTTCTTTTGAATAAACTACAGCAGAACTATAATGTTGAGAGGGCATATGCCCCTCACCCTTGTATTAGCACTTGTGTTATGGTGTTGTTTAGAAGGAGATTAGGAGTATCCTCATGCATCTTTGATTTGGCGGTAGGCAATTGACATGATGATTTTCGAGATCATCTCCTTTGAGCTCGATTCAGCATGAAGGTGGAATCTGGCATACACATGATCAGGAACAAATCTCTTCGAGATCAAAACTAGCTTAAAGTGTTCACAATAATAGGTACATGCATTTTAGTTGACATGAGATCATGCATCTGTTTTTCCTAGCTTTGCTGTCAAACTCAACTGAAATTTCAAAGTTGAGATCATGGTGCATCTATAACATATATCCAATCGAGAGAATTTAATAGTGTAACTTTTTTTATGTAAATCAATGTCTGTTAAGACTTAGTTGATGTTTGCAAGATTGTGGTTTAGAATGATTTTATTTTCTTATTATGATGTTGGACAGAGAGCATAGTTGTCCCTTAAGAACGGATATGGGGCTACATTGAACAGCAAAGGGAAATATAATGCTAACTACAACAAACTTGAGTGACTTGCTTTTCTTATGTGACTTCCAATTTGTCAAACATGCTCTTTTAAACCGGTTGCCTTCACTCCATCTTATTGGTAGCCTCCACGACATTCTTTCTTGTATTTGATCACTCCCATATTCTACGTGCTTTGTCGATACATCATCCAAATTAAAAGGCTTCATACATATAGGGGCAGGGGCATCGAGGCTTGAGCAATGTCACATCCCCATTTTTATTTACCCATTTTTATTTTTAGCCTTTTTGTAAAATAGAAGTGGGAAGAAGAATTGTGGCATTTGTTTGAACCAACTTGTGCTTGTGGCCTTGATCACCCATGTGTGGTATGTTAGTGCTTGTGGTTTAAGAAAAATAAATTTTTAGAATTTTCTAATTAGGTTTTTATTTTCTGAAATCTGTTAAGACTTGCTGTTTTGGACATGTTATTTTATGTGGTTAAAATGTGCAATTATGGAAAATTTGAGTTTGGAGATGATCTATGGTGTGTGGACATTGGTTCCATGCCCTTGGATCACCTTTTGTACCTTTGGAACCCCTAGATACATGCATGTTTATATGGCTAAAGATTAAGACAGAAAACAGAAAAAAAAAAAACAGAAAAACAGAAAAGTCAGAAACAGTCAGAGAGTAGCCCACTTACCAGCATGTTTCCCTGCCCTTAAACATTTTTCAAAAATGGTTCAAAAATATGTCCTAGAAGTATTCAACTTGGTGATCATTTACCAGTTGAAATTTTCCCAATTGGATATTATTTGCTAGCTAAACCAGGCAAGAACTTTTGGTATGTTTTAGCAGTTTCAGCACTTAGCCGAATTTCAGATTTCTGAATTTTTACTGAAACTGTTCGGGGTGACTTTTGAGAGCACGTTTTGGTGCTTTTTTGTGGTGAACCAGAGAGGGAAACGTTGTCTACTCTACTCCCCAATGTCCCCACTCTCGATCCATGCCATTGGATGCCTTTGGAGAGGTCAACTTAAGGGGAAACGGTGGAGCCGTGGAGGTGACCTGGGAGGCGACCGTGGCAAGGAGAAGATGCATGTTTCTTCACTCTCCTTCACGTCCTCGCCTTGCCAACCGTGTGTGCGTCCGTGGAGACATGGGTTGACGAGCAGAGGAAGCCTGGGGCCAGCGTTGGCGTGCACACGACACACCACCCGCCCCAGCCGTTGACCCCGAGAGGAGGTGATGATCATCCCGTGCCTTTAAGCCACACCAGAGCCTCTCACCTCGCCACCCACTCGCACACATCACCCGCACACGCCCCACACCACTCAATCATCCTCACTCGCTCTCTGTGAGCGAGGCGAGGAAGAAAACCTCGCCGGACCCGAGCGAGATCCGTTTGGAGGTTGCCGCCGTTCCACTCCCCTTTTCTTCGATCTCTTTGCACCATCTCACCCCCTGGAGTCTAGAACACCTCCCTGACACGATCTCCTGGCCGTTTACCCGCAGGAACGTCGCCGCTGTCCTCGACGCCGCCCCGGACGTTGAACTCGCCGGAGTTGTGCCGTGGCGCCGTTGCTGCTGCTGCGACCGTCCCTGCACTGCCTCGAGCACACGTGACTACCCCGACCTCGCGCCACTGCCCTACAACGCCCCTAGGTGAGGAAACCCGAGCCCGAGCTCGTCCCCGTGTCGCCGTAGTGAGAGAGAGAGGAGAGGAAGAAGACGCTCCTGAACCGTCGATCTCCAGATCGACGGCTCCCTTTAAATCGAGCCATTTCCCGCGCCGCGCCACGCGCGCGCACCTAGCTGGGCCGCTTCGGCCTTAGCTGGGCTCGCCCAGCGAGATTCGGCCCGTGCGCCGTTTTTTTTTTCTTTTCTGTGATTTTCAGTTTTTAGAAACTGGCAGAATATGTGTCTCTGGTTTAAATCCGTTTAAAATAGGAAAATGCAAAATAAAATCAAACCAAAAATCTGGGTAGTACCTCTGCAAGTTCTTAAACACACCCAACTTGTAGATCTACATTTTAGTCATTATTTTTGGAGAAATAAATGGAGAGGCAGAAGTACTGGTTTTCACTAAAACTTAAATATTTTTTTTCTAAGAATCACAAAAATGCAAACTCAACTGTTTTGGAAAGCTCTAAGTGTTACCTAGCAGTAGAACTTGGTCTTGCTTGCTAAAGATCAACCTAATTAAAATGGCATGCATTTCTGTAAATGTCCAGTAGGCTATTCTAGGATTTTTGGAAATTATTTGGTGATGATTTTTGAAGTGAATCCAATTGTGTTGGCTTGTATATGTTTAGGAGTACCTAATCCTATCTTGGTGTGATTTATTGAGCTGTAGATTTAATTGGGTGAGCAAAACTAGATTTTATGCTTTTCTGATAATAATTATTTATAGTTTTATTTAGTTTTATAATATGGGTTAGTATTCTTTTTGTGATTTCTAGCATGTGTAGGTTTGATATTCTCTGTTATGATTGTGTTACTTCATATTGATAACATGCTAGGAGAAGTTGAGTGCTTCATGTGTTGTGAGAGGATATTATCACTAGTAGGACTATTTCCTAGACTTTTCTAGCATTTAGGGATTGTATGAGGATAAAAATCCTTTATATGGAATGACTTTAGAGAGTGTTGTGTGAACATCAGTAGCTTGTTATGTTGCTACTGGTTGAATAGCATGTCACCCTTGTTTGGATATTACTTAGCCCTTAGCAAAGCATGTTTAACTAGAATATTACTTTTGATAATATTTGTGACTCACTAGTATGAATAGATTTTTGTCTAGCTTGTGTTTAGGTGACTTTTGTAAATGACCAGAGGCTAAATGACCTCTTTATGCTTTGGTTGATAGTGGTACACCCACTGACCCCATTGCATTTTGGTTTGAGAATAAAATTCTCAAACTAGAGCATAGCTCTATTAGTTTTCTTTTCAAATAAAAATATGTGGTAGATTTTTATTTTTGAAAAGTAGATGATTGTTGTGCAATGATGTTTGCTTGCTGTATGTGATGCTTGTTGCTAGTATGTACCTTTAGTTGGTACTGATTGGTGGTTACTCTCTTTTGCGACGCTAGAACCCGAGGAAGAAGCTGTTGCTGAGGAGGCCTATTGTCAATCCTGTTTATTTCAGGGACAAGACTTTGACCAGTACCAAGGCAAGCTCCCAAATGCTTGCTACTATACTTATCATTATATCATGCATGATTTACTTCTGAAGTTTTACAAAAACTTGGAAAAACAAAACTATTTTTGATATGGCCATTACTACTAGTGTTATTATAAATTATTACATTGCCATTAGTTACAACTTGGTGTTACCAAGCCCTTAGCCACCATATGGAATATTTACCACCACAAGTTAATAATTTTGAAGTCCCTAAGTGGACACCCCTAAAAGTGTGTTTTCGAAAAACAAAGGTTTTAAAAGAAAAACCCGGGAAAGGTGGGACCTTGTCCACGGGAGGATTGTGAAGAAGATGTTTTGGAAATGTTTTTCGAAAACGACACATAGACTAGTCTTGTGCCTGACAGCCCTACCGTACAACCACATCACTCAAAATGGGCACGGGCTTAATGGAAGCTTGTTTGTGTTAGTGTGAGACTTTACCTCAATTGGCTAGAAGGGGTTAAAGTCCCCGGAACCGAATGCTGGATATGGGCATACAAAGTGTGGACTGCGAGTGCCACCGGCAAGCAACAGTGGGTCTCCTGCCATGGCGGTGTGATGTCTAGGGGCAACCGGATCGATACGGCTAGCTCACTCGGTGCCGGGGAGAACAAACCCACTGAAGAGGTAATCGCATACTAGCATAGACATAGTGGAAGTTATGATCGGTTATCTGATGTTCGCATACTGTCGCGGGCAGTCCGTGGTGTTCACGGCAGATGTACCGGATGGTGTGGTGAAAGTGTACAAACTCTGCAGAGTCAAAACTATTCGAATAGCCGCGTCCGCGGTCATGGACAGCTGAATGGTCAATGTCGTCTAGCATTGTGTCGATGTTTTTAAAAAGGAGGTTTTGGAAAGGAGTGTACCTGGGAGGTACTGGAAAGGCGGATTAAGTACCTGGGAGGTGCTGATGATGGAAACCTGATGAGTGTTTTCCAAGAAGTTTTGCAAAGAAAAATCTGCTCTTCTCTTCAATATTCTTTGCGAAAACTTATCTTTTGAAGTATCTTTTTCAATAAAGATATAGAGATGTTAATCAACCATGATGAATCTTTCATCCATCATGGGTAGTGAACCCTAATTACAGCCTACCCATTCCACCATATAAGCATGATTGCATCTTATAAGCTTCATTCGGGATGTCTTGCGAGTACAATCAAATGTACTCATATTGGTTTCGTCCCTGGCTATTGTCTTAGCCAGACTTTGAGGAGCAGCCTCAGGAGGAGTTCTACGGGGAGGAGTACTACCCCGACGACCCTGCGAACTAGGAACGTTTCCCGGTCAGCAGCCTGTAGGTTAAGGCATGACTTGGGCTCTATCACGTTGTGTGTTAATGTCTTCCGCTGTGTTATGAGTAGTTTGTCGGCCCTGCGTGGCTGTTGAATAAGGCGTGGTCATGTGCCCCCTTTGTGTAAGACCTTAAGTATTCGTGTAATGGATGATGTAATCTGTGTACCAACTTAAGTATGTTGTTCACGACTGTTGATCTTGGGATCGTGAATGTATGCATACTGGAGGTCTCAGACTGCCGGTCTGGGGTCCCCACAGAGTTGGTATCAGAGCCATTGACCTTAGGAGACCTTAGTTAGCATGGACGTTAGCGAGTACTCCCAAAAAGTTAATTTACTAAAGCAAAGTATGAAGATGTCTAAGTACCAAAATATTCTATATATTTCTCATCCCCTCTGTGTTGTTAAACTCTACTTACATTAAGTTGCTTTTGTATACCTTAAAATTTTGCACACTGGTACCTAACTTAAATTATACTTAAAATTTGTGTAGATGGCCGTGGTCTTCACTGAGGCTCGACAGCTGGGGTTGGCAGACGAGGTGTCGTTTCGTTTTCAGAGGGAGCTGGTAGAGATGACCCGTACCCTTGGTCGTCCGCTGCCAGAGCTGAGAGGAGGACTGATGGACGGTGTTCCCGGAGACCCGTCTTGGCTGGTGGAGTGCACTATCCGCCCGCCTCTGACGACGCCGACTGCTCCGGTGTACGTCTACTGCGTGATCGAGCGTTCTTGGAACGATGGAGCTGTCCGTGTGATCCAGGAGACGATTGCACGCTTGGCCTATCAGTGTGACTACCGCTTCGTTGGTACCCGGTTCGAGCTGCTTGGGAGACGTGATGCGGAGGGGGAGCCCATTGAGTATCAGTTTGACCCTGCTGGTTTAGGTCCTCACCTAGAGGATATGGAGTTTCTTCTGCACTACACTCAGAGTAGGTTGGACAGTCTGAGGGTTGAGTACGGTACCACCTCTGCGAGGAACCGCGCCTTGGAGGGACAGCTGCGGACCATTCGCTTGGACCGTAACCGTCTCGTCAAGAAGGTAGAGGCGCTGCAGTCAGCCAACGCCATTCTGAGGGGTCGGCTGAAGACTGCGAGGGAGGATTTGGCTACGAGGGACTCGGCTATCGAGGAGTTGGAGGAGGAGAACACCGGGCTCCGCAAGGAGAACGAGGACCTCCTTCCAGACGACGACATACCTTCTGATGATATGGACGTGAGTGAGCCTAGTGAGCCGGAGGATGACGATCTCCTTGGAGACGAGGAGGATCCTGAGGAGATCCTTTTCGAGGGAGAGGTTGAGCAGGACTAGACAGTGACCCTTGTGCTCGTGGACTTGTGTGTCGGACCAGGATGCTAGTAGTAGTGCGATGTCCCCTAGTCGTTTCCGTTGTTATGTAGCTCTGTTGAAGCTTTGCTTGTATTGTGAGACTTATGTTTGTGTATGTGTAATTGTAAGACTCTATGCTATGTATGTGATGTGTATATTGTGCTTATGTTTGTGTTGCCGCTACTCTTGTCGTCCTCGATTCACCGTTTGTCTTATAGTTTTTCGATAAACTTGTGTGCCGCTGTTTTCCAACTATCTTTGTGCCTAGTCTTATACCCTTTTCACTTTAGCATGCCGCCTCGTCGTCCACCACCACCACCACCACCTTCGATGGAGCAGCTTTTAGCTCTTATGATGGAAGACCGTCAAGCCTCACGTGCTGAGAGCGCAGCCACCCTTAACACCCTGCAACAGATGGCCACCGTTATGGGCAACATGAATGGTAACCACAACGGCAATGGGAATGGTGCTCGCTCTAAGCTGAAGAACTTTCAGAACACCAATCCCCCGATCTTTACCAAGAACATTGAACCTCTTGATGCGGATGACTGGCTCCGTACTATTGCGAACAACTTGGAGGTTGCGTCTGTGGAGGCCAATGACAAAGTTCTGTTCGCCACTCATTTTCTCGCTGGACCTGCAAGGACTTGGTGGGAAACTACTCGTGCCACTGCTGCTGTTGGCCATGTCTTTGGTTGGGAAGACTTTGTTGAAAAGTTCCGCAAGTATCACATTTCCCAGGGTGTGATGGATATTATGCGGGACAAGTTTCTGAAGCTGAGGCAAGGAGGTATGACAGTGTCAGAATACTGGGAGAAGTTTACCACTTTGGCTAGGTATGCCTCAGGTGATATTGACACTGAGCAGAAGAAGAAAGAAAGGTTCCTGAATGGACTGCAGGATGAGCTGCAGTGCACCCTTGTGGTGATACCATTCCAGGATCTGGAGTCACTCGCCAATGCTGCCATTATGATGGAGCACAAGCGCCAGATTGCCTTTGACAACCGCAAGAGGAAGATGATGATGCAAGGAGGACCCAGTGCACCCAGAGCTCGCAGTACCCCACCTGCGAGGCCACCACCACCCAGGGCCCTGCTTATGCACCTCGCCCCTTTAACCCGACTGCACCAAGGCCGAACTATCCCAACTACCGTGTTCCTTATGCACCAAGGCCTGGAGGAAGCAACACGGGAAATCTTTTCAACCGTGCTGCAAGACCCAACCCGAATCCAACTGGAGGATGTTATGCCTGTGGCAAGGAAGGGCATTTTTCTCGTGAGTGTCCTACCAAGAATGCTACTCAAGCTCGTCCAAATGCAACCAAGATGAACCCTGGACCAGTCCAGAAGAAGCAGCCAAATGTGACCAAAGGGCATCTGAATCATGTCACTGCAGAGGAGGCACAGGAGGCACCCCACATGGTGATTGGTACGATTCCTGTCAACTCTGTACCAGCAACAGTACTGTTTGATTCTGGTGCATCGCATTCCTTTGTCACTAAGCCATTCGTTGATAAAAGTGGATTGCAACCTACACCTATGCGCAACCCTATGCTAGTGCAAATACCTGGAGACAAAGCTAAAACCAACCTTTCTTGCAATGAGGTACCCATTGACATCAACGGGAAAACCTTTCATGCTGATCTAGTAGTACTGGGATCCCAAGGGATAGAAGTAGTACTTGGCATGAACTGGATGACCAAGTATAAGGGAGTTATAGACTGCACCAAGAAGTCCATTGCTATGACCAGTAGTGATGGTGAAGAAGTGACCTTTACCGCAACCAAGCCTTCTTCGAAAGTCCACTGCCACACAGGTATAGCCACACCTAAACTGGAAGAAGTACCTGTTGTATGTGAGTACCCGGATGTTTTTCCAGAAGAGTTACCCGGTATGCCCCCTGATCGGGATATCGAGTTTATTATTGAGTTAGTACCTGGAACCGGACCTATAGCACAGAAGCCTTACCGAATGAACCCGCAAGAGCTAGATGAGCTGAAGAAACAACTTGATGATATGTTGAGGAAAGGTCTGATTCGCCCTAGTGCTTCGCCATGGGGATCACCTGTCATTTTTGTGGATAAACGGGACGGTACCACTCGCTTATGTGTGGATTACCGCAAGTTGAATGATGTGACCATCAAGAACAAATACCCGTTACCCAAAATTGAGGACTTATTTGACCAGATGAATGGGGCTAGAATTTTCTCGAAGATTGATCTTCGCACCGGTTATCATCAGTTGAAGGTGCGTGAGACCGATATTCCGAAGACTGCCTTTATCACCCGTTACGGATTGTATGAGTACACCGTGATGTCGTTTGGTCTGACCAATGCCCCTGCCTATTTCATGAATCTCATGAATAAGGTATTCATGGATTATCTGGACAAGTTTGTCGTAGTGTTTATTGACGATATTCTGATTTATTCCAAGAATGAAAAAGAACACGAAGAACATTTGAGAATTGTGCTCGAAACACTTCGTAAGCATCAGCTGTATGCTAAGTTCAGTAAGTGTCAGTTTTGGCTTAGGGAAGTCGGATTTCTTGGACATGTGGTATCTGAAGGAGGAATTTCTGTGGATCCTGCTCTAATTCGGGCCATATTGGAGCGTGCTGCCCCAACCAATCAGACGGAAGTCCGATCATTTCTGGGTTTAGCAGGATATTACCGCAAGTTTGTTGAGGGATTCTCGAGCATTGCTCGACCACTCACTCAATTGCTCAGGAAGGACCATAAGTTTGTATGGACGGATAAGTGTGAAAAGAGTTTTCAAGAATTGAAGAACCGACTGGTGTCTGCTCCGGTTCTCACTATGCCGGACGTCACCAAGAGTTTCGATGTTTACTGTGATGCTTCTAAGCTTGGTCTTGGAAGTGTTCTCATGCAAGAAGGGAAAGTCATATCTTATATATCCCGCCAGTTGAGACCACATGAGTTGAACTACCCCACGCATGATTTAGAGCTTGCCGCAGTTGTTCATGCTCTCAAGGCATGGCGACATTTTCTTATGGGTAAAAGGTGTGAAATATATACTGATCATAAGAGTCTGAAGTATATCTTCACTCAGCGTGAGCTTAACATGAGGCAACGCCGCTGGATTGAGCTCATTAAAGATTATGATCTAAGTATCCACTACCATCCAGGCAAAGCAAATGTAGTTGCCGATGCTCTTAGCCGAGAGCCTGTTTCTTTGAATTCAATGATCAAAATTAGGCAACCGGAGTTATGGAAAGAACTTGAACAACTTGGTATTGAAGTGGTCAGCTATGGTATGCTGGATACCATGGAAGTTAAACCCACTCTGGTTGATCAGATCAAAGAAGCTCAACAAGGCCAAAAGAGTATTGAGGGAATCAAGAACCGTATGAAGCGGGAAGAGGTACCTGGATTTACTATTGATTCCGAGGGAGTATTGTGGTATAAAGGTCGCATTTGTGTTCCTTCCGAGTCTGAGCTGAAACAGACCATTCTGGCAGAAGCTCACGATTCTTTGTATTCTATCCATCCCGGAGGAACCAAGATGTACCAAGATTTGAAGGAGAGATTTTGGTGGCATGGAATGAAGCGAGAGATTGCTTTGTTTGTAGCCAAATGTTCTGTGTGTCAGCAAGTGAAAGCTGAGCACCAGCGCCCTGCTGGATTGTTGCAACCCTTGCAAGTGCCAAGCTGGAAATGGGATGAAGTTGGGATGGACTTCATTACTGGACTTCCAAAGTCTAGCCGTGGTCATGATGCCATATGGGTTGTTGTGGACAGACTCACTAAAGTTGCTCACTTTATTCCTGTCCGAACCACTCACAGTGGAAACCAGCTTGCTGATCTTTACATTTCACGGGTTGTTAGTCTGCATGGAATCCCTGAGAGGATTGTGTCTGATCGAGGAAGTCAGTTCACTTCTCGATTTTGGAAAAAATTACACGAAGCCCTTGGAACCAAACTAGCCTTTAGCACAGCCTATCACCCACAGACTGGAGGACAAACAGAGCGTGTGAACCAAATTCTGGAAGACATGCTCCGTGCTTGTGTTTTGTCTTATGGAGCCAAGTGGGAAGACTGTCTGCCTTTCGCAGAGTTTTCTTACAACAACAGCTACCAGTCTAGTTTGAAAATGGCCCCTTTTGAAGCCCTGTATGGACGCAGATGTCGTACACCTCTGAATTGGTCTGAGTCTGGTGACAGTCAGATTTTTGGTGTAGACACTTTGCGTGCTGCGGAGGAACAAGTCCAGCTTATTCGTGATCATCTCAAGGCAGCTCAATCTCGCCAAAAGAGTTACGCAGACTCGAAGCGTCGTGATGTATCTTTCCGTGTTGGAGATTTCGTATATCTTCGAGTCACACCACTCAAAGGGATGCAGCGTTTTCATGTCAAGGGAAAGCTTGCACCCCGGTATATTGGCCCTTTCAAGATCTTAGCCCGTCGTGGTGAAGTGTCTTATCAGCTTGAATTGCCGGAAGAGCTGTCAGATTTTCATGATGTTTTTCATGTGTCGTTGCTCCGGAAATGTCTTCATGTACCCGAGAAGAATCTCACCTACCAAGATGTCGACTTCAGGACCATTGACCTGAACCAAGACCTAACCTACCGTGACAGACCCCTACGCGTTCTCGAGGAGAATGTGCGTGTGACCAGGAAGCGTGCTATTAAATTCCTCAAGATTCAGTGGACGAATCATTCTGAGGAAGAAGCTACCTGGGAACGTGAAGAAGATATCAGGAAGGAGTTCCCTGATTTTCTTAATGCTTAGACCTGCGAATCTCGGGACGAGATTCTTTTAAGGGGGGAAGATCTGTCACACCCCCATTTTTAATCCCCCGTTTTTATTTTTAGCCTTTTGTAGAATATAAGTGAGAAAATTATGAACATGTGTGAACCACTTGTGCTTGTACTCTTGATCATCCATGTGTGAAATATTAGTGCTTGTGGTTTGAAAAAAAATTTTTAGAATTTTCTAATTAGGTTTTTATTTTCTGAAATCTGTTAAGACTTGCTGTTTTGGACATGTTATTTTATGTGGTTAAAATGTGCAATTATGGAAAATTTGAGTTTGGAGATGATCTATGGTGTGTGGACATTGGTTCCATGCCCTTGGATCACCTTTTGTACCTTTGGAACCCCTAGATACATGCATGTTTATATGGCTAAAGATTAAGACAGAAAACAGAAAAAAAACAGAAAAACAGAAAAGTCAGAAACAGTCAGAGAGTAGCCCACTTACCAGCATGTTTCCCTGCCCTTAAACATTTTTCAAAAATGGTTCAAAAATATGTCATAGAAGTATTCAACTTGGTGATCATTTACCAGTTGAAATTTTCCCAATTGGATATTATTTGCTAGCTAAACCAGGCAAGAACTTTTGGTATGTTTTAGCAGTTTCAGCACTTAGCCGAATTTCAGATTTCTGAATTTTTACTGAAACTGTTCGGGGTGACTTTTGAGAGCACGTTTTGGTGCTTTTTTTGGGTGAACCAGAGAGGGAAACGTTGTCTACTCTACTCCCCAATGTCCCCACTCTCGATCCATGCCATTGGATGCCTTTGGAGAGGTCAACTTAAGGGGAAACGGTGGAGCCGTGGAGGTGACCTGGGAGGCGACCGTGGCAAGGAGAAGATGCATGTTTCTTCACTCTCCTTCACGTCCTCGCCTTGCCAACCGTGTGTGCGTCCGTGGAGACATGGGTTGACGAGCAGAGGAAGCCTGGGGCCAGCGTTGGCGTGCACACGACACACCACCCGCCCCAGCCGTTGACCCCGAGAGGAGGTGATGATCATCCCGTGCCTTTAAGCCACACCAGAGCCTCTCACCTCGCCACCCACTCGCACACATCACCCGCACACGCCCCACACCACTCAATCATCCTCGCTCGCTCTCTGTGAGCGAGGCGAGGAAGAAAACCTCGCCGGACCCGAGCGAGATCCGTTTGGAGGTTGCCGCCGTTCCACTCCCCTTTTCTTCGATCTCTTTGCACCATCTCACCCCCTGGAGTCTAGAACACCTCCCTGACACGATCTCCTGGCCGTTTACCCGCAGGAACGTCGCCGCTGTCCTCGACGCCGCCCCGGACGTTGAACTCGCCGGAGTTGTGCCGTGGCGCCGTTGCTGCTGCTGCGACCGTCCCTGCACTGCCTCGAGCACACGTGACTACCCCGACCTCGCGCCACTGCCCTACAACGCCCCTAGGTGAGGAAACCCGAGCCCGAGCTCGTCCCCGTGTCGCCGTAGTGAGAGAGAGAGGAGAGGAAGAAGACGCTCCTGAACCGTCGATCTCCAGATCGACGGCTCCTTTAAATCGAGCCATTTCCCGCGCCGCGCCACGCGCGCGCACCTAGCTGGGCCGCTTCGGCCTTAGCTGGGCTCGCCCAGCGAGATTCGGCCCGTGCGCCGTTTTTTTTCTTTTCTGTGATTTTCAGTTTTTAGAAACTGGCAGAATATGTGTCTCTGGTTTAAATCCGTTTAAAATAGGAAAATGCAAAATAAAATCAAACCAAAAATCTGGGTAGTACCTCTGCAAGTTCTTAAACACACCCAACTTGTAGATCTACATTTTAGTCATTATTTTTGGAGAAATAAATGGAGAGGCAGAAGTACTGGTTTTCACTAAAACTTAAATATTTTTTTTCTAAGAATCACAAAAATGCAAACTCAACTGTTTTGGAAAGCTCTAAGTGTTACCTAGCAGTAGAACTTGGTCTTGCTTGCTAAAGATCAACCTAATTAAAATGGCATGCATTTCTGTAAATGTCCAGTAGGCTATTCTAGGATTTTTGGAAATTATTTGGTGATGATTTTTGAAGTGAACCCAATTGTGTTGGCTTGTATATGTTTAGGAGTACCTAATCCTATCTTGGTGTGATTTATTGAGCTGTAGATTTAATTGGGTGAGCAAAACTAGATTTTATGCTTTTCTGATAATAATTATTTATAGTTTTATTTAGTTTTATAATATGGGTTAGTATTCTTTTTGTGATTTCTAGCATGTGTAGGTTTGATATTCTCTGTTATGATTGTGTTACTTCATATTGATAACATGCTAGGAGAAGTTGAGTGCTTCATGTGTTGTGAGAGGATATTATCACTAGTAGGACTATTTCCTAGACTTTTCTAGCATTTAGGGATTGTATGAGGATAAAAATCCTTTATATGGAATGCCTTTAGAGAGTGTTGTGTGAACATCAGTAGCTTGTTATGTTGCTACTGGTTGAATAGCATGTCACCCTTGTTTGGATATTACTTAGCCCTTAGCAAAGCATGTTTAACTAGAATATTACTTTTGATAATATTTGTGACTCACTAGTATGAATAGATTTTTGTCTAGCTTGTGTTTAGGTGACTTTTGTAAATGACCAGAGGCTAAATGACCTCTTTATGCTTTGGTTGATAGTGGTACACCCACTGATCCCATTGCATTTTGGTTTGAGAATAAAATTCTCAAACTAGAGCATAGCTCTATTAGTTTTCTTTTCAAATAAAAATATGTGGTAGATTTTTATTTTTGAAAAGTAGATGATTGTTGTGCAATGATGTTTGCTTGCTGTATGTGATGCTTGTTGCTAGTATGTACCTTTAGTTGGTACTGATTGGTGGTTACTCTCTTTTGCGACGCTAGAACCCGAGGAAGAAGCTGTTGCTGAGGAGGCCTATTGTCAATCCTGTTTATTTCAGGGACAAGACTTTGACCAGTACCAAGGCAAGCTCCCAAATGCTTGCTACTATACTTATCATTATATCATGCATGATTTACTTCTGAAGTTTTACAAAAACTTGGAAAAACAAAACTATTTTTGATATGGCCATTATTACTAGTGTTATTATAAATTATTACATTGCCATTAGTTACAACTTGGTGTTACCAAGCCCTTAGCCACCATATGGAATATTTACCACCACAAGTTAATAATTTTGAAGTCCCTAAGTGGACACCCCTAAAAGTGTGTTTTCGAAAAACAAAGGTTTTAAAAGAAAAACCCGGGAAAGGTGGGACCTTGTCCACGGGAGGATTGTGAAGAAGATGTTTTGGAAATGTTTTTCGAAAACGACACATAGACTAGTCTTGTGCCTGACAGCCCTACCGTACAACCACATCACTCAAAATGGGCACGGGCTTAATGGAAGCTTGTTTGTGTTAGTGTGAGACTTTACCTCAATTGGCTAGAAGGGGTTAAAGTCCCCGGAACCGAATGCTGGATATGGGCATACAAAGTGTGGACTGCGAGTGCCACCGGCAAGCAACAGTGGGTCTCCTGCCATGGCGGTGTGATGTCTAGGGGCAACCGGATCGATACGGCTAGCTCACTCGGTGCCGGGGAGAACAAACCCACTGAAGAGGTAATCGCATACTAGCATAGACATAGTGGAAGTTATGATCGGTTATCTGATGTTCGCATACTGTCGCGGGCAGTCCGTGGTGTTCACGGCAGATGTACCGGATGGTGTGGTGAAAGTGTACAAACTCTGCAGAGTCAAAACTATTCGAATAGCCGCGTCCGCGGTCATGGACAGCTGAATGGTCAATGTCGTCTAGCATTGTGTCGATGTTTTAAAAAGGAGGTTTTGGAAAGGAGTGTACCTGGGAGGTACTGGAAAGGCGGATTAAGTACCTGGGAGGTGCTGATGATGGAAACCTGATGAGTGTTTTCCAAGAAGTTTTGCAAAGAAAAATCTGCTCTTCTCTTCAATATTCTGTGCGAAAACTTATCTTTTGAAGTATCTTTTTCAATAAAGATATAGAGATGTTAATCAACCATGATGAATCTTTCATCCATCATGGGTAGTGAACCCTAATTACAGCCTACCCATTCCACCATATAAGCATGATTGCATCTTATAAGCTTCATTCGGGATGTCTTGCGAGTACAATCAAATGTACTCATATTGGTTTCGTCCCTGGCTATTGTCTTAGCCAGACTTTGAGGAGCAGCCTCAGGAGGAGTTCTACGGGGAGGAGTACTACCCCGACGACCCTGCGAACTAGGAACGTTTCCCGGTCAGCAGCCTGTAGGTTAAGGCATGACTTGGGCTCTATCACGTTGTGTGTTAATGTCTTCCGCTGTGTTATGAGTAGTTTGTCGGCCCTGCGTGGCTGTTGAATAAGGCGTGGTCATGTGCCCCCTTTGTGTAGGACCTTAAGTATTCGTGTAATGGATGATGTAATCTGTGTACCAACTTAAGTATGTTGTTCACGACTGTTGATCTTGGGATCGTGAATGTATGCATACTGGAGGTCTCAGACTGCCGGTCTGGGGTCCCCACAAGCAACTTAAAGATAGATGCTGCATTGAATCCATGGTACCAAATCCTTGTTACAATTATTACATCATACAAATCAAGTATTTATATTTCCGTCGTTTTTAGCCCAGAATTAATATGTATGCACAAAGATAAGTTGGGTAGAAGACATCAATGAGTTTACATCTGATAACTTGAGAGTCATACATGAATCAGCCACCGTCACTGCCCTGGACCTCTGTTTTACTTCTGCAACTCTGGTACAACTACTCTTTCTTTGGCATGGCAGCTAGCCTCGTATACATCCGCGCCATGGACTGATAGCCTCTGATGTCGCCCGAGCGCAGGAGATTGCCTATGATCACAAAAATATGGGGAAGTCAGAAACAGCCTTGTGACCAATTAAACCAATACAATGACATGTTGCTTTAAGCAGTATATACGGATTGAGTAGAAACTTATTTTGGGTTTTTTACAACGTCATATGCTTTAGACATCAAGAGTTCTAGTAGCAGATTTATCACTTCCCTCTATATATCTGAATTCACAATGAAGGGCAGAAGAACAATACAAATGACACTTGAACCGCACGTTATTCATGTCATGGGCATCATGTTAAATGCAGTCATGAAGTTATTCACCACATTTCATAGTTTCACAACATTTAGCGATGTATACTTGATATCCTTATTAATATACATATAGAGGAGCTTCATTAGAGTAACAGCCTACTGGTTCTTAGATTCCAATTCTTGCCTAACATGCCAGATGTGTTAAAAGTTGACAATATTTTAAAACCTAATTTCTAGCACCTCAGTCCAGAGATAATTCAAAGAGTCATGTGATGAATGAGCTCAATCCTTGAAGGTGGTAACGTTTTCATTCATCATAGGTGATGTACAGTGAGAACATAAACACCAATCAGTTCACCAGCAGAATAAACAATGAGTGATGCAGTTGGTAAGAATTCATGAGTGCGATATAAAGGTACCTGAGTCACAGTTAAGTGGGCTATCTGCTTCCGGATGGGCCATCAAGGCAATAATGGCTCTGCAAACAGATTGTAGGGTCCACGCAGGGCTCCACGCATTCTTCAATATATCCAGGCATATTTCACCTGTCTAGAAACATGAGCAGTAAAAGATAAATTGAGGAAACAGAAATTGAGATTTAACAACAGGTTCTGTTGTGTTCGCATGAATGAGGGCATAGTGTATTTA